>VBSM01003143.1:47615804-47696402 GCA_008086735.1 Cheirogaleus medius
TTTTTTTTTTTACTAAGTAGTTTTCCTAGTCAAATGTGGGTGGGCTGGTGGCTGGCAGCTTTTGGTGACAGGTGACCCAGATGAAGCCCTCACTCACCACCCCCCCGAGTCTGCTATGGTCATCTTTCTCCCGGGCACTTCCACTCAAGCCTTCAGGTGCTGATGGCTGCAGGTCACAGGCTTCCTGCAGTTCTGTTCTGCCTCTGAAATCTTTTATCACTGTGGTTAGCCTGGTTGTCCCTCTCTCCTTCTCCCTCTCTTTTTTCCTCCTGTTCCGAAAATGCTCTTTGCTTTTAATGTTCTCCTTGAGTCCCCAGCGTCCCCGACCCGGCAGACACAGAGTCCGTCTTTCCGTCAGCACCGGGCCTGTTCACTTTACTTTACGCATTGTTTCCTGGTTCAAAAGCTAATTACTAAGTAGTTTAAAGAAGCCCTTTGGTCACTTAGATCTTTCATCAGAAAATATAAGCTTGGGAAAGGAAGGGTAATGAGGGGCCATTAGCACCCTTTGTTTGATGTTGTTTTTCCAGTCAGTAGAACAAGATTGATGAAATGTTATGTTTGGCCAAAATTTGAGTTTTCATTTGGAATTCAGTGTTGAGAGAATGGGCTGTCAGAATCAATAAGTTTTCCTTCGCTTGGGATGTGGGCATGTGGTAGTAATTAGCAATATAAGGTCTTTAGTTGAGCAACCAAGCATGGATTCTGGCAGCAAACATAATGAGAAACTACAGTTGTTCTATTTCTAACGTCAAAAAGTTTCCAGATAAAATTAAATGCATTTGCAAAAGGAAAGCAGCTAAACTTTGTTGAAAGATAGAGTTCAGACTCTTAAAATAGCATGCTGCACTCTGGGTTTTTGTGTGTGCATAAATATATGTGCCATACCCACGGACACACATATGTATACTCTCCTCCCCAGGATGGAATCAAACGAATGCTCAGAAAGTAATTAAAATATATACATAGTTAAGGGATTTGTTTATGTGTACATATTTTATTCAGAAATAACTTCTCTAACAATATATTAACTTGTCAGAGAACTCAAGGTAACTTGTGATCTAAAGCTACAGAGACACATAACTTTGAAATTCAAAGATTATTTAAAGCAAAAAAAAAAAAACATGTAGGCAGAGAAACTCAGGATTTTGTTTATGCAACACCCAAATTTGGGAAGTTGGAGAATAGGAATATTTCGTTGGCGCTTCGTTTTCAGTCTTAATCAGTGTGTTTGGCATGATGTAAACATTTCATGTAGCATTCCCCAAACATCTCCACCACCAGCATGGTATCAAGGGCCTAGAGTGCTTATCCAACATTTTCGTCACCTCCCACACGACGTCCAGACCCCATATGGGCGTGGGTAGACGTTGCACACGTGTGCATATGTTGGCTATCTCGTTTGTCTCATTGTGATGTATTGTAGCTCCTAAGAATAGGGTTTTGAGTGTCAACAACCAAGGGTTCAGGGGTTGGCCAAGGTAGGCAATCTCTCCAGGTTGGAGATATTGGGGACAATTAGCCTCTTGGGCTGAGACCTAGACTCTTATCCAAAAAAATAGCCGTCTTGCAGCCCAGCCTGCCTCCCAAGGCCACAACCTCCTCCTGCTCCCCTTCATGGAAGGTCAAAGCTGCTTGGAGGTTGGGGAGGCCCAGCGGGTGGTGAGGCCCCAGTGGCCTTCAGGATGCCCGGCTTTCTCTCCTCGAACAGCCCCCCATGGTTTCCCCCAGAGGGCTCCTCTCTGAGTGTGACTCATTCCACTTCTGGTTAGTTTATGAGAACTGACAAGATCATGGTCCGAGGTCACATGGCCAAGGGCCATGGAAAATAATCCGCCGCAGAGAGGAATCCGTCTGCCGTAACAGCCTTGTCAGAGGCAGCCCAGCTGCGGAGCCATCCAGACCTTGTGTTTCCCATCATGGGGCTTCAGTGACCTGAGGCTGAGGCAGCCGTGGGCCAGGTGTTCGGGATGGCGCAAGTGGGGCGGGTTTGGCTTGCTCTTCGGATTCCTGGTAGCCAGACACTGGGCGGACGCCGGAGAGAGGGCTGAGTAGTAGAAGACAAGGGCTGGGCAGAGGGGGAGAGGAAAGTGAGTGCAAGTATTAATAACTTGGGGGAGAGGTCCCCAGGACGAGGAAGTCAAGCTCCCTTTCTGGTTTGGGTAATCGTTATCACAGACTCACCCATCTCTTGCTCTGATTCAAGAAAGCTGCCTGTGCAACTTAGATGCTGTGGCTTCTCTCAGAACGCTTCCTTCTACGGGCTGAAGTAGAGCCACAGACTTCCAGAAATGAGAATGTGAATCAATACATCCCAAAGCCCCAGGCCTGCCTTCTGTGACAGCAAGGTCACCTGCAAGTACTTGTGTCTTTCTTAATCCTCTCGGGACCCTGTGAGGAAGGTCTTACCATCTCCATTTGGAATGGGTAAGGAAGCAGAGGAACAGAGGGGTTAAGTAACTTGTCTGACACCACACAGCTGGGGAAAGGTAGGGCTGGGGTTTCAACCCGGGCAGTCTGCTCCCCTGTTCCCTGCTGCCTCTCCAGGGCATCTCTTGAGGCCAGAATGCCGTGACCATGATGGAGAGGAGGAGAAAGATGTGAGCTTGTCTTCGTGGCTGTCTCATTGTCCTGCTCACCCACTACTGCTAAGGGTCCTGGCCGCAGGGTCAAAGGAAAAGAAAGTGGAGAGGGAACAAAACACTTTCTGCTTTTATTTTTCTCACTTGGTTCAACTGGAAATGTAATGACCTCTTACGCATATTTATAGCAATGAGGGGCTCTCAACAATGCGGCCAATGGATCATGCCCAGAGTGAAATTTTCACCTTTTTTGTGGATTTCAACACTTTCTTCCTTTTTCCAGCTCCATCCTTTCAGGTAGTTCATTTCTTGGTTACCAGCCATGGTGAATCTTAGTGATCTGCTAAGCGTGGACCCCTCCTGGGCAGACCCTACCTGCAGAACATCTTAAGAAGAGCATTCTAGGCCCTTGCAGAGTAGCCACCTGTTCCCTTTCTCTCCTTGGCTGGTCTGCCACACGGCACAGAGCCGTTCTGCGGTGGTGAGGGGTGCAGTACAGTAGGAGGAACCCCAGGTGAAAGGTCTCCTGCAAGGCACACTCTGTGTGTTTATTTTGTACCTTTATCTTGACATAGTCACCCTCAGGAGGCAGCATTCTACTGGAGGGGTTCGGGGTGGTCTGCCTTCAGCCTCAGAAGTGTCCTGTGTTGCAGGGAGCCCTAAAATCACGAAAGTGGGGAGAATTTATCGTGCTTTTCCTTTTAGAAATGAAAACAGGGTGCTTTAATATGCTCTTTAATAATGTGAATGTTCATATTTTAAACAGTACTCAATACTTTAGAATGAATGATTGGGTATTCCGTCATTTAGAACAAAATTTCTAAGAACTGGAAACAGCCAGGCACAGTGAGTTACCTGCCTCAGTGTTCATGCCTGTGGTCCCTCTCCACAGGCCCATTCATTCAGTCAGCAGGTGTTCCCTGAGTTACATGTCAGGTTGTGTTGGGTGCCAGGATTCAGGGAACAAGCTCCCCTGGAACCTGCAGACTCGAGGAGATTGCAAGCAATGAGCAAGGATATGACTAAAGAAAACACCAATTACAAATTTTTAACACGTGCAAAAAAGACAAAGATTCTGTGATAGAGAAAAACAGGGATTATTTACACTAGATAAGGTGGTCCAAGGAGGTGACACCTTGGAGGACTAGATGCTAAAGCTTATTCAATGGCCACTTAACCCAGCTTGCATTAGCCCCTAATCTTTAGTTCTATCTCCACTAGAGTCGGTCTTAAAAACGTATTTCTCTCTGGGGCTCTAATTTGCCTGGGCATTACTCTGTCTGACCCAGCAGGAGAGGGTTGTCTGCGTATCTTCTCTAGTTCTTTACTTTTGGGTTCTAACTAACTTGCTGTCTTTCTTCTGATCAGAACTAGGCTCTCCGTCCCTCTCAGATGCCTTGTTCCTTTTTGAGACCACATTTTATTCCTGCCCATGTGGCTGTCTTGTATCAACATGAAATTCTACTCCATTTTCTCCACCACACTCAGGTTTTGCCCACCATGGCTCTAGAATAATTTTTAAAGGATTTGGAATTTTAAACCATCTACTGTGCCAGAACACACATTATTTCTTTATGAAGACTCATTTACTATACCATCCCATTGTCCACCCCAACCTTGAAGAGAATTAGCATGAGTCATGCCTTCAGGTTCATCCATTCCACATGTGTTTATTGAGTGTCTGCTACATGCCAGGCACTGGGGACAGATGTATTTCTACACATCCATAAAAATTTCCAAATAGGCCACAGCTCTCCTGAGCTACATGTCACATTATTTGGCCACCTAAGTGGTTGGGAAGTTCAAACTCAGAGCTTATTGAAACCGGTCCTCCTAGTTGTAGAGGTGAGAGGCTTCCTACGATACCGTTTCCATCCCTGCTCTTTCTGTGAAGGCCCGGCCTCTAGCGCTTGGGAATGGGACTCGGGGTCAATTTGTGTGCTGCTGATGTGGCCTGATCCACAGGCCTTTTCTTTCCTGTTTATGCATTTCTTGGGCAACACTCACTCTCGCTTCTCCCGCCTCCAAGAGGTGGACTGCTCTCCTGAGGGATGTTTCCTATAAAATGTCACTTACAATTTCTCTATCCACATGCATTGCTCTGGTTGAAATGGGACCTGCGTTTTACGCAGACGTGGATCCCGCGTCAAGCAGCCATTCAGCCCTCTCCCTGCGTGGCCCACGTGACTCCCCGGCCTGAACTCCCAGCAATGTCTTCAGATTTCTAGGTTTTAAAAGCCATAAATTAGCAAATCATCAACATATCACCAGGAAGGATCATCTGGTAGCGATTCTAGTCAAAAGGAAACACGGGCCCCAATAACTGATCTTCGCAAAGATATGAAGAACTGTAGACAGACAGATACAGTAACTAGGAAGACAAGGAGATAATTCAAGTTGACAGACCATCTTGGATTGATTAGGCATTCTGCTTTGATTAGCATTAAACTTTTTGGGAACAGGGAAAAAAAAAACCCCGAGATTGCCCTAATACTTTGGAAAAACGACCCCTTGACTACTTCTGAAATTTGGTACGGAGGGGCAGATACCAAAAACACGTGTCATTAGATGCTGTATCACATAATGTAATGTGCCAGGTATTCCGTTCCGATGAGAGGGGTCTTGGTGGAAGTGGGATGTGGGCGTTTCTTTCTCAGCATCTGCTTTGGATTCTTCTAAACCATATCTTCAGTCCCTTTCATACTTGAAGCTCTATTTAAAGAGACTTGGATGCATATTAAATCAATTTCCTGATGATACTGATAGAATGAAATCTTGTTCCCCCCACCCTGCCTCTACTTTCCCACTGTCTCTCTTCCCTTCCACACACTTATCAAAATGTTCCAGCTATTGTTCTGAAAACAAGAATAGAAATGTAGGTGGGAGATGAACTGTGTGCCCCACCAAAAGTCATATTCAAGCCCAGAATTTTTATCTCCAATATTCTTTCTTCCATTAAAGAAAAAAGAATTCTGAATATGACTTTTCTAGTTATAATCCCTGAAGATTCTTTCTGCTTAGTGTCAATTCTGATTGGGTGAATTCTTGCTGGGTAGATTCAGAATCCAAGGAACAAATGCCACCATGTGAGACTAAATTGCCCCATGTTTTCCAGCCGCGTCATTCATTCTGATAGAAGTCTTTCCAGAGCTGTGAAAAATGGTTCCTAGTAGATTTGGGGTTCATCCCAAATCTGTCATCATCATGAAAATAAACCAGGAAACTTTCTAACTGGCCAAATCTGGTGCCTCTTTTTATTAAAATACGATAGAGGCCAATGCAGAGTGAAAGTCGTGGAAATCCGACTCTGCTGCTCTCAGAGTTCAAACCCTGCTCTAGCACTGGTGTAGCATGACCATGGCCGGCTCCCACCCCTAGAACCACAGGCACTGATCCAAATGTGGGCACCAATTGTCAGTAAAAGTTATCTTTATCTACCTTTATCTCTCCTTGTACCTTTTTAACAAGGGAACATGGGGGCAGAGAGAGATACATGCCCATCGCTATGAGAGCTTGTACGACCTTAGCCATCAACCCGAAAGGCCAATGCCAGCTAGTATATAGAGCAGCTTTGGGAAAGCTCCCATTTCAATATCTTGGCTCAAGAAACAATTATTTGAACCTCTACTATGTGCTGGCACAGTGGTTAAAAGGATAAAGCAAGAAAATGTGATTATTGCTCTCCTGGAGCTTACCTGAGACTGACCAATCAGAACCATCCAAGGAGCCCAGTGGCAGCTAAAAGGAAACAAGCTTAATTGGGTAGGAGCATCATCCCAGGGAAATGCTCTGTTGGCAGGAATTTTGTTCAATAAGATCACGAAGGTGAAAAATAATCATGGAGGCAAGAAATATATTAGAGAGAATGCTCCTAAAAGCATATGGTAATTCACATTGCAGAATGTACCCATTGGAGTAGTGTGGGGCATAGGTAACAGCAGAGTGCCTCCTTCACCTGAAAACCTGAGGATCTAATGATGGCCCTAGTAAAAGAGGGGCGTGGAGAGATTTGGGAGAGTAAGGGAGCTGCTGATGCGACCCTGAGGTCCGCTCCTCCCAGACCCAAGAGGTGTCCCTGTGGCATCTCATGCCTCATCTCATACCTTCTGACCTGTGGCTCCCTGTTCCTGTGTGGATAACAGGTTCTGGAGGTGTGTCCTTAGAGTGAATGGCTAGCACCTTATGCTGGCTGGGACAACACCCTTGGGTGTGGCTGGAGAGCTAGGAAAGGTTGTGTCAACTTAATTGTCATGATGGGAAGGTTGCTCCCAACAGCATATACTCTAGGGCCATGATGCATGAGTCCCCAGGGGTGTTAGGGAGGGAGGTGGGGCTTGCTATGCAGATGAAAACCCTCTGCAGGACTAAATTAAGAACCATTTCTTTGCTTGGATTCATTCTCCCTCTATTTCACCTTCATTCCCAAAGGGTGAGGCTGACCTTTGTCTGCCTTAGTTCTTCTCTCAGTCCCTGCTTGCTCGGAAACGGCATTATCAAGTGAAGGTGGGCAAATCTGCTTTGATCTGAAGAAAAGAAAGTGCCATCCAGTGCCCCGCTTTCTCTGTAAGAGCAGAGAACCATCTAGGATGGGAAGAGTCAGGTCAAGGGAAGACTGGCTTATTAAAAATGGCCAAAGGCCACCAAGCCCAAAGTCATGGGATGAATGAAATGCAGAAGGTCCAGGTTTGAAGAGAGACAGAAGGAAGAATGAGCGCCATTTGTGAGAGTTCAGCGATTATAGAATTGCTTACTGAAGTAGGCTGTAGAATTCCTCTTCCAGGGAGGAAAGAAAGAAAGAAAGGAGGGGAGAGAAAGAAACCAGGGTGGTGGTGCTAACACTTGCATACTGGGTAACTGTGATTCAATGAGAAACTAATGTGAAGATAAATAAATCTGTCAGTTAGGGTTCTTTGGTTGTAGGCAACATAGCCTGATTTTTGCTGACTTGAGCAGAAAAGGAATTCTTTTTTTTTTTTTTAATGTTAGGTTCCTGGAGAAAGCTGAAGGGCAAGATTCCAAAAGGGAGCCAAAGATATAGCTCTGAGATTCAGGAAGTGGAAACTCAGGGGCACTTACCGTGGGGCTTTGTCATCAGGATGAATCAACTCTCACTATGAACTTAATGTCACTCCCTTCAAGATTTAAAAGCACCGATTGGCCTTGCTTGTGCAGGGAACCTCGATTAAAGGTCTCAAGACTGTATGTAATTTGTGGGGAGGTGGCTCCCCAAGTTAAAATTGAGGTGCTGTTGACTCAAAGGAGGATATATGCTGGACAAGCAAAAACAATGTCCCCTATACTGAGGTTCTCAGAATTTATTTTTATTAATAAGACTTGGACCAAGGCTCCATTCAGTCAACAGGCTTACAAAAGATGTGTGGTCATTCCCGACCCATGGCCTAATTATGGCCATGTAGATGGTCTGATTATGGAGGTCTGATTATGATTTGAGGTGGTGGGGGTGCAGACACAGATCCCTCTAGGGTAGTTGAGGTCCTGACTGTCAGAACTTCATGCGAAAAGTTCTGGTGTGGGTAGGACATCCCAGTATTCTCTGTTAGGGCTACCAGTAGTCTGTCCTTTGACCTTGGGGCTCTGCTCTGCAGAGGTGCCTTTGCTACACTGTTGGGATCTATTTGCTCAGCCTTCTGGCCCCATTTGGGGAACAGCGGCAAAGCAGCCCGCCTCCTCCAGAACAGCTCTACTGACAGCTGGATATGTTGATTACTTTATTCAGGTCCTCACTAGGAGGGAGAATGCATTTCCTTCCTTTGTGATTAGCGAAGTACTAGATGTGGCCACGGCTAGGAAATATCTTATCACTGAACCTCCTTGGTTGTTTATTTTTATTTTGTTCAATTTCTTTTAACAGGAAATGGTTATTGTCGGAGTTTGGGATTGTTGGCATGATATACACTCTCCATTGTTGTGTTTTCATTTTTTTCTTTACACATACAGCTCCCTTGCAAACTTGAGATATGGTGGTAGAGTCAGGGTGGCAGAATCAGCCCATGGTCTAACAGGCTTGCAGTTACCTGTTACACTTCCTCTGTGCTTACCGTGGCATAGGGTTCCAAGCAAAGCTTAGTTTGCCAACCAGTCCACCAGTCAGCAAATAGCTGTGGAAAGTGCTGCAAGTGTCAGGGGCCCCCGAGCTAGGTTCTGGGGTAGAGTGAAAGGATAAGACCAACACAGCCTAGAGTTAGTCTTTGTTTGCCTGGTGGAAGTCAGTCCTTTTGAGGCAGGCTCTCAGTAAGGGAGGAAGTGGGGCAATAGGAGTGGGATCAGCCTTCTTCCTTTTTGGCAGTGGGGTGGTGAGCCTCACGGGAGAAGCTGAGGAGCAGTGACCCTGAAGAACGTGACTCGAGTCAGGGAAAGCTGTCTTTTTTTTTTTTTTTTGGGACAGAGTCTTACTTTGTTGCCCAGGCTAGGGTGAGTGCCGTGGCATCAGCCTAGCTCACAGCAACCTCAAGCTCCTGGGCTCAAGCAATCCTTCTGCCTCAGCCTCCCGAGTAGCTGGGACTACAGGCATGCGCCACCATGCCCGGCTAATTTTTTCTATATATTTTTAGTTGGCCAATTAATGTATTTCTATTTTTAGTAGAGACGGGGTCTCGCTCTTGGTCAGGCTGGTTTCGAACTCCTGACCTTGAGCGATCGGCCCGCCTCGGCCTCCCAGAGTGCTAGGATTACAGGCGTGAGCCACCGCGCCCGGCCGGAAAGCTGTCTTAAGACAGAAGCAGTCCAAAAAAAGCACGACCAGGTGAGATAGAATGTAAAGCCCAGCTTGCATGAGGGTCACGGGAGGTGGTGATGCAGACACGGGTTCAAGTGCAATCTATGTGGGAAAACATGAACTTCACTGCCCGCTGTGTGGTTTGGGTTGTTGGGTCTCTAAGCACTCCCACTCTTTTATGATAAAACGTGGCTGGTTCCCCTTGACAAATACTCCTTAAAATTCATTCCCATCTTGTCAGGGGCTACCGATGGCGGATGCATTTGGGGGGAGGTGGGATGAGGAAAGCGTGATTAGGAGGCTCAGCACAAAGACAGAAGAGAGTCTAGCATATGTATTTGATATAAATATTATAGTTTTACAGAGACATCTCGATCAATATATGCCACGTTTCATCTACCTCTTTGACAAAGCGAGCACAATGTATTCAGGGAAAGCTGTATAGGATTTTCAATTTACTCTGTATGATTTATTGTGACAGGATTGCTATGAGTTTTTTAAGTTCTTTATACTTGTTCCAGTAAAAATGGATATAGTATCTTTAAAAATAAACAGCCCAGAGCTGAGCATTTTACATTGTCTTCCTAGAGCGAGGCTCTGCTAAAGAGAGATCTAAGACCTCCCCGCCCTTGGGGAATCTGATTGCAGCCGGATTTGCTTCAATGCTTGCTCTTAGCTTTTTTTGGGGGGGAGAGGGGTGTTGGGGCAGTGGGAGAGTAAACAGAGAAATCAATTAGGAAGCTATCGCAGACGTCTAGACAAGTTATGATGATGGCGTGAACCAGGGAGGGGGCAGAGAACCGCAGCCCTGCCCGAGGGTGCAGTGTCTGGTGGGCGCACCCCAGTCCGTCTGGGCCTCTTCATTTTAGAGTGGACTGAGACCAGGTCCCCCTGGACTGGCCGCCCATGTCCTGATTCCCAGCCCAGGATACTCCCCGTGGCACCAGCCGCTTCCCCTCTTTAGAAGACATCAAACAGAGGGAGCTGCTCTGCCCTTGGTCTGGCACTGGCCTTGCACTGAATCACTGGGTGGGCCTCAGTTCCACATCAAACAGAGGCAGGCGCTAGAGGAAACATTTGCCAAGGACCCTGGGGACGCTAACATAAGTGTGAGAACATTAGAGGGGCCCATCACTACCCTGCTGTGACAGTTCCTGTTTTCAAAGGCTACAGGCTCTAAGAACTGCTATCTGAGTCTTTGAAAAAGTATATGGTTTTCATTCTCATTGAACTAAACTCATCCTCAGTGGCTCTCTGTGATGCCTCTTTGCTGCAGCAGCTATGTCTCCTGGCTGCCCCTCCTGTCCTCTTCTTATGTTTCCTACCAAAAGTCACTTCCCCTGAGTCGTCCATTCCAAGAGGCACCTGTGGACTTGAGCTCCGAAATGGAAATTCTGACTCAACTTGGGCATTCAGGCTTTCCTGGCCTGTTACGAAGAAGGGAGTATAGTGGTTAAGGAAAACGTGTGGGATTTCATTCTGGAGATGGGCAGTGATGGGAGAAGCACACCAATATATGTTTAGTGAAGATGTCCCCATGAAATAAGCAATTGGCAATTTTCTGGTGACCCTCAGTAGAGTTCATAATAGTCAAGCATCATTATTATTATTCTTACAAAGTCATACTCAACCACCTGATGCCATGACCCACCAGCATTGCCCACCCCTAGTTCTCACAGCACCAGGCGCTGCTTGCCTACATGGGATGAGTAACTCCTTTCCAAAAAATGCCATCTGCTACTATTTTGGCATTTAAGATGCATCTGAAGTGGATCTTTTAATCTAAGTCATTACCATTAGTTTATGTTTAGTGTGTGTTACCTTTGCTCAAGAAATATTTGTTTATAGAACTAACCAAAGCTTTAATTTTTTTTTTTTTTTTGAGACAAAGTCTCACTCTGTCACCCTGGGTAGAGTACAGTGGTGTCATCGTAGCTCACTGCAACCTTATCATATCCCTAGGCTTAAGTGATCCTCTTGCCTCAGCTTCCCAAGTAGCTGGGACTACAGGCGCGGGCCACCATGCCCGGCTCATTTTTCTATTTTTAGTAGAGATGGAGTCTTGCTTTTGCTCAGGCTGGTCTTGAACTCCCAACCTCAAGGGATCCTCCCACCTCAGCCTCCCAGAGTGCTAGGAGTACAGATATAAGCCACCTTATCTGGCCCAGAGCTAAACAAAACTTTAAAGACCGAAAAGTCCATCGGATCAGAAATAGTTATTGATTTAGGTTTGTTGGCCATCTTCACAAACCAAGTGGTCAGGCCCTATAGAAATCGGCCCTGAGTATCGCCGCTAGTCTAAAAAAGTTCAAACCCAGAGTCATAGATGGCAACAGGTTTAGCTACTTCTATAGCTTAACTTTCCTACATATTCTCCATTGTAAATGGGTCATTTAGATTCTTCTTTTCCTTTGGATCCCAGGGCTGGTGAGGAAATCCTGAGCTAGACATGGCATTTAATATCTAAAATGGACGTTTACATCAGTTTGCAGCCCCCTGGCTTGCCACATCATGTGTCTTAAGTTAAAAGTTTGGTTTAGAGTTCCTGACCAGTGGAACTTGTGATTTCTGCCTACCACTCAGGCTTTGCTGGGGATGTAGCAATACTGCCTTTACAGCCAGAATCTAGCAATATTGCAACACTGTGATGGTTAATCCACCCCAGTCCCCAGACTAAGCCTCTCCCTGGTCCACTGAGGACCCCTCCAACACACCCCTCCACCATGTATCCAGGAGGACATCTTTGTGGGTACAGCCCTGTGTGTCCTGAAGGAACAGAAACTGAACTCCCCAAGCCTGTGTGTGCCTTTGCCCCACCACCTTCATCTCAGCAAGAAGTGGAGTGGACCTGAGTCACATCTTTTACTTGCTGTGGGATGCGAGGCATGTGACTTAATGAAATTGAAATTTAGACAGGTTATCTGAAAAGATGCAGATGGTAAGGAGAGAGGGTTGTTTGAAGATTAGGTGAGATTATATAGGCCACAGAACATTTTACATCTGTTACATACTGATTTGCATATGCCACATGAATTCCATTATTAATATTTTATAATGCTGGCAGCGTGCCTGATTACTAGGTCCTTACATGTATTATCTCTTTAAATACATCCTCAGGAAGACCTCATGAATCAGGTACTAGCTCTGGACCCTCAAAGGCTCTGGCTTCTTAGTTGTACAATACAAAATTGATACGTTGTCTGAGACTATTTAGTTATTTAGTGTCTGAGCTGAGCTAACACAGGGCTATCAGTGTGACTCTCACGTGGTGGATGTGTAGATGTGTAGGTGTCTTGGAACCCAGCAGAAATAATTTTGGATGGGGATCTGTTTGGCTTTCTTCAAATCACGCTGTGTGAATGACCATCACTCTACTTCCAAGGAGGGCACACCCTGCTCTCAATCCTGGAATATTTTCAATTATCTTTCCAATAATTAAGGATGCAATACATTCTGCTTCTCTTCTCCCTACAATCATATTCTTCCCCAATCTACTGCTCCTGGAATTTTCAAAAGTCCTGAAAATATTTCTAGAAAATAAATTTTCCGCATTCACTGTTCGTCCCTCCTGCCCCTGCAGGGCCTTGCTCAGACACGGGCTGGCAGAAGCGTATCTCCGACTGCCAGTGCCGAGTTAGAGAGGCAGGTTCTCTCCATCCATCAATTCTAACTGCATTCAAACATTTTCAATATGTGGGCTCCTTGATAACTTTCACTGTATGGAAAACAAAATGGAGGAAAATGATTATTGGCACAAAAGGGGGAGGCCATAAATCTTCAAATCAGATAGAGGACAGATTGGAACAATATGGGTTCTCCAAGGTTGCCATGATAATGTACCTAATAATTCTCCTTGGGCAAAAAGGCAAATCTGCTTTCAATCAATCTTGCTTTTTCTGAGCAAAAATACCAATTATGTTGAAGGAAGATTTTTTTTTTCTTCCTTTTTGATAAAGACTGCTCTCCACCCCAGAAATCATGCTGTAGCTAAAAGATATATATTTTCAATTGTCTAGAATGGTATTGGACAGCTAGCACCAAATGGAAAAAGTCAATCCTTTTTTTTCTCCCCTCTCTTGTCAGCATTTGTCTACTTCTTAGGAGAAGTGAAAGTTAATTAAGGCTTAAGGGATAATATTGATTGCATTGGAATATATTTCATATGTACCCAGCACATTTTCAAGTAAGAGAACCCTGACTTTTTCTAAGGCTGAATAAATCAGCTGGCTGAGCCTTTGATTCAAGGGTGAGAGGGGGACTCATCTCCTCCCCTTCCACTTCTCGTACATCTTTCCTAGGGATGAATGATTTCAGAAGAGGAAGAAAGGGTGCTGGTAGATTCTCGTTCAGTTCTTTGTGTACCAGATAGGAAAGGATGGATGTTCAGGTGTTTCCCTATACCTATCATTAATTTAAGTCCAGCTCTGAATAATAACCAGGCTTATGCTGGTACAGAACTTTGAACTTTACAATGCCTGGTACAGGAGGCTGGCTGGGTGATGCTAACCTCTCAGCTTCCTCATGGGAAGGCATATTGAATGGGAATGAGTAGCTTGCCCAGGGTGACACACATCCTTGGTAGCAGAGCAGGGAATCCTATCTGTCTTTCACATCCAAGTGAAAGAAACAGCCCCACCCACATATCTGTCCTGTGGGGATATCCATACACTGGATTCATGTTGGCTTTGTTCTTAATCTTTGAAGTCCACGGGCAGAAAGCATTAGGATGGCACCAAGCAGTCCCACTGTCATTTGTAGGGAGGTCAGGTGAGGAGGAGAATCCTATTTTTGTGTCACTTTGTACACACTGGGCAAATTCAAAATCAGAAATCTTATTCAGAACGTACAAATTCATGTGCAGTGTTTTATCCATATAAAAGCACATGTACCACAAGAAACATTTTAAGATATGATGTGATAAAAATGTGTATAATCCAAATGTTCAACTTATATTGTATATTAGGATATACTGTGTATTTCACAGCCTTATAGGAAAGAGCGCATTAGTCATGTGGGCTTTGGACATAAAATTTGGATGGGTGGCCAAGGGACCTCCCCCGACCTAGCAGGTACTGGCGAGAGAGCAGAGTGATCATGTTAAGACGGCTCTTCTGCAGTAGCCATTGGCACTCTTCCCTCCCCTCGATGGTCTCTGCCTGCCTGATTGCTAAGTGCACCACCGTAACAATAACAGTTCATAATGGTGATATTATTAACTGCATCGTGCATATTATTGATTTACTCTTTGTTCTGCATCATTATCCTTTCGCCAATGAGTTTACTGTATTATTCTCACATACTTAGTCAAGCACCAAATTACAATGAAAGGGCAGGCTCTTGTAATGGCATCTAATGGAACATTGCATAAGCCATCATCATTGCCTCCTATTATGGGCTGCCTCCAGCCAATGAGCTTTCTGCCTTATTGGAATGTGCACAGAGCAATTATGCAGTGTAAGGGGCCTGGCCGTTCTAAATTTTACCCAGGAAATAACCATGCTGCATGTTCGCCACCTGCCCAGGCCTCAAAGCACAGCTAGCGATTCAGCCTCCGTCACTGTCAGCCTCAGGGAAACAGGGATAGGAGCCGATCCCCTTGCTAGGGGCACTGGAAGCCGGTGGCTTTATTTGCTCAGTCAGTCCCCAGCTCTTGGTCTTGCAGCTCGCTCTTGCATCAAAGTGCTTACTCCTAATTGTGCACTCTGGAGCAAATGTACACAGGATAGCCTGGTGCTCAAGTCAGACTAATCCAGTAGCCCGAAGCTGTTGGAGGGACTGTTAGGCTCAATAGTTCTGAAAAAGCGGATCATCTCAGAGTGAGCCACTATTTCCAGAAACAAAAGTCCAAACCACCCTAGAACAAGGCAAGCAACTGCAACCTCATCCCTTCCTGGCTTCCTCTATCCTGAGGTCCTGGAAACCCCAGGCACCCTAAGGAAGCCACCCCATGGGAATGCACAGCCAGCCGGCATGATCTTCCATTTCACGGGCATCCCATCCCCATTTAGCCCTGAATAATGCTCACTTACTGTAAAGTGTTACATGCCCCCATTGTCGGAGGAGTTATGGCTGGAAAATGCAAAATTTCCTTTTTACTGCTTATGGCCAGCAGAGCCTATAACGTGTCAGGCCGCACATTAGCCACCCTGATAAAAGTCCGCTTTCTTACACACAAAATCATCGTTTCAGCAAGATTTGTTATCTCATTACCTGATAAGCTCTATGTCATAAACCAAGACTCATATAGTAAATCTCCCGGGAGGACGCTTTGTGGGCAGAAAGGGAGAGATATGAATCTGCAAGGGACTTGATAATGCAGCATTTAAGCGCAAGCATAATGTCACTTATTGTTAAATGCATAAAACCACTTGGCCAAACGGTTGGGCTTTTAATAGGATTTTTGTGCAGCATCAGGTGAGAAGCCATATGCCTTTCTGCCTAGGAGTCTCTGAGCACCTGCTAGCACCGCTGCTTTGCCTCGCAGGCCTCCAGGGATGGTAGCTGGGCTTTTAGGGAGGCGGAGGGAGGAGAGGACTGCTTCCCTGCAGCTGCCGCTTCCTCTGTCTTGTGTGGGTGGGATGTGGGGTCATCTTGCTGGGCCTGACCTGGTCTAACTGGCCTTTCCCGTTCAGGCACATTGTGGTCTGTGGACACATCACTCTGGAGAGTGTTTCCAACTTCCTGAAGGACTTTCTGCACAAAGACCGGGATGATGTCAACGTGGAGATCGTTTTTCTTCACAAGTAAGAGGCTCTTGCTGTTACGAGACCCTCCACCGAACCACGCACACCCCGGGGGACTCCCTGAGTGTCTGTAAGAGTGGTACTGATGGGGGTGGCGATGGGGATCAGGGTAGAGTTGAATAAGTCACGATCCCTGCTGGCCTCATTGAAGAGGACATTACTGAACCAATGGGAAGGGGAGCCACACGCTGGTTCAGTCGTGAGAGCAGTGCCTGCCTCTGCAGAGGGAATTCTGGGAGCACATCTGAGTTTCTCTCTGGAAGAAATAACAGTGGAGTTCATTATGGGCCCAACTCATCATTACCATCCCCGCAGCAATCGGTGTATTTGGTGTGCCCACAGGGTCCAGTGTGGGATGATTAGCTGTATGGTGTGGGTACGTTAGGATTGCAGGAGTGAGACAGAGACCAAGCAAGACACCAACATCAGAGGAAGCAGGTATAAGGTAGTAATCAGGACAACTGCTGTTCTTGCGAGCCTCCGGTGTGGGGCCCTAGGCTGGACACTGAGCAAACAGTCTCTCATTTAATCCATGGGCAGAATAAAAGTACATGCTCTGGACTCAGACTCCTCAGTCTGAATCCTGACTCAACCAAATACTGGCTGAGAAAGTTACTTAATCTCCATATGCCTCAGTTTCCACATCCATAAATCAGGGAGATAACAGTGATTTCCATCTTGTTGGGCGTTGTGAAAATGAAATGAAACGATCCAATTGAAGTGTGCAAACCAAAGTCAGGCATGCAGTGAGTGCTCAATAAGTGTTAGTTATTAGCATGAAAGGTGACATATATTAGACAGCACAATCACTTTAGAAGGTAGATCTTACCGTGTGTGTTACAGGTGAGGAAAGTAGCGATCTCCCTTCCACACAATGTTGTTGAGGTTTTAAGCTTTGCCCGATCCTCCTTTTTAGGTAAAAGGTGGTCTGCCACAGGAGGGGACAGAATTAGGGGGCTCTGCCATGTTGACATGGATGCTACCATTGTCATCATCTTTTATGGAGATGGTGCTATTGGCGGGCCAGTCCTGGTACCACACTGCAAAAGGCCAGGGCAGAGCTCTTATGCTGGTGTCAGCTGCCCATGGTGTTGGCCACTCAGGGCTGAGTCCTGCTCTGAGGGCCCAGCGAGGCCAACCTCCCTACAAACTGCCCGTTCTGTGCACCCCCTTCCTCTGGCATTTGTTCACAGAATGCCAGACTTCTGACTTGCCATTCCGTCGTAGCACTAGCACTTTTCTGTTCTGCACTGACTTCTCTAAACTCTTAGAAGACAGACCAGGCTGTGGCAGCACAGGAGCAGGTGCCTACAGGTCCAGTTCAGCGCTTAACTGCTGATTCCCAGCCGCGGGGACAGTTGTCTGCTGAGCGTTTTGGAAAGTTCAAGAGGAGTATAGTGTGCAGGTTCTGCCCTCATGTCAGTTGGCCACTTCAAGATGAGCATGCGTGCAGCCATTAGAGGACAACGCAAACCCTGTATTGTCCAAGGAATGCCAAAGGCAGTTTAATTGAGAACTGCACGGGGCATCTCTCTCAGGGAGAGGCCAGGCTACCGGATCACCAGGGCAGGCTTCCGACAGAGGCACGACCTGTCATGGGTCTGGGAGGGTAGGTGGATCCGCACAGGCAACCACTCTTCTCTTGCCCACTGCTTTAGTTTGAGTAAACAAGCTGGCTGCTAATGCTTCAGTTGCTAGGATTCACCTTTGTGTCCCCAGCATCTGTCAATATTAGACTCGTAGTAGATGGCCCAGTTAATTAACCTCTCAAAGCTTTGAGTTAATGACATGTTTTGAAGTTTAAATAAGTTAATATTTGTCAATCTCTTAGAACGTTGCCTGCCACGTCGTAAACACACAAAAATATTAACTATTTTTATTATTACCAAGGACTTAATAAATGTCAGGCAAGTGTTGACTATCATAGTCCCTGGAAAATAGTAGGTTCTAACTAAACATTATCTTCCAGTGCCTAATACAGAACCTTGTAGAGTATATTTTTCATCTCTGCAGAATTAATAGTCAATCGATTTTTTCATCTTTGTCATCCAATGGGAAAGGTGTCTGCCCAGCTCAGCATACATGGTACACATGTATGCAAATCAAGAATAGTACTGAGACCAAATTGTAGCTGCCTAGAATTGGTATTGTTTGATCCAGGCCTTGGGAGATGAGAAGTCCATGAGGCAGAGAAACAGGGGAAGGCTCTTGATGGAGCAAATAGCAGGATGGCTCTGCCAGGGGGAACTTCAGCTCATCTCCGATTGTGTTAGGGTTCTCCAATGAAGCAGATCAATAGGAGATAGATAGAGCTACAGATATATACATATCATTTATATATTAATGTATCTAATATAGTTACAGATTTAGATAGATAGGTATAAGTATCTATATATTGATATATCTACCTCTATGTCCATATATCTGTCTATAAATAGAGAGATTTATTATGAGGAATTGGTTCACTTGATTATGGAGGCTGAGAAGTCCCATAATCTGCCTTCTGCAAGTTGGAGACCCAGGAAAGCTGCTGGTGTCATTTAGTCTGAATCCGAAGGAGCCAGTGGTGTAAACCCCAGTCCAAGGGCAAGAGAACAGAATGAGATGTCCAAGCTCAAGCAGGCAGGCAAGAGACAAAGGGGACACATTCCTCTTTCCTCTGCTTTGTTGTCCATCCACTGAGGCCCTCAGAGAATTGGATGACACCCGCCTGCAGGGAGGAGGACAATCCACTGTACTGAAGTCGCTGATTCAAATACTAATCACCCTCGCAGACACCCAGGAATAATGCTTAATCTGGGCGCCCCATGGCACAGGCAAGGTGACACATAAAATTAACCATCACACTAGTGTCCCAGCCTAGCTTCTCTGTTCCTAAAATAGGGATCCCGTTCATGATGAAGGATAAGACATATTGCCCCGTAGGCTTCAGCTCTTGTAAAGACCACGGGCCTCTTTATCCTACCTTGATGCTGGTTTTGGTTTCAGTTGGGCTGGGGTCTTACTTCTCTTGAGCATGATAGGGGCTGCTTTGCCAGCCCACAGCCTTTCTCCAGGGCTCACTTGGAAATTCGAGAAGGGAATTGAAATCCCCGAGTCCGAGTCCGCTGTATTAACAGCCGTTTCTTCTCTCTCTGTGCAGCATTTCCCCTAACCTGGAGCTCGAAGCTCTGTTCAAACGGCATTTCACTCAGGTGGAATTTTATCAGGGTTCAGTTCTCAATCCACATGATCTTGCGAGAGTCAAGGTAAGGAGGAGGAGGTGACTTCTGCTTGTACTGCATCTTGTGGGGCGGGGGCGGGGGCGGTGTCTAACTCTGTGGTGAGGGGAGATGCCCCATAGGATGGCCAGCAGTGGTCCCCTAAACCCCTAGTGAGATAAGTCAGATACCACCAACCTTGACGCCACCCTTCCGCCGGCCTCCGGACCTCATTCTGTGGGCACATGCTAGACCGCCTATAAGCCCACCACACTTGGACTGTCGTAATGTGAAACTTATTCATATTTTGCTGGTTCCCTCAATATCAGCTGCTGCTAAAGGAAGTAGACCAGTTGTACAGACTCAGAAGTCTTGTACACACAACATAATAATCAAGTAATTCCTATCTTGAATCCTTAAGTTAGACTCAACGTTGCTCCAACATCTATTATTTACACCTGAAGGAAACATTAGTATAAAGTATAAAATAAAATTTTACTAAGCCATAAAGTGTTTTGTGCTCCCCTTTTTTCCCCCCCACCAAAGACTCCGGGTGCAAAACTAATGCAGGTATCTGACATCACTTGGTAATGGGCTAATCTTTCTTTCCAGAACCTGCTAAGTTAGAATCTTTCATAAAGCACACCTGAGGCTTAGAAGGGAAAAGTAACACAGCAAAATGGCATCTGCCACTCTATTCATTTGATATAGATTTTGTAAGCATGTTCAATATTTGCGTGCCAGTGGTTGATCATTAATATTGTGAATCCACTGAAGTCTAAATGCTAACTGTGGTCACCACATAATTCTGTAAATAAGATAATTGGCCAGCATGAATAATCCAAAAGCATTTGGGTAAATTCTTTGCATTATTAAAGAAATCTAGAGGCAGTTTGTGACATACTATGGAGGAGATCATGCCCTCCCTCCAAATGCGGGAATGGCCCATTAAGTACAACACACCAAGTAGGGCAGATTGCAGATCTGGGCCGGCACTGAGAATTCTTATGCTTATATGGTCCAGTTAATCTTAATATTATCCAGACATGACCCAAGTTATGGCTAATGTGAAATCTTACGAGAATATAGAAAAAATAGTTATTGTTCATGGACCTGATTTAAATGCAAGCAATTATTAGCACATCAAACTCATGATCCCCTCTAAGGAATAAGCCCCTTTAGGCTCGTGTTTAGGTAAGTCAGTAGGTTGTATTTTGAGTTCATTTGTAACGTATCATTTCATACACATAGATTTGTTGTCTTTTGACTATCAGAATACTAATGAAATGCTAAACAATATGGAGCTATTATCTGATTTAGGGCTCTGCTCTCAGGCCCCAGATAATGAAGACATAAAAAAGGTGAATGAAGGACTTTTGGGTCTACATTTCTGAATCTCTACTCGGTGAACTTGCTAACCCGGGGAATGGGGTTGAGCCTACCTGTCTCTGTTTCCTGGCTGGAGGAATTAGGAGGCTGGTGTAGATGGTTGAGAAAGGAGGTAGGGAGGGGACTGAAAGGCTTAATTAATTGTTATTTAAAGAAATCTGGAAATCCTACATGTAAGCGCCTATGCCAAAGGAAAAGTATAATTACCAAGGTACATGTTGTACCCTCCAACAGCAACAAGATGAAATGTTTATACCATAACAAGGACTTGCAACCTACACTTTTGACAAAAACTATAATCTCTCAAGCTTGTTTTTTTTCCTTTCCTTGCAAAGCACCAGGTTCTCCAAGAGCTGTCAACAGAGAGAGACTGCAGTCGAGCGTGGCTATTTATATGTTTGTGTTCTGTGATTTTTCCTTTTGGTGTCTTAGATAGAGTCAGCAGATGCGTGCCTAATCCTTGCCAACAAGTACTGCGCTGACCCAGATGCTGAAGATGCCTCCAACATTATGAGGTAACTCTGGGGGCTGGGGAAGGCCCGGGGCTTGGCACCCTGTGGCCTGCTCATAGCCTTTTGGGGTCCTCTGCAGAGACTGCCTCTGTGAGACCTTCTCTGCCCCCTGTGCACCCCACAAGTCACTGCCGGCATAGGCCTGGGAGCCCAGGCTGCAGTGGGTGAGGAGGGCAGGGAGCTCCCAACAGGAAGCTCACTGTCCCCAGACCGCAGCTCTGGGACTCACAGTTAGCCACGGGTTTGAGATTCCTTGAGACAGAACTAGAAAAGGAAAGGTAGATTCACACGGGTACAGGGCTGGATTAAGGTGCTGTGTTTCCTAAGGGGAAGTGGACCTCAGATACCTTAACTGGGGGCGACTTTGCCCCCCAGGGGACATTTTGCAATGTCTGGAGATGGCTTTGGTTGTCATGACTAGGGGATGGTGCTGCTGGCATCTGGTGGGTAGAGACCAGGGATGCCGATAAACATCCTGCAACACACAGGACAGTCCCCAGAGCAGAGAATTATCTGGCCTGAAATGTCAATAGTGCCAAGTTTGAGAAACGCCTTGTTAGGGCTTTCCATGCTGATTAGTGTCACCCAAAGAGGAGTTTATGGACCAATTAGCTTGTTTCAGCCAGTTTCCCAAAATTAAATAGTGTTCTTCACTGGAAGCCTTTTCAGTGCTTTTAATACTAATGTGAATCTCTGAGCTGGTGTATTAGAGAGGATGTATCAAACCTATTTTACTACAAACTCCCCTCCCCCATTTTTATTGATTTTTTTACAGAACATCTTCTGGTGGGAGGACACTCTGGGAAGCATTGCCCGGAGGGTTAGGCCCGTCTACCGCTAATCTCAACCCCCACTCCAACACCTTGTTCTTTTCTCATTTCAGAAGCACAATTGTTCAGTTTTTGTCCTTTCCATAGATCCATAGTCGCAGCGTGCTACTATGAAATGACTAAAAAGTCAAGACATTTCCCTGCAGGTAGTTAAGGCTGTTTGGAATTCATCTCCTCTCTTGCGTAAATTGCAGAATCGTTACAAGGGCTGAAGGGAAACAACAAAGAGAACCTTCTGGAGAGGAGCTGAACTGAGAGAAAACATTTCAGCCCACTGCCTTCCCAGGAACTCTTGCCTAATTGTGAACAGCCACCCCTGGGGCCTCAGATTCCCCCTCTGCTGCAGCTGGGTTTACTGTGTCCTGGGAATTTACCTGAGGTTGAGGGTCAGGAAGTTGCCTTTGTGGCATGACAATGCTTGCATCTCCTTTTCATCAGTGGCCCCAAGTGACATGAGCCTTCCCATCATGAGGTGGGGGAATTCCTCCAGCGCACTTAGGGAGGAGGAGTGAGTCCTCCGCAAAGCATCTGGTCTTTGTGTCTGGCAGGCCGCATCTGGCACCATCTTCTCGTTCCACTCACTTTTCTTTGGCAATAGGCTTAGTGCGGTCGTTTTGAGGAAGTTGATGCATGAACTCTTGTGAGCACTGGGCTTGCCAGGCTGGGGAGGGAGGGTGGAGTGGAGACTGGCTTCACACCTGAACCCATCCCTAAGGAGTGACAGCTGGACAGTGACTATACTAGCCTCAGTTTAGGATGTGTCACTTGTCCCTTTCTTTGAAGTACGTAGGGTTTTTATCCTTTGTCATTTGAAATGATGAAAGTGTAGCCCTTAAGGAACCAGGCTTCATTTTTTCCAAAGTTCCAAATGGAAAACCAAAAGAAGATGAAGCTTAACATTTTTACCCCATAGAGAAGTTTGGGCTGACATGGCTGGTTTTTTTTTGGTTTTTTTTTCCAAAGTGAATAATGGAAGTGAGTAATATCTTTGAAATGGGCATTTCTCTTAATTGCAATATTTTATTCAAACCCTGACTGTGATAGGGTTAATATGAAGACATGTAGGTACCAGGGTGATTGGCAGGATGCCAAGGCATAGAAATTACTGGTCAAAGGTAGTATCAGAAATGCAATTAAGTAGAACCAGAACTGAGGCCCAGGCAGCAAAAGAAAATGGGAAGTTCAGGGTTAAAAATGGGCTCTGTCTTTCTCTTATTTGTATAATCCTCCTTCCTCTTTAATTTAATGAGACCAATCTGCCCCTTTTGAAATTAAAATGTCAAAGACCCATTTGAAATGAGCTAATGCAGAAAACTGGCCGAGGCTGTGGAGTGCAAGGCAGGGCTGACAGAGGCTCAAAGGGCCTGAGTTATAAGTATGGGCCAACACAACACTTTTTCAAAAATAAAATGAAATCCTTCAAGTGCAAAAACGCAGGGCGAATTTGTGCTGGAGAGGCTTTAGCATGATCCGTTTCCTAAATTCACAAGTTGCAGCTTTGCAAAAAAGCCGCTCCCTGGCTGTCAGCTTTGCACAGAGAGGGGTGAAGTGGGGAGCTCTGCGTGGTGGGAAGTTTGCGGGGGCGGTCTAACGCACGCATGGCATTTCTGATTAGGCTTGGGAGGTGGGCCTTTCTGTGGCATTCCATTCTTTAGCCTTCCTTGTCACAGGAGGAAATGTACAATGTCACCTGTGACAGAGTCGGTAATGACAAAAACCATAACTTACACGTGGAGAGAGCTTTTAATGATTTCAAAGCATTTTCACATCTGGTCTCCCATTTGCTGCTCATACCAAGCCTGTGAAGTAAATAAAGCAGGTACTGTTGCCCCCGTGTCCAGATGAGGAAACAGGAACAGAGAGCCCAGGGATTTCCTGAAGGTCACCCAGTTCGTTAGTACAATGGCTGCGACTGGAACCAGGTGTTTCCATTCATCTGCTCCCTGCCCCTCCCTACAGCACAGCCATTGACTTGGGGAGGACACGTGAGGGTGGGGGTGGGCTCCAGCGGTGTGTTCAACACTGCGTATGGCCTGAGGGCAGGTGGGGGGCAATTTCCCACCAGATCCTGACCCCCACAAGGCCTTGGCACTCATTTTTAATCAGCATCCAA
This sequence comes from Cheirogaleus medius, assembly GCA_008086735.1. NCBI lineage: Eukaryota > Metazoa > Chordata > Mammalia > Primates > Cheirogaleidae > Cheirogaleus > Cheirogaleus medius. Next base: position 47,639,910 of record VBSM01003143.1, read on the forward strand.
GTCATCCTTTAGACTCTGTTAGCTACGGAAAGGCTGAGACCTTGCCCCCATCCTAACAGCCCTGCTTAGAAATCATTTTTGCGAGAGTGGCCAAGTGCGTGTCACAATTAGAACCATTTGTCATGCCGCTTGTTTGATTTGTCATTGTTGTCTCAAGTGGTTAACTTGGAGAATTGGACTCAGAGCAGATTGTTTCTTGGCTGGTGTCTGGGGTGTTGGAGATGGCAAGCCGGGGGCGGGGAGGGGGGGTGCGGGATTTGAGCTTGCTTTCCCTGTCGAGATGTCTATACAGTCAGTCAGCCTGTGAGCCCTGCACCAGGTCCCCCACCCTCCAGCACACACAGGGGCACATCCCTTCCCCAAGGCATCACAGGGAACAGGGGACCCTCAGATTTCTTCTCATGCCCAGGACACAGACTTGCTGTTTTGTGATTACTTTCTCACACCACCAAGAGACGTGGTGGTGGAAACACAGTTTAGCTTGGCCCAGTGTCCGCCACCCCTCTGGATGGCGCTGGCTGCCAGCCAGCCCCACGAGTGTCCCATTGGGAGATAATCATGTGAATCCCTCCGTCAGACTCCATGGGTAAGGCAGACCCTGCCTCAGCTTCGGTTCTCTCCTTTTCAGAGTCATCTCCATAAAGAACTACCATCCGAAGATACGAATCATCACGCAGATGCTGCAGTACCACAACAAGGTAGGACAGCGAGAGCCGGTTCCAGGCTGCAGGCAATGCAGGGTCCAGTTTCCTCCCCCTCACCGCGCAGCCTCACACACACGCGCCTGGGCCCACGTGTGCGCACACACCACTGCAGGTCAAAGGGCTGGGTGAGAGGCGTGGTGGGCGAAGATCTCCCTGGCACACTTCTTTAATCCAGACTTGTTTGCAATTGCTCACTGGAAGGAAGCTCCTTCATGCACAGGCTCATTCATTCAAGAAGCATCTATTGAACCCCTTGGTTCAGAAATATTGATGTCTTCTTAGATCCCATTTGCACCTAAATTACAACAACTTCCATTTTGATGTGCTGCAGTCATTTCTTCAGTCAGTATTTATGGAACACCTACTATGGGGTTAGCGCTCTACCTGACACCCACAGGGATATAAGTGAAGAAGTAGCCCTATTTCATACTCTCAGGGAATTTGCAGCTAAGGTGTAGGGGGTGTCCCAGGTAAGTGATAGAACTTCTCTCTCTGAGACCAGGTGAACTTGAAAAGGTGGAGAATTCTCCACTCTGGGTGGAGAAGGTGGAACACATTCTCAAATTTAGGGTAAGAATTTTGCAGAGTTGAATTTAGGAAAATTGTTGGCTATCCAGAGACTAAGCATGAAGGAATTTTCCTAGCGTTATGGCTTACAACAGGGCACTGATTGGAAAGAAAACAAACGTCGGAGTCTCTGTTGCTTCCCTGTGATTCCTTCTCAGTAAACCAGAGTCCAGTCTCTCACTCCAAGGCAACGCTCCTTCCCTAGTCCAGTCAGTAAACTTCCAAGAAAACAGCTTTGAGGGAGGGAAGGTGGCACCTTTCTCTGTTTGGTATGGTACCAGTTATCTCCTTAATGAAGCTTAGAAACCGGGGGCTGCTTCGTACCTGGAGCCAGGTGTTCTGTCTGAACAGAATAACTCCCTGCTGGGTTATGAGTGAGCGTGCGGCCCATCTCACAGGCAATATTCCCTACAACATAGGCAGTCAGGTGACTCAGAGAGGACCCCATTCTGCCAAATGCACCAGCGCCATGCCATTATTTCTTAATTGCTGGCAAGTGCTGGCCCATTTTACCATGTGGAGGTCCATCAGAGGCCATTGTGGAGTGGAGCCTGCTGTCGTGACTGGCCCACCGCTCGGAGCTGCTGCCCACTGCCCAGGATTGCCTGGCCCTTGGCAGGTGGCCCCACTGCGGCACGTGCTACACTCCAGCCTGGGGGTTTGATGGTGGGAACCCAAGGTCGCGTTCTCCTGTTTGTCTCTGAAAAACCCAAGGATGCCGAAGAGACAAAGTAAGGATATTGGCAATGCACAGGCGTCAAGCTGGAGAAGTTTTTGACAGCAGCCTCTGCAGGTGGTGGTGAATTTTATTAGCGAGGCTACGACTGGTGACAGCTCCTATGGCAATAAGCGCTCCTTCTTTCATTTGTGATTTGAAATTTCATTTAGTGTGGGAGTACTTTAAGCTGTTGTTTAGATTTTTGGCTGAGTTCAGATTGAATGGGAAAATTAATGTTGTATGTTTAGAAAGGGATGTCAGTTCCTTTTTTTCTCCTCCCAATGAGTGCTGATGCAGCATCTTCAAGAAATTAAGGAGGATTTCAGCTATGTGGTTCTTGTCAAACTCAAAGTAGCTCAAGTGGCCTATGATCCAGACAGTCCCTGGTCAGTAATCACATGATCATAGCAACATGAACGTCTTTGGCAAACCTCTGCATTGTAATTATTCAGGAACAATGAGGGAGATAGCGACTGATCCATGATTATTACTTAAAACACATTTTATTTAGAACCACTCCAATCTATTTGGGTTTCAGCATTGGGCAAAATGACTTACAGATCCCTATGAGATTAGTAAGGACACAAGAGATAGAGTGACTTTGACACAGGATATTTTTCTCTATCATTTCATGTCTGTCTTCTAGAGCAAGAATAGAAAGTCCACTCATCATGGTTTATCATCTCATTCCTTGTAGAATTCCAAATGGGCATTCTTCACCTTGCTCTATAATTTTGCTTTGTTTCCTAAGATGCTTCTATCTTACCCTTTAAAATATATTTTTCTTCCTCTTTTCTTTCAGTATTTTTTTTTCTTCCTCTCTTGGCACTTTCTCTGCATCCATCCTAGGTGCCCAGAAACCTCCATCCATTAAAACATGTTTCTAGGAGAGGACCTGGTGTGTGTGTAAAGTTATGCACCTATGAACATATTCCAAGGGATGGTTTATTCCATATTTGGATACCAGGCTTGACATATAAAGAATTCCAATTCCCTGTGATCTGATGATGATGATGTTCTAAGGCCTGGAGGGAAGTCAGGAAGCCGCCTACTTTCTCTACATGTAAAACTGGCCCTGAGTTTCTCATCATAATAATCACAGACATTTGTGTCATATTTTATGGTTTTAAAATAGCTTTGACATCCATTATCTCCTTTAGTCCTCATTGGCCCATCTGTGCATTTCAGCGTCCCAGTGTAACTTCAGACCAAGGGGTCTAAGCTCTGTCACAGACAGAACGACTCTGCCGGGCACGAATCACGGTCACTCAGCAGCCAGTGAGCTAGGAGACAGAACAGCTAACTGCCACCGTCAACTTCAAATGGAGCCACAGCCCATTGAACCAAGCACTAGTTCCTGAGAGTAGGCTTTATAGAAGGGCTGGTGCTTGCCAAAGTGTATCTTTTTGATACCACTGAAGAGAAACACTTTCAGTCTGGCCATCTCTGAACACGGAAGAAAGACAGTGCAGGGCATTTTCCGATTTGAGTGTAAATGGCTTGAAGCTCTTCAAGGAAAGAGTGGTCTATGATGTCTTGGAAAAGTGTCACTCCTGATGATTTACCTATTAATGGATTTTGTATTTTCCAGCCGCCTCTAGTAAAAGAGGCCTTTGTCTCTGGAAGCCAAGTCCCAGTGGCCCAATGCACATGCAAGTTCTTTGAACGTTCCCACTATAAACCGAGGCACTCCAGCCGTAGTGTTGAAGTGTTTCCTCTCACATGCCCTTCCCTGCACCTTGCGGTGGCTTCCCCGAGTTGTATATACTGAGAGATGGAATTGGGACTGGAATTTGTCTCTTTGGTTTCCCGGGACAGCCTGTTGTCACATTCCTTCTCCATGGGATGAGGGGTAGCTCGGTAGCAGAGGTGGAGGGAGGTCCGGGTCCTGCTAGACCTGCTCATTAAACTCTCCAAATTAGAGAGGATTTGCCTCCAGATGTCTGTGCAGTAAAGCTGGCATTTCCCACCAAAGCCAAACTCCCTCACACGAAATAGGACGAAGTTGCCAGAAACAACAAATTTAAGTTCCTGGGTCAATCTCTTCTCTCTGTTTTGTGCACACAGATTTCCCTCCCAGCCTCCAGCATGTCCCCTCACTCCCTGCCCCGTGACTGGGGAAACTATGACGGCCACACAGGAGGCCAGGGGAGCCTGAGACAGGGAACAAACTTGACTTCCCTGTGTAATAACATGTCAAATACGCCTGAGGAACTCAAGACAGACGGGGACATGAGGGACCCAAGGACGAAACGCCCGGGCTTTAGATCCTGAAGGACTTTCTTAGAAAGGTTTTGCTTGTTTGAAGGTGCCGTGAAGGTCATGAGACATCTCTCTAAGGCTTGGATCTAAAAAAAAAAAAAATCTCCTTTCACACACGATGATTTACTTATTTATTACTTAGATTTAATTTCTCCTCATTCTTCTCAGGCAATGTGACAGAAAATGAGTATTTCTCCACTTACACTGATGTGCTCTCCATGATGTCAGGGAAGGGAAGGGGAAAGTGGCCGTCTGAAGCCAGGGAAGAGCCGGGAGAGAAAGGGGACACAGTGCAGGCCAGTCGTTGGAATTGAGTATAGACATGGGAAATTCCCATCTGCCGTGGCCCCCGCGGGGGACAATTTGAACCACAGTCCCCTCGGGGAGAAGACAGTCATCTCTCCCAGGAGTAACCACTGCTGGCCGAGGGTGCACAAGATCGTCACAGAAGTGGATTTCACAAGAAGGGATTTCACAAGAGTGGTGTTTCTGAAAGCGGAGCCTGGAGCCCTTGGATTTGTTATTTGTTTCCACAAGGGAGTCTTCCATCCTTCCAGTTCAACTATCGTATATTGTTCTGAAAGCGAAGGAAAGCCTCCTTTGGTGCTCTTTGTGTTTGATGATGTGTGCCGAGAAATAATCATTTTAGGGCCATAGAATCTTGGCATTAGCAGGGCCTTTGAAGGGGTCTCTGATTCACCTTCCCATGCAAAACAAGAGCTCTATCTCCAGTGACTTGGAGAAATACTTCCTGAGTCTTAGGGACAACGACCTTATATTTTTGAAGGTAATCTTCTCCATTTAGTAGACAAATTACATTATTAGGAAGTTCCTTCATAAAACAAATGAAAAAACTGCTTTCTTATAATATAAAGCAGTCAGTTCTGATTTTGGCTCTGGAACAAAGCCGGACAAACCTAACCTTGGACGAGGCAGCGTCAGAGGTATTCAGATGAAACTGTCCTGTCTCCATGGGGACATGACCCTTTTCCAGGCCAATCATGGCTGGCTCTCTTAACTGTTCCTCAAAAGATCTTTTCCAGACGCTCACCTCTTCTTGTCTTTGTTACTTTTCTCTGGAAGGTATTCAATCAATCATTTCCCCTCTTTAAATCTGACTTAAAACTGGAGCAAGGACTTTGGAACTAGTCTGACCAGTTCATGATGGAATGAAATGTTCATTTTCCTTCATCTGGAGGCCATTGCTAGCAAGCACACATTGGCTTTCTCTGTAATGTATCACACGGCTGGCCTAAAATTTGGGGTTTTACTTACCCACACTCTTAAATTTTGCTTTGTGTGTTTTGTTTTTCTCCCTCTCTCCTGTCTGCTGCCAAGTTAGGTCTTCTCATTATGACTTTATATAGTTGATTTTTTTTTTAAACCTAAATGCTATACTTGACATTAAGGCCTTATAAATCTTTTCAGCTTGGTCTTTTGCTGATTTTTCGAGCTCTGGAGAACTTTTTGAATTTCAACTCTTTCATTCAATGTATTACTCACTACTCTTTGCTTCTTGCCGCTTAAAGTGATGGGATGAGCATGCCTCTCGGTCCTAACTGTTGAATAGGAACAGTCCGTGTGCAAGAGATTGTAAGTGTCTGCACTGTGATTTACCTGATGATGTAGGGCAGTGGTTCTCAAAGCATGGCCCATAGGTCACATCATCAGCATCACCTCCAACATGTTAGAAATGCAAATTCTCCAGACCCACCCCAGATCTACTGAGTCAGAAACTTGAGGGGCCAGCAATCTGCGTTTTTGCAAACTCTACAGGTGATTCTGATGCCTTCTCAAGTTTGGGAATCCCTGATGTGGAGTATTGACTGGGAAGGCAGGTAAAAAAGAAATCCCCAACACACAGGCACAGGGCAGTCTTATGGACCATTGGAGGAGCCAATTTATGAACGACCTAGCCAGACATCCCAGTGACCTGGGCTGATGTTTCTGTCACAAGAGGAAATTCCCTCTGGGCTCCATTTGGTTAAATCACAAACCCAAGGGGAGGTCTTGGACTTGGCAGGTACAGAAGCAACATTCTAGAGAGACTGAAGTCTGATGAACAGAAGAGTTGAATAAAACCCCAGGCATCAGACCCAGGTGAGGGGACAAAGAAAGGATGAGTCTGGAGGACCCAAGTGGTTGGGCAATGCTGCATTTCCCAGAAGAGATTTTAAACAATTGAACGTTTAACAGAGCAAGGTCTCATACCTGTTTTTGTTTCCACAGGCCCATCTGCTAAACATCCCGAGCTGGAATTGGAAAGAGGGCGATGATGCAATCTGCCTCGCAGAGCTCAAGTTGGGCTTCATCGCCCAGAGCTGCCTGGCTCAAGGCCTCTCCACCATGCTGGCCAACCTCTTCTCCATGAGGTCATTCATAAAGGTAACGTCTCATCTTATTAGAGCCCATTAGCCCGGGATTCTATTTGTCGTGGGGTTGAGTAGAGAGCACAGCTTAAACTCAAAACAGATCGACGGGCTTTAACCACTTTGGTTAAGGAGAAATTCCTTGTTATGGCTTTGGGCACGAGGCCAGCTTCTTTCAAAATTATGTTTTTATTTTTATTTGGCACATCCACGGCCATTAAATGATTGTTCAAAGCACAATCCTCTCTTTTTTTAGATAAACCACATGTTTATCTATCAACAAAGCCTCCGCTGTTAAAACAAAAATATGATTTATATACATTCCATATGGCACCAGAGCGCCTAAAGAAAAGAATTATCATTTTGCTCTTTTATATCAAGTGGCTGGTGGACCTCTCACTGTGTGGATAAATGCAGACCATGTGTTTGCGCTGAAGCCCAAACCCCAACAACATAATTCATTTATTTATTTCTGCACAATCAAGGAGGCCAGCAGGGCTGACATGCCGTGGTTATTTGAATGGGGAGGGAAACAAGGAACCCAGTCCTCGGCAGCAGTGCCCTTTGCACCCAGAGACAGGCCGTCGTCTGGATGTGTTCATCTCCTTGTCGGTCGGCACCCCACCAAGTTGACTGGGCAGCCACTCCAAAGTCCCCAGAGTGGCACTACCTGCTGGACCAACTGAGGCAGGGCCAAGTCAGGAGTTTGTTTCCAGGGCCTTGCATGGAGAGGCCACTACCCAAGACAGCTTCTGGAGCCAGGGAGGACAGTAACTCTAGTCCTTATCCTTGGACGGTTCTTAGCTACCGTAGGCAGTCAAAGTGGCAAGCTAGTGTTTGTACCTTTCTGATTTGCTACGGTGGCAGTTAGCCCCAGATCGGGGCTTGTATTCTCCTTCCTGTTATACAACAAGCAGAATTCGTAGCCGTTGAGGTGAGAAATCAGTGAGTCACCCCGAGGTCCTATAGAAGGGGCAGAGCCTTGAGGTCAAAGGTGCGAGACCTCCTGCCTTTTGCTGCCCTGGCTGCTGTATCCACGGCCCAGCAGGTTCCTCGAGGGAGTTGGGGAAATAAGAGGGCTGGGCGGGGAGCGTGAGGACGTGGGCGTGGGCGCCGTCACCCTGGGCAACTCTGAGTTGTGTTAGTAGAGCAGGTGTTTTTCTAGTCCTTACCCTCTTTACCCACCTAACTGGCAGTATTTAACCAATTGATAGCGAACATTGCTCTATGTAAAAGAACAAATTGTTTTGGAGCTCCTTCCATCACATTAGCAATATCCATAACAAGGGATACCTTGACTTGAAAAATCCTACTTTATTCATTATGTGGCCAGAGGCCTCAGGTCAACAGAACTCGGAGGTCACACCCAACTTACAAATAAGGACATTGCATTCCTTTAAGTGTCTCCTTTAGTCCAGGCTGTTCTTGTCTGCGGGGATGGAACTGGGGGTGGCGGGAGGTCTGTGTGACTGTTTAGAGACAGCCCCCGCAGCCAGATGTAGCCCAGTGTCTCCCAGGACTTCTCTACTCAAGGCGAGGAGCCCAGACCCAGGTGAAAGGACTGTCACAAGAGAACTCACCTGGCTCTCTCAACCACGCTCCGGGGGTTTTCTTCCAGCAGGGGATGGGCTGCAGGACCGAGCACGTGGTCTGAGGAGCTGGGCTCTGCTTCCTCGTGTTGGGGTGACAGGATCTTGGTGCCACTGGACATGTGCGTGTTTTGACTTTGGGTGCCTACATGGTGACAGGAGCTGTCTGTCATTGTTGTTACCAGCAGGGAGAACTTCCCAGCTTCCCTCAGGGCCTGTCTCCGAAGCCCAGGGCATCCCCTGCAGCTCAGCTAATCCCATTGCCAAGCGCCTATTCAGGAAGAGCCTGTGGAAAGGCTGGGCCTGGCCCTGGTGTAACTGAAAACACATTTCAGTTGTTGTTGGGGGTTGCGTTACTGCATTATTTCTGTCAGGGCCACCTCCCTCGTGTTTGGAAGTGACTCTGAATATGGCCTTTTGACACTGAGGTGGTCTTTGTGTTGGAATGTGCTAAGGTGCGTGACCGGGAAATAACAAGGCTTCCCTTCATATATCTTTTTCATTTAAAACAGGAACAGCCTCACTCATGTGCTTCCCATTCTATATTGTCGTCTCTCTGTACTTACCTCCAGATTCCAGACCCTTGTCTCTTTTAGGTCCTGGCCAACCCCACAATGATACTCTCTTTGCCATGTTTTATAAATTATCTCCCATTCTAGGGATCACAAAGCCCTCACTTATTTTTTTGGTGGGGGGCAGGTGGAGAAGGAAAACTATAAATGGATTATTGTCTACAGAAGTCACTTCCTTCCCTAGTGACCCCCATATGCTATAGTGGAGAATTCATCAGGAATTCCATGGGGACAGGCAGGCCTATTAGGACAGAGGGAGAAGGGATGAGGCTTTGGCAACACTTGCTCCCTTGGGAACACTTAGCATTTCTGGAAGCCAGAGGTAAGGTGTCAGCTCACCTTTTCCCTTGCCCTGGGCAGGTAGTGTCTGTTTCTTGGATCTGCAGAACCCCTGCTCAAAGCAGAATAAAGAGAAACGAGACTGGAACGGTGACGATGTATCACAGGCAGAAGCACCGTGACTATCCCCTGGGCTTTTTTATCACGCATGAGACCAAAGAGCCAAAACTGAAAATGAAGGTGATAGAGCTTGTCCAAAGAGAGAGAGAGAGAGATCCCTGGCATATAGGAATTACAAAGAGGCTCAGCCTAGAGGTACCAAGACATATGGGGGTGCACTTACTTATCCCCCATTGGTGCCACTCTCAAAGATACTCACCTGAAGTAACCCCAAATCATCACTTCTGAAAACCTAGCTCCCATTTAGGATATGTTATCCCTGAATTGATCTAAACTTTTGGAGAATCTATTTGTATTTTTTTAGCTCGCATCTTTGGGAGGAATGAATTCCTTAAGTTTGCTAATTACTGCTAAAGATTTTTTTTTTCTGGCTATTTGTGTTTAATTTAAACTTCGCGGCATGCTCTCCTCAGCTTCTGGTGAGTTGGGATTTAACAAATCCATGCTAACCTCATATCCGGTACCTTCAGGAAAGAGGCTTAGCTTGGCAGCCCAGAGTCCTCCGGCTCAGCAGCTGTTGCTAAGGATGGGTTAAGCATTTTGAGCAATAGTGTCTTGTTTGAACATTCTGCGTTTGTCCTGGTGCCTGCGATGTGTCTACATCTACATGATCAGCCAGGCCCAGAACATCCTGTTCATTTTCTACTATCTGATCTCCTTCCACCGCCTATCAGGTTCCAGTGAGACTCTCCCTGATGTCTTCTGTAAAGACCAACAGAATAAACTCGCGTAGCCTAGCTGCCATCGCCTCATCCCCGCATAAGTGGACACACTTGCTCTCTACTTGCCTTCCTCACTTGGATGTCATTTAAAAGCCATTGGTTTTTATTTTGTTTTTGAGCCTTACTATGTGTACTTAACTTTGCCTTCAGCATATGGGGTTTCTAACTGGGGCTTGAGCTGCCATCTTTATGAAATGTGCTATTAATATTATTCTTACTAGGATTAGCCATTCTTATACATGACAAATTGTGTGTATGTGTGTGTTTAGAAGGAAACTAACTCTTAAAATTGTTTTTCAGTGTACACTGAGATTTCCAATTTAGCACATTTAAACAGTTTTCAGAATGGCCAACTATTTTAACTCTGCTAATCTATCTTTTTATACACACACACACACACACACACACACACACATATATATACACACACAGCCTGGAACATGGTATGCAGTCCATAATTATTTCTTTGTTGAATAAATCAGTTATGGGAGTGGAGAAAATATAAGAGGTGTTTCTTTTTTTTCCCATTAGTCCACAAGATTTGAAATTTGTGGGTGAAATATTCCTTAATATCAATCACAACACAGCCTTGTCTATCACATTTTCTGCATGAGGAAGTGCTAGGGAAATCAGACCCATGCTATTCAGATTGTATCTTGGCTGAAGTCAATGTGGCTGGACACACAAAGTATTTGTTTATTACTGCTGTGACTTGATTAAGATAAACTTTAAGTAGTATATAGTATAGTCCTCGCACTAATTGTAGCTAATGGAATCATTTTAATACCTTTAGTTTGGGTTATATTTGTGTGTATATGTGTGTTTGTACAGATGCATGTATAAAATCAATCTGGTTTAGGAGCTGGAATATAAATCAAGAAATTTTAATAATAGCTAACATATACTGATTCCTGTGTGCTAAACGCTATACTAAGTGCTTTGTAAGCATCATCACATTTAATTCTCACAGTTACCCTACTCAAACTTGGCACTATTATTATCCTCATTTTATGGTGGCAGACACCATAGGTTAAGAGAAGTTCAACAACCTGCATGGGGATGTCAGCTTGAAATTGACAAACCCAGGTGTTCAAACCCAAGCAAACTGGCTCCAGGTTCATTCTTGTGCATACTAAGTGGAAATATAATAAATGATAAAAGAAAACCTTAGCTAGTGCCATCGTCTTAGCTTTCTGTAGTTCATTTTATATAAACTATCTAATAGTGATTCCCTGAATACCTACCATATTCCAGGCAGTGGTATGTCGAGGAGACCCTGAGAAGCTTTAGAAGTTCTGTGCTGACTTGGATGTGTGGGCACATGTTTGCACTGCTCCATCCTGTGGGTCTTGTGGGTCAGCTCTGCAAGTGTAGAGATCACTGTGTAAAAGCAGGTGATGGGTTAGCCTTGGCTGGGCTGAGTTAGGGTAAGGAATGAACTAGGCTCCCAAGAAGGGATTGACATTATTTACTGCTGTATTTAGGGGGTAAAACTAATTGGAATCTAAACTAAGTGGATGTGAAGGGCTGGGGTGGCTTATGTGGGTGCTTCTGGAAGAAAGTATTAGGTTTTCTAGAGAAACAACCAACTCTGTATATGTTAATGTGTGTGTGTGTATTAGAGAGAGAGAGAGAGAGAGAGAGAATAAGCACACACAAGAGAGAGAGAAATGTTGATTATAAGGAATTGGCCCACGTGGTTATGCAGGCTGAGAAGTCCTAAGCTCTGCAAACTGGAGACCCGGAAGAGTTGGTATTATCGTCTCTGTCTGAGTCTGAAGCCCTGAGAACCAGAAGAGTCGATGTTGTTCAGTTTCAGTCCAGATAGGAAGGCAGGAGGAGACTGATGTCCTAGCTCAAGACCAGACCACCAGGCAAACCACTGCATCTCTCTCCTGGAGCATGATGACAGCCTCCTGACTGGTCTGTCTGCTCTGCCTGACCCCCTCCCTCCAAGCTAGCCTCAGTAAAGCACCCAGAACAATCCTTCTCCAGCATGAATCAGATCCTTTCATCCTTCTGCATAAGTCTCTCCATGGCGAGCCATCTCACCAGAATGAAATCCTTATGATGGCCTGCCAGTCCTTAGCAGTCCGGTCCCATTCCATGACATCGCTGGCCTAAATCTTAAGTGCTCCCCTGCTCCTCGCATCAGTCACACCCCCTCTGGCTGCTCTAGGGATTTTTACTAGCTGTTCCCCTTGGCTGGGCTATTCTTTCCCTAAGCATCTACTTGACTCCCCCCTGTCCAACCCTTCTTGTCTTTGCTTAATACTAATTTTAGAGGAAGTGAGTTCTTCCTCATTTTAGAATTGCATTTTAAAAGGGATTCAAAACAAACTTTTACAAACTTTTAATGGAAGTATAATATACAAATATAAAAGTGTGCATATAATAATTGTACAACTTGTTACATATTTACAAACTGAAAACTCCCATATAACCAGGACCCAGATTAAGAAACAGTACATTATCAGTAATAGTACATTACCAGAAATGCCCTGTTTTGTTTTGTATTTTAATGTCAGGTGACAGTGTACGATTTGGTCTGTTTTTCTGGATTCTCTGGGGGAGAATTGACGTCTCTACAATGTTGAGCTCTCCACTCTATGAATATGGTATGTCTCTTATAAAGAGACACTTTATGACTCATTAACTTCCCTGGCAAATACAGGAAAATGAAGAAGATAGTGACTAAGCTCATAAAAGTTTTCTGGGGCTTCCGAGGATCTCTAGAGAGAGTAAATGTCCCACTTTACCCTATTCTGTAGAAAGGATGTAGATGTTCTCCTCAGCTTCATAGCAGGGATAAAGTAGCCATGTGGAAAAAAATATCAGAATTGCATTTTGGAAATTTGCCTCACCCTTCCCTCTATACCCCAAACATCCACACCCTTATCTACTCTTCTGGCTTTATGTTTCTCCATGGCACTGTTTTGTGTTTATTGCCTCTTTTGCTGGAGATGGTGTCAGCACTGTGAAGCTCAGGGCTACTTGTAGGATCCTCAGTGCCTCCAGCAGCACCTGACTCATAACAGTAGGTATCTGATGAGTAACTGAACGCATCAGTTGGCCTTAGCCTAGCCTGGCCAGCCTGCACTGCAGCCAGCTGGGTGGAGCCAGGACCACCAGGGACCTACAATTTGGTGTGATTTTGGTGCTGAAAACTTCTTCCTTCGCTACTGTATGCAGTTCCCTTGCCAAATGAAAGAGCTTTGACTCCATGTAGAAACGTGAAATGAAAGCTCTATAATCCTTGGCGAGGATTGCATGGAGGCTGGTTAGATTTGGTTATAAACCATTTTGACTGCCAGAAAATCCCATCAGCGTGTTGTTTAAATTCACAAATCAAAATAAACACCCATGAATTGAAATGAATTTGCTAAGCCTCAGTATCCCATTTGGGTCAACATCATTGTGCCTCCCCTTTTCTTCTGACTCGAATCTCCTTAGATCAGAGGCTGCCTCCCCCCCAGTGCCACTCAGTCGACCCACGATCCCCAACACCCGCCTGGGAGTAGCGCAACTTCCGTGAAAACTATTTCCAATAAAGAGATAAGTAATCCATGAGCTATTAACAGGGATTCCGTTCCCCTATGGCCCTGGTAATTTCTAGAACATTGAATTAAAGAGTTCTCAGACCTTTACAAATTCTCAAGGCAAACATTATTAGCAAAGAGAAGCCCGTACAGCATATTAGAAGATTGCCAGAAAATGTCAATGGAACTTCTGAATAAAATAAAAGAAATTGAAACTCCTCTCCTCATCTTCTCCCCTTCTCCCACCCTCCCCCTAACATGATTAGAAAGTCATTTCATGTGTCTTATATGTTTGGTCAATCAAAGGCTAACGGACATGATTGATGGTGACAGTGAACACATTTAACTCATTATTCTTTACTTTGCAGCAAAATGATTTGTGTAAACTGTCTGCCTAGCATTAAAGGTAAAACAAACTTAGAAACCCCAAAATGTTATATTTTGGTCTAATATTTTCCTTTTGGTTTTATAGCTGTAATCACATATGGATTCTTTTATTTGGCTCTTGGCATGGACTGAACAAAGGGAAAGGCAGCACAGGGAGGTTGCATAACATGCACCCAGAGCCCGGTGCCCAGTGCCATGGAGCCCCCAGCAGCCAGAAGGGTCAGAGCTTAACGTGAAAACCCAGTAGAAGCTGGCACTCACCCTGGCTCTTATCACCTGGCAAGATGTTGTCACCAGTGTGACATAAGGGCCATTTTCTTGAGCCTCTGATCAAACGTCAAACTGAGCTCTTTCAGATATTACTGGCCTTTAATGAACTGCATGCATTCCTGAGTATGCCTGGGTGTCCACAGGCTGAGTCCACCCTGCCTCCCCCCTCTTCCAACTTTTCCCTTGGGATTTTTGTGCGCCATCCACTATCAGTGATTGTTAAGTAAAAATCTCAAAATGCTATATGAAACCATAAGGAACCAAATCTCAGATTCTCTTAAGTCTATTGGTTATCACTGCTCTAAAGCCATACCAAGTGTGACTCTATGTCCAGAACAGTGATGAGGTATTTGGAACTTTGAGGCAACTACTGTACCCATCTAGGGGATGCAAAACAAGAAACCACCATCGATTTGACACTGTGGGTGTGTTGTCAAGAACTTTGAAATTGTAGTAGTACTCTCAGTTTGCATAGCACTTTGCAGTTTACAAAATGTACGTTTTTACTTAAATTATTTTTTATTTGACCAGATAACACAAGCATTTTGTTGAATATCAGATGGAAAACATTTCAAATGCAAAGTAGCCAGTATCTCTGACCCTTCCTCAACTGTAGAGTAGGAAGAAATAGGACCTATTTCCCTAGCTTTTGGGGAGGAAGAAATCAGACGATGCCTTACTTCTGGCTGCACAGCTGGTTGGGAAACGGTAGACCTAGGGCCAGAACTCCACTAGATCATTGATTCTCCACTCAAAGCTTTCCCTACTGTTACACATTGTTTCTCCTAGAGAAATGTCTCAAATATAAACACTGCTTAGTTTTATGTTCAAGTCAATAGCTTCTAAGGACAGAAACCATTTGGCATTGTTTGTAAAAGTATTAATAGTATCCTAGGTTTCCCCTCAACCATGCAAAACTATGTGATATAAAAATTAAGATATTTTTCAAAGGTAGGAAGTACATGTGTCTGCCCCATTCCTTCTGTGATGGCTTAATCTGAAAAAGACCCAGGCAGTGCTGTCTTGCCTAGACCATAACGCCTCGTGGTGGGAGGATTTGTTGCTATGTCAAGTGATACAACTGAGCAGGGAGTGCAGCTGGTGACTTATTTATTGAGGAAGATATAAGAGAGTTAAAAAGCTTAGTCTCAACCATCCAAAAAAAGGAATGGAAGGGTCAGAGTGCAGTATGGTAGACTTCCAACAAGAGGAAGGTGTAGTAAAGAGAGAGTGAGATCTAGAAGACTTAAATGGTGCTAACAAGACGAAGAAAGAAAAATTTCTAGGAGAAAAAGTATAACTAACCCTAATCTTTGCAAGCTCCTTCTGATCATAATAAAAATATTCAAGTAACTTCTAATTTGGGTGGAGGCAGTGGAGCTTTGAATTGATAAGTCCTCAAGGTTATTAGTAGAGAAATCCAGTTGCATTTATATAGTATTTCTTCTTGGCCATTTTCCATTATAGAAAAATGTTAAAGGTATGTGGTTACACTAAGATTCAGAAACAATTGCAATTTTCTAGATATTCTCTTTTATGAATTTTATTTTTTAAATTAACAGAAAGTAAAACTGGTGTGTGTGCATGTGTGTGTGTACAACTTTATGCATTTTAACACATCTATGTGGAGTCATGCAACTACCACCACAATCCAGATACAGGGTAGTTTCAATGCCCCCCAAATTCCCTCGTACTCTCAGTCTGCAGTCACACCCTGCCAGCAACCCCAGACCCCGGCAACCACTGCACTGTTCTCTGTCACTATAGTTTTGCCTTTTCGAGTCTGTCATGTAAATGGCAGCATGCAGTATGCAACCCTTTGAGATTGGCTTCTTTTCATTCAGCATAGTTCCCCGATACCCATCCAGGTTGTTGCATGTATCAATACTTCATTCCTTTCTATTGCTGAATAGTGTGGCATCTTATGGAGGTACCACCGTTTGTTTATCCATTCATCTGTTGGGCAGCATTTAGGATGCTTCCAGTTTAGGGCAATCGTGAATAGAACTGATATAAACATTTGTGTAGAAGTCTGTGTGGATATAAATTTTATTTTTTCTAGGGTAAATGTGTAGAAGTAGAATTTCTGGATTATAGAGTAGGTTTATATTTAACTTTAAAAGACACTGCCAAAGTGTGCTCTAGAAGGAAAACATTTGTCATTCCCATCAACAATGTAAGAGTGCCTGTTGGTCTGCATCCTCGCCAGCACTTGGTATTGTCAGTATTTTTTATTTTAACCAGTCTAGTGGGTGGGTAGCTGTGGTTTTAACATGTGTTTCCCCAAGGGCTATGAATGTTGAACATCTTTTCGTGTGTTCATTTGCCATCTGTATATCCTTCCTGATGAAGTGTTTAGCCCATTTTAATGGAGTTGTGTTTCTTTACTGTTTATGAGTTCCTTATATATTCTGGATATGTTACTGGATATGGGATTCATAAATATTTCTTCTCATCTGTAGCTTGTCTTTTCATTTTCTTAACACTGGCTTTCCTGGAGAAAAGTTTTAAGTCTGAAATGTTTAGGGTTTTTCTCAAAAAGTTAAATACGGAGTTACCATATGACCCAGAAATAGCACTCCTAGGTATCTACCCAGAGAAATGAAATAATATGTGTTAGTTTTCTATGGCTGCTGTAAAAAATTACCACAAACCTAGTTGTTTAAAACAATATAAATCTTTTCTCTTCGTTTTCTGGAGACCAGAAGTCTGAAACTCAGTTTCACTGGAGTTATAGCCAAGGTGTTGGTGGGGCTGGCTCCTTCTGGAGGCTCTAGAGCCGGACCGTTTCCTTGCATTTCTAGCTTCCAGAGGCCACAGCCCCAGCATCACGTCACTCCAACCTTTTGCTTCCATTGTCACATCATCTGTTTCTTCTTCTGCAATCTCCCCTCTGCCTCTCTTTTATCAAGATACTTGCAGTTACATTTAGGGCCAACTCAGATAATTCAGGATAATCTCCCTTTCTCAAGACCCTTAACTTAATCACATCTACA
This sequence comes from Cheirogaleus medius, assembly GCA_008086735.1. Lineage (NCBI taxonomy): Eukaryota > Metazoa > Chordata > Mammalia > Primates > Cheirogaleidae > Cheirogaleus > Cheirogaleus medius. Next base: position 47,657,064 of record VBSM01003143.1, read on the forward strand.
AAGTCTCATTTGTCATATAAGGTGACATTCACCAGTTCCAGGGATTGGGATGCGCATATCTTTGGGGGCCATTATTCAGCATACCATAGTCTGTCTTCTGGCCCTCAAAGATCCATATTCATCCCACATGCAACATACGTTCACCTCATCCCAACACCCCCAAAAGTTTCAACCCTGCAACATAATTCAAGTCCAAAATCTCATCTAAAAATCACCAACTCAGAAGTCCCAAATGTCCTCATCTAATCAGTTATGAGTGAGACTGGGTGTGATCCATCCCGGGACAAAATTCTTTACCATGTTTGGATCTGTGAAACTGGAAATCAAATACTCTATTCTCCAGATGCAATGGTGGGACAGCCTTAGGATAAGTGAGGGACATTGCCATTCCAAACGGGAGAAAATGGAAAAAAGAAAGGACTTACCAGTTCCAAGCAACTTCACAATTCAATCAGACAAACTCCATTAGGTTTCAAGGTCTGGGAATAATCTTCTGTGGCTTGAAATTGGTATTAGGTAGTTTGATTCCTCCAAATGTATTCTTTTTCAAAATTGCTTTGGCTATTCTAGTGTATTTGCCTTTCCATATACATTTTAAAATCAACTTGTCTATATCTACAAAAATTCCTGCTGGTATTTTGATTGGAATTGTTTAAAACCTATAGAGCAATTTAGAGAAGTACTGACATCTTTACTTTATTGAATCTTCTAATCCATGAATATGGTCTCTCCATTTATTTAGGTCATCTTTAATTTCTTTCACCAGTGTTTTATAGTTTTCAGCATAAAGATTCTGTACATGTTTTGTTAGATTTATACATAAGTTTTACCTTTTGTGCAGCTATTATAAACGACATCTTAAAATACTGGGTTTCTAATTGTTCATTGGTGGTATGTAGAAATGCACATTTTTCTATGTATCCTGCAACGATATTGCACTGGCTAGCACCTCTTGTAGGATATTGAATAGAAGGAGTGAGAGTGGACATCTTTGCTTTGTTTCCAGTCTTAGGGGGAAAACATTTATTTTTTTCACCATTAAATATAATATGAGCTACAGGTGTTTTGTAGATGCCCTTCTTTTGAGGTTGAGGAAGTGCTTTTCTATTTCTAGTTTTGTGAGAGTATTTTTTTCCATCCATATCTTTTTATACTCTCTCTTTCTCAAAAGAGGAGTTATAGTTATTTTTGATATGTTTGTTTTTAGTCATCCTACTCAAGATATGAGTGGCTTATACATTGCAATTACAGCAATAAAGTATTCTGTATTTGTATACTGACTGATACCAGTGAGTTGTTTACCTTCAGATGATTTCTTACTGTTCCTTAACATCCTTTTCTTTCAGATTGAAGAGCTCCTCTTAACATTTCTTATAGGACAGGTCTGGTGTTGATGAAATCCCTCAGGTTTTGTTTGTCTGGAAAAGTATTTGTTTTTCTTTCGTGTTTGAAGGATATTTTTGCAGGACATAATATTCTAGGGTTAAGGTTTTTTTCCTTCAGTATTTGAATATGCCATGCCACTCTCTCTTGGCCTGTAAGGTTCCCACTGAGAAGTCTGCTGCCAGACGTACCAGGGCTCCTTTATATGTTACTTTTTTTCTTTTTTCTTGCTTCCCCGAGGACCTTTTGTTTATCTGTGACTTTGGAAACTTGATTATTAAATGCCTTGAGGTAGTCTGTTTGTTAAATCTGCTTGGTGTTCTTGTACCTGAATATTGATATCTTTCTCTAGGTTTGAAAAGTTCTCTGTCATTATTTCTTTGAATAAACTTTCTACCCCCAGTCTCTCTTTATACCTCCTCTTTAAGGCCAATAACTCTTAGATTTGCCTTTATAAGACTATTTTCTAGATCTTGTAGGCACGATTCATTCTTTTTAATTCTTTTTGTCTCCTCTGACTGTGTATTTTCAAACAGCCTGTCTGCAAGCTCACTATTTCTTTCTTCTGCTTAGTCAATTCTGCTGCTGAGAGACTCTGATGCATTTCTCAGTTTGTTAATTGAATTCTTAAGCTCCAGAATTTCTGCTTGCTTTTTTTATTATTATTATTTCAATCTCTTCGTTAAATTTCTCTGATATACTTCTGAATTCCTTCTCTGTGTTGTCTTAAAGTTCATTGAGCTTCTTCAGGACAGCTTTTTTGAATTCTTGGTCTGAAAGGTCACATATTGCCTCTATTACTGCAGGACTGGTCATTGGTACCTTATTTAGTTCATTTGGTGAGGTCATGTTTTCCTGGATGCTCTTGATACTTGTGGACGCTTGTCAATGTCTGGGCATTCAAAGGTTAGGTATTTATTTTAATCTTTGCAGTCTGGGCTTGTTTTAACCTGACCTCCTTGAGAAGCCTTTCCAGATATTCAAAGGAATTGAGTGCTGTAATCTAAATCTGGTTACTTGGGTTGCCCCAAGCCCAGTAATGCTGTGACTCTTGCAGACTCTTGGTGGTACTGCTTTAGTGAACTTTGGTAAGGTACTGGAGAAGTCCCTAGATTACCAGGCAAAGTCTCTCACTCTCATTCTCTGTGCTGGGCTGCTGGAGTTGGAGCAGGAGTGATGCACTCCCTCGAGGCTACCAGCTCCAGGTCACACCTGAAGCCAGCCCAGCCTCACCCAAAGCCCGTGGTGACTGTTGCTTGGCCACCTCTGATGTTTATTCAAAGCCCAAGGGCTCTTTAGTCAGCAGGTAGAGAATCCTGCCAGGACTGGTCCTTCCTTTCAGGGCAGCATGTTTCCTTCTTGCTTAGGTTGGGTCCAGAAATGCCTCTGGGAACTAATGCCTGGAATTGGAGGCTTCAGGAGTCTGTCTGGTACTTTACTTTACTGTGGCTGAGCTGGTACCCAAGTTTCAAAACAAAGTCCTCTGAACTCTTCCCTTTCCTTTCCCCATGTGGAAGAAGACTCTCTCTGAGCCACACTGCCTGTAGTTGGGGGAGAGGTGACACAGGCACTGGCCTGGTCACCACTGCTGGTGTCTCACTGGGTCACGTGCACCCCAAGTCCTCTGGCTCCCAGCCAGCACAGCCACAGGAATTGCTCGAGGACTGCAATTGCAGTCTGTGGCCCAACTGCCTTATGAATTTAGTCCAGGCCCCAGGCTGCTTTTTGTTAGTTAGCCAGTGGTGGGGCTACCTGGAACTTGGACTTTGGGGTGGAGGATTTACCCCTGGCTGGGCTGGTCTAAATGCTCCCTCCATCAGCACCAGTGGGTTCTGCCCTGTGCCGTGTTCCCTGTGCCAGGGTGGCCCTGACTTTTGGTTCTTCTGGAGGTGCTTACTCGTGTGAGTAGTTGTTGAATTTGGTGTTCATGCAGAGGGACGTTTCTATTCATCCATCTTGCCCTACTCTCTGTGAGAGTTTCTTTCAAAATCATGAATGGATGTTGAATTTTGCCAAACGCTTTTCCTGCATCCATTGATATGATCATACTGTTTTTCTTTAGACTGTTAATATGGTGGATTGTATTGACTGATTTTAGCATATTGGTCCAGACACCATGCATTCCTGGGATAAGCCCTAGTTGGTTATCGTATAATTATTGTTTTTTTGAATATGTTGGTGGATTTGATTTGCTAGTATTTTTATGAAGATTTTTGCACATGTATTTATGCTTGTTGGGAGGTATTGGTCTGTAGATTTCTTATACTGACTTTTATTTTAATGTCATGTAATGCCGGCTTTATAAAACGAGTTTTATAAATGAGTTTTACAAATGAATCTTTCCCTTCCTTTGTTTTCTGGAAGAGATTTTGTAGAATTGTTGATATTTTTTTCTTTAAATCTTTAATAGAATTCACCAGTGAAACCGTTTAGACCTGGATTTCTTTTCCTGAAGGTTTTAAATAGAAATCCTGTTTCTCCAATGGCTATAGGACTATTCAGGTTGTCTGTTTAATCTGGTGTGATTTGTGACAGTTCAAAATTTTTGAAGAGTTCGTCTAATTTTTCTGAGTTGTTCAATTTATGGAGGTAGAGTTAATAATATTCCATTATTGTCCTTTTAATGTGAACAGGGTCAGTAGTGACATGGTTTTTATTCCTGATTTTATACTTTGTGTCTTCTCTCTCTCTTTATATGTCACTGTTACCAGATATAAATTTTGCTGATCTATTTGAAGAACCATCTGTGGCTTTATTATTTTCTTTATTTTTCCAGGTTTTTTCTGCTTGCTTAGGGTTATTTGCTCCTCTCTTCTAGTTTCTCCTTTAGATGAAGTTTAGATTATGGATTTGAGACTCTTCTTTTTTGATGTAAGCATTTCATGCTATGTATTAATATTTCCTTCTAAGCACTGCTTTAGCTGCATTCCACAAATTTTGATGTGTGGTATTTTCATTTTTGTTTGGTTAAAAATATTTTCTAATTTCTCTTGGTACTTCTTCGATCCATGGATTATTTAGAAGTGTGTTGCTTAATTTCCAAGTATTTAGAGATATTCCTCTTATCTTTCTATTACAGATTTCTAGTCTGATTCCATTATGGTTAAGAACATACTCGGCATGATTTCAGTTCTTTTAAATTTGTTAAGGTGCATTTTAAGGCCCAGAGTGTGATCTATCTTGGTGAATGTTCCAGGTGAGCTTAAAAAGAACGTATTTTCTTTACTCTGTTGTTGGGTAGAATGTTCTATAAATGTCAATTAGAGCCAGTTGGCTAATGATGTTGTTCAGTTCTTCTGTACCCTGGCTGGTTTTCTGTCTACTAGTTCTACATCTTACTATGAGAGGAATACTGAAGTCTCCTATTACAATCGTGGATTTGTCTATTTTAGTTCTGTAAGGTTCTGCTTTGTGTATTTCGAAACTCTGTTAAGTGCATGTACACTTGGATTGTTGTGTTTTCTTGGTGAATTGACCTTTTTATCATTATAGATTGTTTCTATATCCTTGGTAATTTTCTTTGTTCTGAAATATACTTTATCTGATTTAATATAGCCACTTAAGCTTTCTTTTTGATTACTGTTGTCATGGAAAAAAGTATACCTTTTTCCATTCCTTTTTGTTTGAACCAAACTACATCTTTAAATTTTAAGTGATTCTCTTGCAGACAGTTTATAGTTGGGTCATTTTTTAAAAATTCATTCTGTGAATCTCTCTGTCTTAATTGGTTGTGTTAGACCATTTATCTGTAATGTTATAATTGATATGTTTGGATTTAGGCCTAATATTTTATTTGCTTTCTGTTATTTCCTCTGTTTTAATTCTTCTCTTTCCTTTCTTCCTTTGGGTTACTTTGAACATTTTTAGAATTTCATTTTGTTTATAGTGTTTCTTATTATATTTCTTTATTTAGTTTTTTAAAACTGGTTGCTTTTGGGATCGTAATGTACATACTTAACTTTTCAAGTCTGCTTACATTCAGTGATTTACCTCTTCAAATGAAATACAGAAGCCTTACCAATTTTTAGGTTCCTTTACCCTCTCCATTTAATGTGGTAGTTGTGTTATATATTATACCTACATACATTGCAAACTCCATCAAAAACGTTAGAATCTTTGCTTCTATCCATCTAATATTTTTTAAAGAACTCAAGGCAAGTAAAGTCTTTTACATTATTTTAATATTTATTATTTTTGTTGCTTCCTCTTTGTTCTTGATGTTCCAACTTTCCTTTTGACGTCATTTCTGTTCTGTTTGTACAACTTCCCTTCACAATTCCTTTAGGAGCAGTCTTCTAGCAACAAGTACTGTTTTTTTTCATCTGAGAATGTCTTTCTTTCACTTTCATTCCTGAAGAACATTTGTGGCAGATATAGAATCTTGGGTTGACAGTTCTTTTCTTTCAGTACTTTACACATGTTGTTCCTCCTTCTTCTTGCCTCTATTCGTTCTGGTAAGAAATCTGTAGTCATTTGAATTGTTATTAACCTACACATGATGAGTCATTTTTCTTTGGTTGTTTTCAAGATTTTCTCTTTGTCTTTAGTTTTCTGTTGTTTGATTACACTGTTGTCTAGGTGGTCAGTCTTTTGGGTTTATCCTGTAGGGGTTCGTCAACCTCTAAGTTTGTCTCCAGTGGAATTTGGTAAGTTTTCATTTATTATTTCTTAAATTACTTTTTCTGCACCGTACTCTTTCTGCTTTCCTCTGAGATTCTGATGACACAAATGCTGAATCTTTTTCTAATAGACCACAGGACCCGAAGGCTCTGCGCAAATTTTAAAAATATTTCTCCTCTATGTTGTTCAAATTGTGTAATTTACGTTGATCTGTCTTCAAGTTCATTGGCTCTTTTCTCTATCACCTACATGCAGCTGTTAAAATACTCACCTAGTGAGTATTTTATTGTATTTTTCAATTCTGTAATTTCCATTCAATTCTTGTTTTTGTTTTGATTTTTTAAATAATGCTTTCTACCTTTGAATTTTTTCAAAAGTGTTCTTTCTTAGTTATCAGAAAAATTTGGCAATAGTTGCTGTAAGGTCCTTGCTAGATTATTCCAACATTTGTGTCATCGAGGCATTGGCATCTGCTGACTGCTTTTTTCCATACAAGTTGAAATTTTCCCTGGTTATTCTTATAGCAAATACTTTTTAATTATATCTTGGATATTTTAGTTTTTTATTATGAAACTCTGAGTCTTGTGTAAATCTTACAAGAATGATGATAATTTTATTTTAGCATGTAACTGATCTGCTTGATTTTAGGCTGCAAGTTCTTACCAAGCCTCTGTGAGTTGTGATTCCCATGTTGGTTGGGTTTTCAAAGCACTGGCAGTGCTATTTCGATCTGCCCCACATCAGTCTCAGACTGGGTGGTGGTCTGTGTTGTAGTTTAGTTCTCAAAGTCTATGTATGCTGAGTAGGGTCAGTTTCAACCATGCATGGGTTAGGGTGAGCCCAGGAGTTCATAAATAATTGTAAGGGGCTATTTCCCCAAGTCCTCTTTCTCTGTGATCTCTACAATACTCTCAGGTTCCCTGGGGTCTTCCTTTTTGATCCTATGAGCAGAAAGCTTCCGGGGCTTTCATTACCTTGCTTTCGGTATACTTTCTGTGACAGTGTTTGCATCTGGGGCCAACTGGTGGGAGGGCAGAAAGAGACAAAAAGCAACAGGGTTTCATCCTCACTCTCTTGGGACCTCAGGTCCTCTGGCCAGAGAGAAAGATTCTCCTACCTCCTTTAATCTTTGTCTGGCTTGACTGCCACCATGCTACTGCCACCACTGCATGGCTTGGGGGCGGGGCACAAGAGAAGAGTTGGAAAGAAAGAAAGAAAAAATCAAAACAGTGATTTCTCTGGGTGTTGGGATTTCCCTTTTCTACTCCCTGAGCCAGAATGAGAGCTTCTCCTGAAACTTTCTCTGTCCGCGTCCTGGTAATGACTTCTAGGTCTTGGGCTGCCTTGAGGTCAGGACAAAAGATACCAGAGGAAGACAGTGGTGAACTCACTGCTCATTTGGTGGTACTTCCGATTTTAATCTTCTTCCTTAATCTGTCTGCTACTCAGAGTTCTCAAACAGCTGCTCCATGTATGGTGTCCAGGTCCTGTAACCACATTCACTGGGAGAGACAGGGTAGCTTACACTTATTCCAGCTGACCCAGATATTTCTTTAGCAGCAGTATTCTATGTCTGTCCTTTACAGCCAGGCCGGGGAGAATATCGCAGCTAAGGCAGTGTCATCAGCATCAGGTTCTTCTAGCATATTCAGTGATCATTCTCTTTGGGGCAAGTTTGGGGTAGTTCACCTTTTTTATCAGAGGCTATGAATAACATAATTCAGCACGCCGCACTACAGTGGCATCCCGCACATCTCATAGCACCATGCGAGGTGGCTCTTTCAACTTCAAACTCATTTGGCTGATTTAGAGAAACTTTGGGGCACCCAGGAAATGGCGCTGAGATCAATTTAGGCAGCCATCTGCCATCTTGAAAAATGGCATGCAATAAAACCTTTCAACTGGGTGTAATTTTTGTAGTTTTTATCATTAACTGCCACACATATTTCATGGTAACAAGAGTGATGCAGTCCTACTGATTAGGGTTTCAAGTTCACAGAAATACAGGTGTCCTGTCTGGGTGGCAGTGGATGGAACTAATTGATGGATATGAGTGAGAGATGTCACTTCCTCTCCTTCTTCCACACCCTTTCAGTGGATAGGGCATCTCTGCCTGCTGAGAAGGGTCATATATCTCTGTGTCCATGATCTTGGTGTGCAAAAGCTCTTTGCTGTCAGTCTGCCTTCAGAAGTCTGTGTTTATTACTAGCCTCCATATTTATGGCATTGCTTTTTAGAATGATGGATTTGATCAGTTTCCCCTTTTTCTAGACTGTGACAAAATAGATATGATTTCTTAAGGAATTTCAATTGCTGTCTTGTTCTAGCTAAAATTTGGCAATGAGAAGGATATTTCCTTCAGTGGTTGAGTATTTTTTTCTTTTCCTGGAATTGACTAGTAAGGAAAGCACTGGCTAAAGAGGAATATTCGGCGCCTCTTTCAGAATTGGTATTAGGTATCCCAGTCTAATTGGGATTAAATTTGACCACCCAAAGATCTCAGCTGGCTTTTCCCTATTTGTATACAACCATGGACCATGGTATTGTCCAAATTCACTTCCGCAGCCTTCACTCTTCCTGTTTGTCCTCACTTATGAAATGCCAGGGGAGTTGCAGGACAGGGGGAGTCAGGGGAGGATGAGGATTGTGAGTCTGATTTAAGACATGATTTCCTGTGAGACCTTGGGCAGGACACTCCACCTCTCTGAGCTTCATATTCATCTACTATAAAACATGAAAGAGGTTAAGGGATCATTGGAAAGATTACCAGTGTACAAAAGCACCTAACTCTTGGCCTATAAATTCTCTCTTTTTTCCTTGTTAGGAGTGGGTGGTAGGTACTCTTTGGATTTCTCTTTGTGATGAAACTTGGGGCTGGGTTAGGATTGGGTCACTGATAGGAGGAGACGGAAGCATCAGCCTGATATAAAACCATCCTCTAGGGTGGCATACAGGCATCCCTACCTACGGTGCTTATGATTTTGTGTTGCCAACATTTTTGTAAATGACTGATGTTGGAGGAGGTCCCTGGAGCTCTTTGTGGTGAGCTACAGAGTCAGCAAGATTTTCCGACTAAATACGTTTTCTAGAACAGCAGCATTGTTCATCAGACTAAATAACACTGGCTTCTCCAACTCTCCCAGCCTTTCTGGTATCCCGCTCCTCCACCCCAAGGCTAGATGATTTTTATCTGCATGGATAGGTGAGAATTAGGTGCATCTGTCTGGCTTTTCTTAGGCCTCTGCTAGGAGTGAGGATTTGCTGACTATTCTTTCCCCTATGTTAATAAAAGCCCATCCAGCAAGCGCAGCTTTGCCCGGGGAGAGCCCTGTCGTGGCAGTAACTAGAAGGAGAACAGCTGCGTGCTGGGCTGAGTTATCTGTGGAGAACTCAGACAGAGTAGCAACCTCCCAGGTGTGCCTGGTGGATTGAAATGTATTACCAACTTGAACTTACTCATGGCACGAGTGAGCATGGGGCCAGAGAGACCCCTCCCTGTCCAAACAGGCTTATCACAAGTCCTCTGTCTCCTCACCTTATCCCAACATCAGGGTAAAGCTCAGCCTGGCTGTTTTCTGGGGATACCGAACTATAACGAGTGCTAAAACCTTCCTAGAAATGCAACAAGAAGTAGAAAAATGTGCCTCCCAAACTCTTCTCAAGAGGCATAAAGTTTGAGGTTAAAAGGAATACTTTAGTAAGCTATCTGGAGTGGGAAGGATGTCTCCTTCTCCCAAGAGGCATGTTCAAGTAACACGAGGTATTTTCTAACTTGCTTTCTAAAAAGTAGGGGTCCACTTGACTTCCAAGCTTTTCTTTTGCTGAAGGGAGTATGTGAAATTGGGGCCAGAATTGAATTTCGGGGGGCAGTAGAGGCTGAGAGCTCTGACCAGGGCCCCTTCCTCTCTCTTACCACCCCACCTAGTGCTCAGCCTCTCCTCCAAATGCCAGCTGAACAAGTATTTTTAAAAATAATATTTTGAACAAGTACCAGTTTATAAGCATGCCCATCCTGCGGACCAAAGATTTGCCAGATATGAGTTCCAAATCAGTCTGAGAGGTGAGCCTGGAAGATAGGAGCAAAGCCATTTGACAGGAAGGAGGGCGAGAAAAAGGAATAGAGTGCAGAGGGTATACAGTGTGGGATGTGGGGAAGCATCAAGTCTAGGAGCCAGGAGGCGCTAATTCATCCAGGCCATACGGGTCTTGCTGGCTCATGGCTCCTTGCTGAAGGCCAGGTCGGCTCACCCTGCATCAGCTTAATGGTGCTGCCCACGCATGACCCATCTTTTATTTTGGGGAGACCATCATGTCCTGCAAATACCTAACCTCTTTCTTATCATTATACCTATTTGTGGTTAACTTGCTGGCCATTAGGAAAATCTATGGGAGTAGGAAGAGTCTCCAGAGAATACTGCTATCTTCTGGGGACAAACTCAAGCTGCTTAGTGTTTCTTCTCAATCTGGAGGACCATTTGATGATCGGTGATGTTCCAGCCTTTTCTAGCAGCAGCTAAGCAATAGGAAGCCACAAATCACAGGGCCAGCATCTAATTGGCTTAGTTCCTTTATCTGAACATCATCAACATCATTATCATCATCATCATCCCTATCACTCATTACTTATGACAGCTGATATTTATGGAACATCTGTAAGGTACACACTCAATAAATGCCATCTTTTAGTGTGATTAAATCACATGAGCACCTGACACATAGAGAACACCCATAAATGTTAGCTATTGGCCAGGCACTATGCTGAGCATTTTACATCACCTCATTTCAGCTGTCTTCCTAGGATGTAGGTATTATTGTTGCTCTCATTTTGCAGGTGAAGGAATTCAGGCTTGAGGAAGTAATGCACCTTAGCTCAGGGGCACATGGTGAGGCTGGGATTTGAACCCTGAGGCTGCACACACGTGGGTGCTTTCCTACCCTGCTAACGTACTCAGTGAGTACCCAGGATCATGGTTCTCTCCTTAGAAGGAGACTGCTAAGGTTAGCTAAATACCTCAGCAATTTATAGGCTGCCCACTTGCAATCTCTGAACCAAATGTCTTTTTGATGAGGCCTAAAATCCACTCTAGGAAACCGCAGAGAGGAATTTCTGAAGTCACTTCTAACTTCCTGTGAAAATATTCTCTAACTGGCAAGAGATTGTCCAGATAACAATGAATACACAATAAAGCGGATGCTTCTGCCTTTGATACCTGGCTCACAAATAACCCATTTGGCTTCCCAATCACTCTGATACCTAAAACTAGCAGAATTTATGCTCGCGGCTGGAATGGCTCTGTTCAGCCAGAAAGCAGAAGTTTATGACCGAACCCTTTGCTCTGAAATGAAATCTAGTCTCTTTGGCTTGACTTTATTAGGCCATATTGTACAGCGATAGGAGACATAAGTATCCAGAATCTGCTGTCACTAAAACGGGACTGGGTTGGCAAGCATTTTTGTCCTCATACTCAATACTGTGTCCTAAAATGGGAAAGTTGAATGGAAATTAGGGATGCAAATCAGGGCCATTTTCTGAAACTTTATTTTTAATTGAATTAAATATAGTCATGTCATTGCTTCTATAACTACACAGCCCTCACTCAAATGGAGTTTAAGCTATTATTGGGGTCACTGGATCAATGGAAAAAGACTAAGTAGATAAATCTCGACTCCTGAAATATTGTTTGGACTAATTACCACAACAGCCCAAACACTTGGATACCCATCTTGTGCTTAATTATCTGCAAGCTTTCTCTGTAACTGGCTCCAATATTTAGCAATACTTCATGGAAAGCGTTCTTCTTCATTTCTAACTCGGATCCTTTAGAGCACCATTGATTCTCCTTAAGCTCTAGTCCTCAAAGGTATAATGAAGAATGCTTGTTCTCTGTTCTTCACTGTCTGTGGGTACAGCTCCTTGCTAGTCCAAGCTCACAGTATCAGGAATCACTGTCTGGGAGCTTGTTAGACCCGACCCCAGGATCTTAGACCCGACCCCAGGGCTATGGCATCAGAAACTGCAGTTTGCCAAGACCCTTGGGTGATGCACATGCACATCAAGATTTGGAAAAAGCTGGACTCAGTCTCCGAGGACTTTTACCAATGAGGCCCTCAGATGCACCCAATGGTGAGAAGTTGTCATTTGTCAACAGCAGTGGATGTGGTGGGATTCTCACCAAACTGTCTAAAATAGTGAAAATTCTTCAAAGGCATAGGCAACTCTTTAGTTTTTTCTATCATTAAAAGCAAGTTCATAATTCCTCTGCTGATTAAAATGATCTTTCTAACCCCTTTCCTCTTCTCCCAGTTATTAAATAAAAAAAAAAAGGTCAACAGTTGTTTTGGCCTCAATTTTAGAATTTAGGAGTAATAAAATTGCCAAACATAGCCTTCACTAGGCTTAGTCTGTTTCCTGTTGAATCATTGTTGGACTTGACATTGGAATCCAAAAAGTGAAGACAAAGAGGGGAAGACAGTAGAGGCATGAGACAGAGGAAAGGGAGCTACTAGCTAGTAGGAAGAAATCCATCTAGCTAGCGTGGCAGTGATACACCATTCTTGAGAATTCCTTCTTTCAAATTCAAGCCTCCCGGTTATTGGATTTAGAATTTAGAAAACCATAAGGCACTTGCTGAGAAATCCAAGATGTTCCATAATGAAACATTTCCCAGAAAACATTGCTCATAGTAAGAAATTTTCTCGGAAATTTTAAAATGACCAAATTATACATACTCTTTTTTAGATCCTAGGATTGCAGAATTTTTCAGCATTCTGAAGCAGAATTTGGTTTATTTCATGCACAACACTAACTGCTATGAGGTTATCCATGCTCACTTCTCGTTAGGTGCCTGGAAAAATTATGCTTCCTTCTTTGTGTCTCTTTCTCCAGTTTTATCTTGCTTAGTTCAACTCAGCAACTCTTAATTGAGCACCTCTTATTTTCATGGTACTGTGCTGCTCAAAGTTGAGTAAGACAGCCTTTCCCTTAAGGAGCTTATGGTCTAATAATGGCATTTCCACTTCATCATAGTTGTCATCAGATGTCCAAAGAATCAAATGCTATGATGGTAGCGAATGCCAACTACCATATACTGAGCGGTTACTATGTTGCAGGTACTGTTCTAAGCATTCTAGACTGATGAGCTCATTTAGCCCTCATGGCCTCCCAAGAGGTGGGCACAGTTGGTTACCATTAAGGCAGGATGGAGAAAAGCAAATTGTGAAAATCAGGTAAAGCCTCTCGCATGAAGTAGCACATTATTGCATTTTACAGGAAGGGTTGGATTTTGACAAATGAAAATGCCTATAAAGAAACATGTTTCTGACAGAAGGGTCAAGGGAAACAAAGATTCCAGGGTAGGAAATCAGGGAGAGGGAGATTTTAGATCAGTATTTCCCATCTCCATGAGCTGCTCCTTGGAAAAAATGATGCTGTGACTAAGTATCATGTGTCCCCATTGGAGACTTACAGTTCATATTAATATGATAAATACTCTAAGGAGCATTCCACTCAAAATAAAGCAAAATAAAATAATAAAATTAAATGTAAAAACCCAGTTTGGCCTTATTAAATCCAATGCTTCCGACATTTATTTGATTCATTCAAAAATATATTATTGAGTTATTACAATATACCATACACTGTTCTAAGCACTGGAGATTCAGATCAAAATTTGTGCCTTCAAAATTACCTACATTCTAATGGGGCACACCACAGAATCCCCTCCCATTCTCTCTTGTTCCAGATGATACCTGGTAGTAAGTTCTGTCAAGCTTGCTTTGTGAAATCTTAGTTGAGAATAAGTCTACCCTTCTGAAACTTATGGGAAATTGGGGGAAGTAGGTTCACAAGACAGAGGGGTACCATGTTGTAGCCCAGCCCAAATCCAAGTGCGGTCCAGGGTCCATGGATGGTTGCTGTGAACTGTTTGATACTTCTCTGTAATGAGATAAGGACAGAAAATGAGAATAAGTGCTTTGAAACTTTTTAAAAAATTTGATGGATTATTTTAATGTTTATTATTTTTATATTTTTATATATTTTAATGATAAAAATTGTGGACTTGTACTTTGCATGTCATCTCTTTTCATTTCTTTTTTTTGTAATTAATTTTTATTAGATTTTGCAAAAGAATGGATATTTAAAGAAAAGCAAAACCCTGGTTCCTCAACTCAGTTGGGATGAGAAGGGCTGCCCTAGAAAATCCTGCATTCCAAGCCGAACTGTCCTAAGGATGGCTTGGCAGGTGTCTGCCTGAGAACATGTGTTTCCTGCTCATTCTACCCAGATTAGAATAATTTTGGATGGTATTTTAAGAACTGTATTATTTGAAAAGCAAGTGAAGAGGTTCTTTACTAGTAGCAAGATTGCAAAACCAAATTTCTATTTGGACAGATAGTGAATAGGGCAATCTTTAAAAAGGTCTGACATTTCTTAAGCATAAATGCCTTTTCCACGTTGGAGAGAAAAATGAGAAGAGGGTAAAAAAAATCCTTCTGCATGTTGAAAAAAATACCAGTTTCCTAGCACATAGATAACAATTTCTGAGATAATTTCTAAATAATGATTCTTTTTAAAAGTTCTCATATTACTCTTGCTGTTAAGCCTTCCTTTACCTTCAGTTTTTCTGGCACTCTTTGACTCTCCAGAAATAATCTGGGTTGGGGCAATGTATTGGGGAAGAAGCCATGTATTCTAATGCTTTTGCAAATGGTATGATCTGCTCATCTCTCTTGGAATGCCTCATGTGAGCTGATTTTTTTTTTAATGCCTGCATTTGATAGTCTGCAGCCCACTTGTCTGGGAGTAAGAGATTTGGCTCAAGTCCACCTCGAAATTAATCTTTGGAGTTGTTTATTTATTCATTCAGTGCTGAAGCAACCAGTTATCTGGCATTCCATCAAATCACAAATAATTTGTTTTAATTGACATTGTCCTGAAGCCTTTGGAAAAATCTGAGATCCTTTTGTCCTGGAAAATGTGATCTGAAATAAGCCATAATTGTGGGATGCCAGATTGTTCTGGAGTTCCTGCAATCCAATGCTTCTCGGAAAGGCAGCCGACCTGAGTGCACATCCAAGAAGTATGGCGTTGAGATGCAATTTGGTGCAGAGGAGAAATACATTCTGAAAAGGTGCAAATCACCTTCCTTTGGTTTCAACTTTATCACCAGTTTGCTGCACCCTAGAAAGCTGTGCAGGAAGGCATTCTCTGTGCTGGTACCATTCCCACCTCAACTAACAAGACTCAAACATCTCATTTTTTAATTCTGTGAGTTGTTTTTAGGATTTGTAATTCTACCGAAGAATATTGAGGCTAAGAAGGGGTGGAGAAGGATGACATGCCCTTGATAAAAGCTGGGGCAGGTTGGTTGACATTGGAACACAGAGGGAAATAGAGGAGGAGGGAATATGAGAAGACCAATGGTGAAGTCTTCTGAACACCAAGACATTTTTCTAGTGACAGACCATGCTGTTGAGGGTACAAATGACGCCCCCACTCATTTTAGTAAGCAGCCCACACTCTCATAAGCTTAGAGTCCATAAATTCTGTTTTCATGTTTTTTTACTGTAGTCAAGGGACACATTCTGTGGGTGTTGTCTCTTTTTGTCAAAATAAATATGTTTTTATGGGATCGAAGATAATGTCGGTCAGTTCATGTCACTGCATTCTGTTTTAGACTGTCACATCATAAAGGACAGAGACAATGTATTGCATAATTTTTGTGTGTAAATATTCATTCAGATGTGGCTAGTTAATTCTTATTAAGCACTTCTATGATTTAAAACTGTGCATCCTTTAGAGGAAGAATATTTACTGAGAATTCAGATAGATTTTTAAAAAATGGTAAAGGTAACAAATAGTTGCTAATACAAGCTACCACCCATTTTGGGCTGCGTTAGTGTGTATATGTTATGACTCATCTCTTCTTATTACAGCCATTAACATAATGGTCATTGGTTTTTATAACTTCCTTTTAGTTCTTTATTTTTGATGGGCATAATATAACATGTTTGGATTCAAACAGTGTGCTTGTTTTCAATTAAATAAGGATTGGTGTATGATAATCTTTGAAAATTATTTACATGATTCCAGAAGTAGGGATGGACTTTTGCAAAATTACTTGACTGTAATCAACACAGTTATTCAGATTCTTTACTGGGAACAGAAATCACAGTGGCTGTAACATCCCCCAGCCAGGAGAGTTGAATTTTTCACATTCACAGGGCTGTTAGCATTAGAGAAACACAGTTTCACTCTAATCAGAGCAAGCATAAAAAATAAAAGGCATCATTACCAACCCACCATTAGTAACACATGCACAACCTGGGATCAGGGAGGTGTGACTTTTGCAGAGCCAAGGCTGGTGTTTCCAGTTGGAAGGTACATTTGATGGTGGAGCTGTCTGCCCATGGATTGGTGTAAGACCATTTGCTTGGGAGGTTAAACTAGACTGGTTAAAAAATTAGGTAATGAAGAGTAGATAAGTAAGACCATGATAGACAAGCTCGTCCGATGGCTCAATTCCCCTTTCTCACTGATGATTCTGCGTGTATTTGATGAGTAAGGCCCACAACATCTCCTGCTCATCTTTGCTGGGCGCTCTTCCGAAACAGCTGGGGTTGGATGTGACAGCCGAAGGATAAACTGCTGCCTCAGGAAATGTTTTGCCTTTGAACGATTGCTGAATGGCTGGCAAATTAATTCTGGCACCTTTCCCTAAGTCATTTTGGTCCCATTCCTTCATTTTTCTGCTGGGAAGTGTGTCTTCATAGTACAGTTAAAAATACATTGACAACACAAATGTGGGGAACGGCAGGTACTATTTTGGGAAAGAAGTTGTAGGCAGGGAATTGCTGATCATATGGTAATTCAATTTTTATTTTTTTGAAGAACCACCATACTGTTTTGCACAGTGGCTGCACCATTTTACATTCCCACCAACTACATATATATATTTTGAAAAGATGATAATGTAATTTCTATTTTATATCATAGAAATGATGCTTTTGTGCTTTGAGAGGAGGCCTGAATGACCCTTTCAGCTGGACTCCAAGTCAATATTACCTCTCACCAACCTCCCACAAAATCATGGGCTCCAGGATTTGGGCTTTTGAATTCTTAATGAGCTTCTTTTCTGATACTTTCCTCTTAGGTAATTGTATACAGGAAATCCTTCCTGCCACCCCTCCTCCAAATCCTAGCTCCATGACTTCCCTAGACATCTATCCTATTGTCTCTAGCAAGAGGTATTGTGGTGGGTAGTTAAGAGTACGAACTCTGAATCTTGTACCACCTATCAGTTTTGTTATCTTCCATAGGTTACTTAACCTTCTGTGCCTCAGTTTATCATCTGTAAAAGGAGAATCATAATGACAATAACTCCCTTTAACTCCCTACACCATGTTCAGATTTCTTTGTTCACTCTCATTTTCTTGGTGTTAAACATAAAACTTTTAAATTCAGCATATTTTACATGATTTTTCCTATCCTAAGAATGCATTGTAAAAGGAATGCACATTTTTGTTTTTGCTTATTCAAAGCAAGGCAAAGATACCATGCTTGAGACTTAGAAAGGTAAACCTTGATAGAAGGTGATGATTTAAACTCTTATATACGTGTGAAGATTAAAGTTCTGTGGCCTGAATTTGTGATTCAGTGCAATGTCCTGACGCTGGGTTCTCACTCCTGACTCTCTGATGTGATTGGCCTATTCCTGTCCTTGGTCTTGCATGACTTGTCATTTTTGCCCTTAAGAATTAAAGGGCCTCACTATTAATTATAATTACTGATTCTTCTGTTCTTATACATATGGATTTTTTTGAAATGTTTAAATGTAGTAAAATACACATAGCACAAAATTTACCACCGTAACCATTTTTAAGTGTACAGTTCAGTGGTATTAAGTACATTCACATGATTGTGCAACCATCACCACCATCTCCAGAACTCTTTTTATCTTGCAGAACTGACATACTGTACCAGTTAAACAATGATTCCCCATTCCCTCTCCCCCAAACCCCTGCCAACCACCATTCCACTTTTACTTCTATGAATTTGACTACTCTAGGTACCTTATATAAATGGAATCATAAAATATTTGGTGTTTCGTGATTGGGTTATTTCACTTAGCAAAATGTCTTCAAGGTTCATCCATGTTGTGGCATGCATCAGCATTTCTTTCTTTTTTAAAGCTGAATAATATTCCACCATATGTATGTAACACATTCTGTTTATCCATTCATCTATCCAGGGACACTTGGGGCATGTCCACCTCTTATGAGCCTGGGTGTACAAATATCTCTTTGAGACCCTGCTTCTAATTCTTTTGATTATATACCTAGGGATGGAATTGCTGATTATATGGTAATTCAATTTTTATTTTTTTGAAGAACCACCATACTGTTTTCCACAGTGGCTGCACCATTTTACATTCCCACCAACTACCTATGTATTTTGAAAAGAGGATAATGTAATTCAATTATCAATTTTATACTCTTTGTTTTGTGGAATGCTTTTATCAGAAACCTTAAGAACATGTTGACTGTCTACATGGAAATAATGTTAAAGATGTGGACATCTTAAACAAAGGATTATCATGATGGATTTAAACTCCTTGGCATGTACACAGCTAATTCCGGTTGCTTCAGTGCTACTACATGTAGTATGTAGTTACTTCCTGAGAATCTCCATACAGAGGTGGAAGAGGCATTTTGCCTTTCAACATGTTCCGAACACTTTTCCCAATTATCCTCAAGCGTTTCAGATAAGCCTCAAAGGCAAACTTGCAGGAAAAGAGATGTGGAAAATCAATAAAAGTCAGATATATCTGGTCAGATATATCATAGCCAGATATATCTTGTGCTTTTTCTGGCAAAGAGAAAAATATGGGAAAGCAAATACTAGTTTTAAATAAGATTTAATCAGCACCAAGAGCAGGTCGTAAGATAAAGAATATGCTCAATAAATATTTGCTGAATGGATGAATCAATGAAACAAGTTTTTACTAAATTGAAAAGAAACATGAATGATATTGTTATCCTATAAGGAATCTCTTCTTATTTACAATGTTTAGTAATTCGCTTACAATACAATTTGATCTAAAGAGTAACTCCATTAGGACACAGAGGCATGAAAATACTGACCATAACTAAAAAAAAAAAATTAAAACCATATTAATGAAGAATATCACCAACAATCGATAATAATTAATAATTAAGATAAAAGTTCATATTTTTATTATTTTTGAAAATCAGTTGTAATACTTTAATTAGAACATAAACAATACATTACAAAAGAAACATCTCTGCTGAAGGAATAGGCTGAATTCTTTTACTTCAGGAATACTATTTGCCCCTAAAGCTCTACTATATGGATTTATAATTAGCAAAACTTCATATAGTATCCTATTTAGCAGTAAAACAAATTATACTGATATTTTTGCTAAAATATTTTTTATTTTAAAATTTTTACTAATGCAGACTAGGCTTTCTTCCAATTAGTTAGAATTAATTTGTGACCTTTGCTTTTAAGTCAAGCATATTTTCTCTTTGAAAAAAACTGTTGAGATTTCATGATTTGGAGAAATTAAAAAGTTCATGCTTAGCTAAACATATTGCAGTTACTTTAAAAAACCATACCATTTAGCAATAGAAATGGTTGAGTGACTTTTTTTTTTTTAAAGACCCCACTCTTGGGAAGACCAATTTTGAGACAAACAGCTCATACCTAGCAGCACTGCATAGCTAATGTCTAACCTGTGGGAGTTGCCTGGAAGCAGCTCAAACTAATGAGGTTAACCCACATAATCTAATCACCCAGAATGAGCACAGAGCAGACAAATAGCATAGAGGCAGGGAACATTCCATTTATTTTTAATTTTTTTTCTGGCTTTCGTATGTCAGAGTGTCACAAGTAGATGGTAGGTGTGCCCTTGTCCACTATTTCCATGACGCCTTAGAATCCAAGGGTTGCTTTTCTCCTAGGTGACAGATCAGCCACAGGCGAGATGCCTTTAATACAAGATCAGCATGAGAAATTGTAAAGAGCCACTTTCTATTAGCTGGACAGCTTCTTCTCATCTTCCTCTTACCCAGGCCGACACTGGAAGTGAAACCTGGGGTGCCGAGGCTTAAGGATACCCAAGCCTTCCTTCGCTCAGGGAGGGATATGAGATCCCTAAGCTTCCTGAGGAGTTCAGCATTCTTCTTGTAACTCGCTAATTTCTAAAGATTGATTCCAATGTGAAATCCTTCACGAAATGCCTGGCATGAAGAGGGCTGTTGGGAAAACCAGCTCAATGTGACTAATTAGAAAACATACCTAATTTTAATGAAATCTGGGAAAAGACCTCTCTGAAACTACATTTTACTTTTTGCGATATTCCCGGTGGGGTCAGAAAAATCTACTTTCTTTTTTTCCAAAGTAGAAATATACTGTTCCATTGTATTATATACATGCTCATTGTAAAAGCCTTCAGATAATACAGACATCTATAGAGAAAAAGTATCATTTTGTCACTCAGAGATAACAACTGTTAGTGGTTTGGTATAAGGCTTTCTAGATTTTTTTGTGGTTTTACAAACATTCAGATAACTATCGGATTTTTTTTTAAATATAGGATCTGAAAATGCACACTATTTTGTAATGTGCCTTTTTACATAATTTCTATATGATATGCATTTTCATCATAATTTCCAATTGCTTCTCAGTATTCCATTGTATAAGTGTACTAGTTATGGTTATTCCCAATCTTTCACGAATAGAAAGAATGTTCTTGTACATATCTTTGTACATTTGTATACTTGTTTCTTTCCTGTGAATACTTAACATGGAATTGTTATGTGAAAGAGTATATATTAATACTTTTACAAATTTTGATAACAATGGCAAAATTGCTCTCCAAAATGTTGTATCAGTTTACTTGCCCGCCAATATTGTGGGTTAGCGCCCATGTCTCCGCACCCTTAGAAATAACACAAGCTAATACAGAAGTGATGCTTCAGAGAAGGCACACTTCAAGTCTATGCATTTAGCGTCATTAAAATGCAAGTGTCGTGATTGTGTTCCTGGTTGCTGAGGAAGGTCGTCATCCTCTAACCAGTGCACTTAGTTGTTTGCAAGAGGATGTAACTCAACGTTTCCCTTTACAGCCCACGGTCATATAATGTATTAAACTTTCCTTGTATGTTCCTTTCCCTTAGATTGAGGAAGACACCTGGCAGAAATACTACTTGGAAGGAGTCTCAAATGAAATGTACACAGAATATCTCTCCAGTGCCTTCGTGGGTCTGTCCTTCCCTACTGTTTGTGAGTAAGTGACCATTCATTAGACGTTCTTTGGCTCTCAGGGGTATGTAATATGCCCCTTGCAGGAAAGTCACCCACCTCTGCTCAGCACAGTTACAGCACTTGACAGTTGCCAACGGTGTCCCACGTGATGAAAGGAAAGGTGGGCCACAACAAGGTCCCTGCCTTGGGGATTTCCACTGGTCCCACTTTTCCCTCCAGGCCTGAGAATCTTGGGCTTGGCTCCAGCATTAGTACTAACTTATGAACTACAGTTATCCTGCATGTCTCCTGTGATGTGGACGCTTTTATGAAGAGTGACATGCACCCATGTCTCTCTGATTTTAAGAGGGCAAAACCAAATCTTGCCAGCGCTTTGATGAAAGGAATTTTAATCTGTCTTCCAGTTGAGTCAGATCATAGAGACATCAGAGAAGCTACTGAAATAAAGGCATTCAAAGTGCTTTCACCAATTGCTGAGGAAATGTGGAACCAAATGTACAGAAAGAGGCCTTGAAAACGTCTTAGCAATTTAGCTCTTATTATAATAATAACAAGTCTTAGCTTCTCCTTCTACTGGCTCAGCAGGATGGATCAAAGTGAGGGACAGCCCCAGCCTGCCATGTCCTCTCCCGATAGAATGGGTGTCACCTATGGGGGATGACTTCCGGAGCTACAGATGTCCGCTATGAGGCATGATGATGCCTCACATCCTCACTTAGAATCTCAGAGGTTGAGTTTAAGTCAAATGGGGGTTTTGTCCCCTATGAAAACACAGATTTCCTGAGAACGGTGAAACATTAAATCTGCTCTACCGACACCGTAAACTGTCTCACTGATAAAAACTGGGAAGAAACAGAGCAATGTGGGAACTGATTGGGCTGAGAAAGAAGAGCCACCTGCTTGCTCTCCCTGCCTGCTTACAAACCAAACCCACGTGCCCACGGAGGAGGTCTGAGGATGCCGGAACAAAACTGAGCACCCTTTATAGTGCAGGAGGGGACCGTCCTGGGTGCTCCTGGGCTCCCCTGGATCATAGCTGTTTGTTCTTTATACGGCAGGGAGGGGACGGAGCACTTGGTAGCTTCATGTTTACCTAGAGACTGCTGTCAGTGAACACAGCAGGTGCCCTCTGTCAGTCCCTGCGCCCAGACCCTAAGCAATCCAAAATGGTTTGGCTGTTTACTGAAATTTTCATCCTGTCTCTAAGCGAAAGTTTAAATGCTAAATGGACTGGAAAAGTGAATAGGTAATTGATTCGGAAGGAGTTATTTTCTGAAAATGGATGCCCTATTGTAACTCCCATGTGTTCCTTTCTTTGAGAGCTATTTCTCTCTCTGCCACGGAAAGAAGTTAACCATTCAGTGGCACTGGGTCCAGTAACACTGAGGCTGTCCCAGGGGATTCTCTCCTCCTCGGAGCTTGGCCTGCCTAGGATAGAAAGCCCCTGGGAAGGCAGGACTATGACAGGGGCTGGTTCTATAAAAAGGCAGTTGAAGGCTCATGTGTCTAATGCAGTGGTGGGCTGAGCACACGGCAGAGCTGCCAACCCCTGCACCGAGTCCTGTGGCGTTGGGGGCTTTAGCAGGGGAGTCATGAGGCCCCCTTCCTTGGCTGTTGAGTTTCCCTGGCTTGACTGGTGTTTATGTCTAACAAGTGTGCTCCCTCAAAAGCCCTCTGGCTCTTCCTGCTTTCCCTCATCTTCTCTTTTCTTCTCCGGGAGGGAGTCAGCTCCTTTTCAAAGTGTTAACCTGGAGGGATAGGACTGCGCCCTCTAGAAGCTCTAACTGGGATACCCACAAGGTCCCTTTGACTCACATAGCTGCCCTACATAGGGCTTCATTTCTTTTCTTTTTTTTCTTTTTATTTCAGCATATTATAGGGGTACAAATGTTTAGGTTACGTACATTGCCCTTGCCCCACCCAAGTCAGAGCTTCAAGCATGTCCATCCCCCAGAGGTTGCACACCACACCTATTACATGTGTATGTACCCATCCCCTCCTCCCCGCTCCCATCTGCCCAACACCCGATGAATGTTACTACTATATGTGCACGTAAGTGTTGATCGGTTAATACCAATTTGATGGTGAGTACCTGTGATGTTATTTTTCCATTCTTGGGATACTTCACTTAGTAGAATGGGTTCCAGCTCAATAGATGCAGAAAAAGCATTTGACAAAATTCAACACCCTTTTATGATAAGAACACTTAACAAAATAGGTACAGACGGGGCTTACCTGAAAATGATGATACAAGCCATATATGACAGACCCACAGCCAACATCATACTGAATGGGGAAAAATTGAAAGCATTCATTTCTTAAAAGCTGGTTGCCGGTGGGAGCAGGGTGGAGGGGATGGGTAAATTCACAACTAATGGGTGCAGAGTGCACTGTCTGGGGGATGGACGTGCTTGTAGCTCTGGCTTGGGCAGTGCAAAGGCAATATATGTAACCAACGTGTTTGTACCCCCCATAATATTCTGAAATTTAAAAATAAAAATAAAAAATGAGTAAAAGCTTTCTGCTGATATTTCAAAATAGTGGTATTTCACCAAAAACTAGATTTATGGCCTCTTTTGAAAATCTGATGTGATGACACGGGACCTGCATTTCTACCGAATGCTAACTGGCTCCAGCTTGCTGTCATGAAGGGGTTAGTGTAGTCCCTGCCCTTCCTGATGTTTTAGGCCTGGCCAGATTCACCTGGCCCTGTGGACAGCTGAGTTTGCCAGCCCTGACCCACTGGGTGGTGTGGAACTTCACTGGCCTCAGAGCCAGCTCAAGAGCCAGCACTAGTGGCTGCTGTGACTATTTCCCTTGATTGATTCTCATATTTAGAACATGTCCCAAGGAGGAGAAAATTCCCTCAGACCTACCTCGTTGTCAGAGAATTTAATATTTGTTCGGTAAAGCTTCTGCAATAACACCAACAAGAACCTCCCCCCGCCACGTTTCTGATGTGAGTGAGAATGTGTTCAACTTAGTGCTATTATTCGTTTAATACAATGATACAGCAGAGGTAGAAATAATCAATAAAGAAAGGACATTTAATGAGATTTAGGAACATCCCAAAACATTGAAGCTCTCCTCAAGCATTTGATTATCTGGAGGCTTAATTATCTGTGTTTTCTACTTTAAATTAAAGAAAAGCCATAACTCAAAGTTACCAGCAGTTTAATGATAACACTCTTCAATTCAGGTTAATTAAAGCACAGCCGTAATTAGAGTGTAGTGTTGTATATCACCAGGCTGGCGCATAAGTATTTTCATTACAGTAAGAATTGGCTATTCAATTTCAAGATGACATAAAGGACGCCAAAATATATTTTAAGCTGGTTCATGGAGAAGAAAAAGAATTGGAGGAATATTCTAAGTATAATAAAGCACAGATAAAATATACAGATTTTCAGAGCAGTTTCTGTAATTATGGGCTGCACTAAAACAATATGCAGCCAATAATGTCTTAAAGCATGAAAAGAAATAAATTTGCTCTTCCCCTGTGCTGGCAGAGTGCCCCCTTGCAGGGTAGGATCACTGAACTGGAGAGCTTGGAGCTTTCACTAAGGCTGGGGGAGTCATTCAATTCAAAGATATGGGAACAGGTTATAGGGGTGAAATTCAAGGTCATTCCTTAAGAGAATAGGAAGGGGTTGGAAGAGAGGCAGGAGGGGCAGGAGGCTCCCCAAAGCTAGGTTTTTAAAAATTTCAAGACAAGAGATTCTCTCTCCTGTCCAGGTGAGACTCACATAGCTGCACACTTTGACTTCCCTGTAGCAGCCTTCTAGCTGCACCATGTGTATGACCAGAAGATGCCTCTTTGTTCCAAAGCCAGAAACTAATTTGGACAAAGTACAAAATCCTACCTAACCTTTCATCTCCATTTTCTCATTTATCCTCACAACAATCCTGTGATGTCTATATTAATATTACGATCCCTGTTTTATAAACGAGGACATTGAGACTCAGAGGACGGAGGTACCCCTTCCCAAGCCACCTGAAAGACAAGTTACAGAATCAGGATCCCAGTGCTGGGACCTTGTACAATTGGGAGCGGCTTGGAGTAGGTGCTAGTTGAAGCTTAGTTAGTTAAGAATCTCCTGAGGAGCTTATTAAATGGAGAGCTATCTAGACTCCATCGCCAGATGTTAACATCTGGGGTAAGGCCTGAGAATCTGCATTTTTATAAGCAAGGCAGGTGATTCTGATTCAGCATCTGAGGACCGGGAACCCTTTCCTTACTCCAGCCCTCCACCGCAATCTCCTCTTGCTTCTCACTTTGGGCCCAGTCATTGCAATGATTCTTCTGGATTTTAGCCAAATCATGGAATTGCAGGTGGGCCACATCTTGCAAGCTAATGTTAAGATTGGAGCCTTTATGTGAGCTTCCTTCCCATCTTTCCTTCCTCACACAAGATATTGTGAAATAAATCTGCAGGGACAGAGGAATGGGTCTGTGTACTCTGCCACTCCAGGCAAACCACTGACTGTTCTCCCACTCCACATGCTTAATCCAAATCAGTATAGGAATAAAACGCAGGGATATTGAGCACTTTCATGCTCTCAGTTGGGTTTCCACTGGGGATTAGAAAAGAAGTTTTAGGTTGGGGAAAACAGATACATGCTAAATGCAGATAAGTACAGGGAAGCAAGGGCAGTTCAGGGTGCAACCCTCAAAAACATCTCTCGGCCTTGTTGGAGGTCATGGTGGGTGTGCCCTATACCTTCCCCCAGGATGATTCTTTAAGGGCCAATGTGTGAGCATCTCCCCTTGGTTCTGCTTAGCTGACTTGTCCCTGGGTCCGTGTAGCAGTAACATCAAGGCAAAGGAGCACTGGGATTTGAGGACAGCCTGTCACCCAGTGTCATCTGAACACCAGCAAACCATCTGCTTGCTTTCCCTCCCACTCCCCAGCTTCCCCAGCAGGCTGCTGCAGAAGGTGCAGATGGTGAGCACCCAGCCTGCAGGAAGCAAGGGCAGGGCTATGAGGCTGTGTTTGCTCCTAAAGGGTCCTGTTTTTGAGTGGCTCCCACACTAGGATGCTGTGTGATGCCATAGAGTGTGAGCTGTGGCATCACAAAGGCTTGGGGTCAAACCCTCAGATAGGCCACTTACTACATATGTGATTGAGCAAGATATCTGATTTCTGTGTACCTCCTTTAGCTACCAGTTACCTGACCTTGGATTTGGTCCTCATCTCTGAAATTGGAATACTATTACTAATCTTTTGGGATTGGTTAATGTCCTTTCCCCTCTCCCGCCTCTCCTTTTTCCTCTATGCCTGTATCCTCTACATCGAATATATAAATAAGCACTTAGAATGAAAGAAACACATTGCTGCATTTTTAAGACATATTTACTCTTACTCTTTAGGAAATTCTCCCATCAATCGGTCACCAGTCAATTGACCGGATGTTTAATGAACTTGGAATATTTGTGTCATTGTACCAAGCTTGGTGCCACTTCTAGAGGAACCTGCAGTTAGATTTGATCAGATACGTGTGTAGGAAAAGATTAATAACAATACTTACAGATGCCAAATAAAAGATTCCATTTCCCTACGGTGGCTGCCTTCAGTGTTTGCAGACTGGCTAAGGGAAATAATCCCTGGTGGTAAGTGCTTGGTGGGTGCACACGACTGGAGTACAGAGACTGAGAGTTACAGGGACAGCTCCCTGTTGACTGGAGGTCACAGGGTGGGAGTCAGGGTCCTGGAAGAGATGACTTTTGAGCTGTGCCTTGTAAGGAGGTTGGATTCAGAGAGGGGATAAAGAGGGAAGGGGGTATTCTAAGTGGAAGGGAATCAGGAGGCTGGACCACACGTAGAACTCTCTCAACACTCAGGTCTCTTTGAGATTTTCCAATGAGAGCAAATTGGTTTCCCCTTTAGATGGGAGAAAGAGGCCCATCAGATTTATTTTGACATGTGAGGCTTTGGGGAGAAAGAGTGATAGTGTTTTTATTGTGCGAACTAGCAAACAAGAGGTTGCATTCCCCTGCCCCAGGCAGGAAGCAGAAGGGATGGAGGGGTGGTCGAGGAGGAACTGGGGGAAACCACAGCTTCAGCCGTTGGGCTGCCGTAGGAACACCGCATTCCAGGTTCTGAATCTCACAGCGAGCCTATTAGTCAGTCATTCATCACTTGCAAAATAGAAAAGCTTAATTGTATCAGGTTTTACAGCTCAGAGGGGATTAGGACAAAAGATGTATTTAAAATACGGTGTGTCTCTCTCTGTCCCTCTGCAGCTGATGGAGCTGTTAAAATTCAGATTTTATGTGGAGTATTTAATGCTTGGGTAACTTGGGGGACTCCGATCGTATCTTCCTCGGCTGTGCTGAAGGGCAGTTCTGTCCCCAAGCCCAAATGCAAGTGTGGATGCTACCGCGTTGGTTTGAGAGTGCAGGGGGGGGTCTCCACCCTCTCATTTACTTCCATGCATTCCGTGCTCCCCAAAATTCAGAAAATCACGCTTTCAACCCATTTTACATGGACGGATCTTTAAAAAAGAAGCCATTTTATGAAATTTAAGAATGCCCAGAGAAAGGTGGGCCTCTTGCCCAATGAAAACTATAGCTAGTTTAACTTGAGTTCTGTTCATTGGTTTTTAGAGAAAGACATCTGAATTTGAACATGGAACAGAAAGAAACCAGGCAGACCTGATTATCGTATGATAGATTTCTTTAGCCTGGCTGCAGACACGAGCATTTTAAGTGAATTTATGGAGATGCTTAAGTTTCATCTTTAAAAAAATATTTTCAGCCCACAGAACTGGCCCTATTCATCCACTTGTCTTGGGAGTATTGTAATTAGGGCTGAGCATCTATGGACACAGATGTAAATACAATCCTGATGATTATTTCTACTATGGGGACCCAGAAGGTGACCAGTCATCCTTCTATGTGCTAGTGAATAAACCAGTGACCAAATAAAATCTGCCAAAATCCTTTATGAAGCTATTGCAGGCTGCAAAGGTAGTGGTGGGTCCAGAATTTTCCACAGAGGGGTCAGAGAGGGAGAAAGTCCAGTTGGAAATGGGTGGATGCTAGGGTCTTGACTCTATGTTGGGTGTGCACAGCAAACGAACAGTTTTTCCTTTCATTTTATATTTCTGATTAATAATAAAAGAAACACTCTCCAAAAATGCATTTGTTCATACTTTAGTCAAATGCTAATTGTCTATCAGGGGTCCTCAAACTTTTTAAACAGGGGGCCAGTCCACTGTCCCTCAGACCGTTGGAGAGTGTGGCGCACATTCCACACATGCGCACTGTGGGCCCGGGACGAGTTGGCTGCTAAGCAGGACAGGCAGCGGCGGCAAAAACACCCGGCGGGCCGGATAAATGTCCTCAGCGGACTGCATGTGGCCCGCGGGCCATAGTTTGAGGACCCCTATATCAAAGAATGTAACTATTTTTAAACCCGAGTGTCTTAGGTGTGCTAGTGGAGATTGCGTGTGCGTGTGCTGGTGTGCGTGAGTGAGGGTGAGAATATTCTAAAGCCTTCCCACTGCACCCCTATGAAAGCACCATAGAGAAATGGAGTCTCAACAGCGACTCCACGAACATTTTAAATCACATCTATTTTCTTGGTGCTGAGCCTTGCAAATCCTAATGGTTCGAAGTCTCTTTAACTAGATGTTTCCATTTTGAGAACTTAGCGTTTTAAATCAAAGCTCCTGAATGTGAATCTTTTCCGTTCTAGCTGCTTGATCCTAAACCCCTGTTACCCCAGGTGCAGTGTTTACATCCAGATCTACTTCATGGCCAGCCTGACATCCCCAGGGGCCCTCAGGATAGCTGAAGAGGGGCTGGTGCTGCTGGTAGGGTCAGGTTTAGGGAACACAATGACAGCTGCATCTTCCATCCTCACTCACCTGAACTTGTGGGGTGAGCCATCTTCAACTGCTCCAGACCTCCTCTGTGCATGCTTTTCCTGAGCATATTA
Organism: Cheirogaleus medius; assembly: GCA_008086735.1. NCBI lineage: Eukaryota > Metazoa > Chordata > Mammalia > Primates > Cheirogaleidae > Cheirogaleus > Cheirogaleus medius. Next base: position 47,686,299 of record VBSM01003143.1, read on the forward strand.
GGAGGTGCAAACGCTATGACAGGTTTCCATGCTTAATTCACACCGGCAAGTAATCTTTCCAGTCAAGGGGGCTGATTTAATGGCAAGAACAATTTATTTCCCTCTGGGTCGGTAGAAACAGTTGGACTCTAATTCTTAAGAGCCTTTGTTCAGGAACATCTGGGTTGAAACTACTGTAGTTAACAGATGATGTTGGCAGTAAAAAAAAAAAAAGAAAGAAAGAAAAAGGCTTTGTATAATGTCATTGTCAAATTTGGTAGACCTCTGCTTAATAATTATCAGGAAAGCAATCTAACTTGTTATTACAACAGTTTTATTGCAGGTTGCTGGTTTAAGACCTTTGTGTGACAAGTGGCATTTTTTCTTGAAAAAAGAAGTCATTTCTATTCCCCTGTAATTATTTTTGCAAACAGTGACAACTTCCTGCCTTGGACATATTGGGACATTTTATTTTAGACACCAAGAATTAAATTCTTGCTAGCTTATGGCTGATTTTACCCCATTTATCACATTGTGAAGGCTTTCTTGCACCGTACTTCACCCACCCTGCTCCCTGATCCCACACCATCCTGCATACATTGAGAAACGATAGGTTGAGTAAAACCTGCAGAAGAACTGCAAGGATTAGATGGCTAGTGCCCATTATGCTGTACCCCCCCCCCAAATGGTATGGAAGTATGCAAGTAAATATTCAATCATGGGACAGCAATTCCGGACACTCTGATACTGCATATTCTTGGGAGTGTACTCCTTGTAACAGGATCTCTGGAAGGTTCCAAGGATAAATCGCTGTCTGTATCTCAGAATTGGATTTGCATCTTGGCATAGCGGTCTGAAAGCAAAAATTAGATTCCCAGAGTGTATCGCTACTGTTATTTCCTTGTACATCCTTCCTTTCCCATCTGTCTGCTCCTAACAAGACAAGTTAAGAAGCATCCTGTTTCACGATCCTGTACTCACTTCCAAACCTTGTCTGCCTAGACTTTCCTCATTTGCCGCTTCATGTCTTCTGCGTCACTCCAGCAACTCACGGGATTCTGCTCCCTCTTCATTCATGCATTTATTTATTCAGCCTTCACCAAAAACTTACTTACTGTTCGAACTTTACAAAATGCCAGTGAGGCAGAGCCTGCATCCTAAACTGGAGCAGTTCCGTCTAGAGGGGAAAGACAAACAAGCAGTGACCACCACACCAGCTCCCTGCCGTGTATACTCACCTAAATCTGCTCCTTCCCACTGGGCCCCTAATAGAGGCTGCACCTCTGCTGCAGCCTTAAGCCCAGGACCCTGACAGTGGCCAGCCCTCTGGCAGGATCTAACAAAAAAGTGGAGTCATAGTTCTGCTGCCAGCGCAAATCAGGCTTTATGATTCAAGATTTGTATTCTGCCAATATCCAGAGGAGGTTAGAGCAAAGATTCAAAACTTAGATGTCTGTCGGGGGCGGGCAGCTAGCAACAAAGAATGAAGAGTGAGGAGGTCTGAGACAATAGGGAGTGGTGGGGACTGTGGCACATTGGAGAACACATGTCCCATCCAGGGAGGTAAGTGCTTCGCAGCTCCTGTCTCTTTTAGCCACAAGGAATGTGCTGCCGGTGTGGCCGTATCTGAGTTTTCAAGGAAAGAAGAAAAGCCAGTCCTTATACAAAATCACCTGTTGGTATCTATTTCTAGTTTTTTAAAAACTCTGCACTGACTAAGCAGATAGTGTCTGCACATTGGGCTGTGACCACCACTTCATTTGCTCTGTTCTTACGAGAAGCACCTGTGCAGGACACTGCACTGAGACTCCATTTCCACTTTTGGCTTTTCTACATTAAAGTCATTTGACCTTGAGCCCAGTGCTTTCCCCTGTTTGGACCTTCATTTTTCAGCTGTATAAGAAGGCCAGGACCAGCTAATCTTGAAGGGTAAATGTTGAAGTCTGCAAATCTGTGGTGTGGCACTGTTTGCATGTATTCTCTCTGTTCACATCACTCTGTCCTCCTCCTGTCCTTTGGCCAGTGAGCAGCAACTTGTTTGGGGTCAAAGGGCTTGTTCAAAGGAGGCTTCTATAAGGCAATGTAGATTCATTTTAGGTATGGATTTGAAAGTTGTGAAGCTAATGGACTTAAAGCTAGGAGAGGACTCAGACCTGCTGGTTCACTCCCGGTAAGGTTAAGTAATGTGCACAAGGCCACATAGCTTTTATGGACTTTCCTGCATTAGGAAGCTCCTTTCTTTTTATATCCAGTTGGTAAATGGTATTGTAATAGCTAGCGAGACATAATTCACCATTGCTATGAACTATTTCTTCCCTTCTTACCAGTAGGATTAGGTCCATAAAAGCAATTAAGATCTTTGATCCCATGAACTACCAGAGTCCCAAACTGGAATGGTTTTTGCTCATAGGATATCAGCAAATTAACCTTTGCACAATCCATGCTATGTTAAGATCAGACTTCTTGTTTTTTTTTTGTCTTTTTTTTTGGCATTTAGCTACTATTTACGTTAGAAAATGGTTACTTAATATGGTAATTTGGTTCAATAAACATGTATAAGCTATTTGATTTTTAAAACTATTTTAGTTCCAGAAGTAACAGCCACATAATGAGTGCATGTTAGCAGTGCTCTATGGCAGCGGCCCCCAACCTTTTTGGTACCAGAGATGGTTTCATAGAAGATAGTTTTTCCATAGATTGGGTGGGGGAGGAAGCGGAGCTCAGAAAGTGATCTCAGCAATGGGGAGCGGCTGTAAATACAGATGAAGCTTCCTTCACTTGCCCACCGCTCACCCTTGATTGCTTCTTTGTTGCAAGTCTCATATCTAAATTTAAAGCATAACTCAGTGGTCCCCAACCTTTTTGGCACCAGGAACTGGTTTCATGGAAGACAATTTTTCCATGGATGGGAGTGGGGAAGGGGGGAGGTGGAGCTGAGGGGGAGGCAGAGGTGATAGGGGTGTAGGCGGAGCTTGGGGCTCAATTCCTAACAGGCCACAGACCAGTACCAGTCCATGGGGCTTGGGGATTGGGGACTGCAGCTCTGAGGGACATAAATCAGGAGGGACATTTTTCCAGCTGTAGTTGGATACGTGTGCTCGTGTTTCAGCAAGCTGCATGATCAGCACAAAGACCAGGTCATTAGAGTCTGCTGGCAGGGATCAGAAAACCCGCAAATCACCAGGAGAGCCCAGATATGCCTGGGTGGAAGTGGCCCTTTGAAATCTGTCTGCTGAGGGCAATGCCGGGGGCCACAACCTCTTGTAGGAATGTGCAATTGATCGCACTCTCCCTGGAGAGCATGAGGCCTTCATCAGCACCTTCCTTGCAAGCAACACATCTCCATGTCCAGCACGTCTGATTCAGTTGCTTCTCTATTTAAAACCTAACCCTCCCATTCCACTTAGAATAAGCGGTCGACTCCTCACTGTGCCAAGCAAAGTCCTCATGATTCTGCTCCCTCCTCACCCTCTCACCTCATCACTGTCGCTCACTCAGCTCCAGCCTTGCTGGCTTTATTGCTGGTCCTCGAACACCCAGAGTTCCTTCCTGCCATGGGGCCTTTGCATTTGCTGTTTCTACTTCCTTGAAAGCCTTTCTCATATCTTCCTGCTGCCTGCCCTTTCTCAGCATGCTCTTGCGCTCCCTTCACCCCCAGGGTGGTCCTCTTGAACCAATGTAGGTGACATTCCCCTTCCCAGTTACTCTTTATCTTCCCAGGTTGTTTTATTTTCTGCATAGTACTTGTTATCATCTGGAAATTTATTATTTATTCACTTTATATTTGCTTACTGCTTATCTCTCCCAATGCAAAATAGGTTTCACTGGAGATGAAGATGTTGTATATCCTGGCAGGTATTGGCTAGGGACCTAAGGCAAGTTATGTGGACTTTCTGAGCCTTAGTTTCATCACTTGTGAAATAGAGATAGCAATGGAAGTCTGAAAAACTGGGGTAATATCTTCCTTTTAGGCATATTGTGGGGGATTAAATGGAACCATCAGGAAAGACTACTCCTTGCCCTAATAGCTCATCCCCCTTATAATGCTGAAGCTAAATAACCATCAACTTATTTTTCAATCTATTAGTCAACCAATGTTTTATTATTCAAAACATCCTTAAAACCTAAATGATAATGTTCATTGTAGAATCTTGTAATACATACCGCATGTAATTCTTTTCTTATTTATGTGAGCTTCTATTTTCTATGAGCATATAAATGTATATTTTCATCTAATTGTACACATTATTTACATGTTTGTATCTTTTTATATAATGTTATCTATTGATCTTACATCTTGAAATGGTCTTCAAAGTCATCTTGAATACTATCTAATATCACATTGCACTGTACTTTACTTAACCATTGCCTCATTATTGGATATTTAGGTTGCTTTCCATTTTTCTACTCTGTATAAATAACACTGTCCTGGACATCTTTATGCATGGATATTTTATTGCACCGTATGTTATTTTCTTAGAATTGAAACTTAGTAAGTGGAAACCATTTGTTTACTGAGCTTCTGTGTAGCAGTGGGTTCACTTTACTGTGCACCATGGAGAATCCCAAACAAGTCCAAAACTCTTAAAGAAAGTTGCTCTGGCTGAGGAGACAGTGTTTAGACACATGAAACAACAGGGAGCAACCCCAGCCAGTATACGGTGGACCGAGGTCTAAATGATTTGGTTGCAGACAAGGTGCTGGGGAAGTTCTGAGAATAGAATATCAGAGGGTAGCAGTAGGTGGAAAAGACCAACTGCACAGAGGGTTAGATTTGACACGGTCTGGGAGGATGGCTTAGGAGGAGGGGAGAAGGCATTGGGTCTGGGGGACTACACAAGGAAAGGCGCAGACAAGCCAGCCTTGACGCAGTCTGGTCTGCAGTCGACAGCACTGAGCAGGCGAGGCGAGACGGCTTGGATGGAGCCAGGAGTGACAATGCCATAGTCATGTGCTTGGCACTTACACAGAGGCTAAGTATTATTACCACCATTCCAAGCACACAGGGGTCTGCTCGGAACAACAATATGAGCCATTTGTACAAAAGACCAAAATGGAATCCAAATAACAGGTCCAGCTGGTCCAAATCTGTCCCTCCCCCTGTAGTTAACGTTTTACTACCTGACCGAGTGACTAATGAATCTGGCCCGGTGCAAATCCCCAGGCACAAATCCCTGCTTGGGATCTGTGTCTAGACATCCAGACCTGAGTGCAATTTGCACTTTGAACATCCAGCGCCTTATCACTTGCAAGAAATCAGGTTTAATAGGGAAGATGGGGAGATGTTGCTTCCACCCTCTCCCTTTGGCACAGTGACAGTGGAACGAGGATCCCCTTGGATAATGACTGCATTAGGAGACTGAAAGGTCGTAACAGTGTTTGTTATGTGTCTTGGGTCGTTCAGAAGCACTGACTGGGAGGCTTCTCCATCTCATTGCAGGCTGTGTTTTGTGAAGCTCAAGCTCCTAATGATAGCCATTGAGTACAAGTCTGCCAACCGAGAGAGCCGGTAAGTTTGCTGTGTCCCAGTGGCCGGCTGACATTTGTGGTGGTGAGAGTGCACTGTGGGAGCATTTGGTCCACTCTGCTTTCTTGTGCATTATTTATTTGCTTGGAACTCTACGCAGCACCTCTCTGCCCCTAGGGTACATTTCAAGGCATGCTCCACCAGACACTGCAGCTTCTACCCCAGACCAGCCTGGCACTCCAAGCCCCACTGTGCATTCAGAGAGCGTTTCTCCAGGGGAGAGGGACGAGCCCCCCAAATATCTCCACCTGATCATGCCAACCTGGACTTTTCACCTTCTAAGTGTATAACTGAGGACAGACCCTGTCCTAAAACCCCTTTGTAATGCTGTGAGCAAAATGCAGGTGGAATCTGGCTTCCTTTATGGCAGGTATGGGGTACAGCTGAGAGGGGAGACACCAGCTCTCTTGATAGCCAAATTACAAGCAGCCTATTGTGTACCATATGTGCTTCTCCCGGTGCAACCGAAATCCAGGTGGCAGAATATCAGCTTCATGTAAATGAGCCAGGAGAGCAGGGCTCAGAGGCGGGAGCTCTCTTTATTTATTTATTTTGCACTTAATTATGTGCAAATCAGACCGATGAGGGACTGCCCAGGTCTGGTTGAAACAGATAACACCCCAGTCGATATATGAGTTTGCACTGGAAAATGGAAGCATCGTGTTAGCAAGAAATTTTGTTGATGGGATACTGTATACATTACAGGTAAAATAGAGATGATTTTTGCTCCCCAATTCTTATCAATAGTTTTGGAAGAGAGAGGGCTCGTTGAGAGGTGCTTGAGCTTTTGCCCTCTGAAACGACACCCATCATCTGTTCCTCCTATAGTACGTTTTTTTGTTCCTGCAGACGCCCAACTGTAGAGTGCAACACATAGCTTGATAACTGAGCAGAGTGCAGGGCAAGACTAGAAGGTTCTTATTATCATCATTTAAGGAGTTTTCATTATCTGGATGAATGACCCAATAAAGCCAGACTTCCAAATGTACCGTCTTTGTCTCTGACAAAAAAACCAAAACAAAACACTGGATTGTAAGCAAGTCAATCCAATGTGTTCTGTTACCTTAACCACAAGATCAGATTGCTCTCAAAGTCAATCTGATCAAATGTTAAGCTATTTTGAAAATCCAAATCAACCAACAGGAGGAAAAAAATGGTAGGTTTAGTGGTCACATGTACAACATGGCTGTAGCAGTTAACAAATATGTATACAAATGAACATTTTTTTCCATGTTGGCAAAGTGAAGAATATTATTTGCAAAAAAATCCCTGAGAGTCCTGGTTATTTGCTGTTCAACAGATGAGATGGAATTTTCCGGGATTACTGTTTGCCCCTGTGTTTGCCAATACACACCTGTACCTGTGTGTGGGAATTGTGTATCCTGGGTTTTTGCAAATGATATTCTTCGTGTTGCCAAGTCAGTAAATCTTTGTGTAACTCGGTGTTCTCCCTTTATCACTTTTGTGCCTCTTTCAAAAAAGTGTCATGATGTGGGTGACACTGATTCTGAATATTGTTTTTTGACCATTTTGGAATATTTTCATGGCAGCAGACTGCACCCTGAACCTTGACTAGTTGTCTCTCGCCTGCTGCCTTTTGGTCCCAAAGAGAGAGAAGGAAAGGCTGTTAATGGTTCAGTGTGAATTCGCTGTCACCTTTCTAAGAAGACGAACTCAGAGCTCTCCCTGAAGACAACAATCTTTTCTTTGATGGACCCTTCCATCGATTCAACTGAGGTGTTTTCAACAAAGCCATATTTATAGATTATAGATAGTTTTTAGTGTTTTTTTTTTTTCCAGAAAAACGGTGAAAAGAATTTGTTTGGCTTTGTTTTGGCTTTGCGTGTGCAGTTGCCAGTTTTAATCCTTCAAGGTGGCTTGGTCTCAGTGTGGAAGCACATTGGTTCTTGTGGAAAAAGGTGTGTTTGAGGGAATGTGGATCATACCTCTGAGGAGACACAGGACTTATCAAACACAGTGGCCATGTTAAAAATAAACACGTTTTTGATCCTTCCCGAGATAATAATTTTAATTTTTTTCTTCATTTAAAAATTCCCCGTTTCTTTTCCTCTCACATTTTCTAACTGGTCGGGTGTTAGAATTCCGAGAACCTGCTTCTCCTTCCCACCCCCTCGCCTTCAACCTGTGTTTAACTACCTCCTCTGTTGTTGGTTCCACCCCATGAGACCGTTTTCACGCTTTGCTGGAAAACCTTGTTTTCACATGCATCCTTCAAATGATTTGAAACAAAGGTTTTAATTCCTTCTTTCCTTCTCGTGTCAATTTGTTATCAAATTGTTTGATTTTAAATTCTTTTCTTGTCGTTTTGCAGAAGCCGAAAGCGGTATGCACTCTTCGTTAACTTTCCTTCCAACCTCCACCCTCTATCTTCACTCCTAACCACAGGACTAACCATTTGCCAAGAACTCAAGAAGAGAGAGATTATATATCTGTATATATAATCTCATCCCCTTGTCTAATATATATTTTATATATGTGTGTATTTATATATATATATATATCTGTGTGTGTATATATATACACCCCTCTCCAACTAGAGTCCGTAAACCGAAAGTAGCCTATTGCTGTTCTTGTTTGACTTGTTGATTCTTTTGGATGACGCACTAACTTCTTTGCAGGAAACCTAAAAAAAAGGGAAAGGCACAATCCTGTTTTCCATCATGGTACAAATGATGGGGACCAATACTATTCAAGTTGAAAGGAGGATGCTTCTCTCCAGCCCTCTGTGTCTGTTTCTGTATTGTCCTGGTGTGTCTCGGTGTCCACTGGACTCTAGCACCATCCTGTCTGTGTACCACATCCTCATGCCCAGCGACCTTCTCCTCCCTGTGCTGAGCTTCCAGTTTGTAGAGCAGAGTTCGTGTCCTTTTATCCACAAAACAGAGACCAAGCCCTTACACTTCTAATTTTAGTGATGACATTTTGGGTATTTTATTTCGTGGGCAGTGTCCAGTAAAGACTTAGAACACTGCTACTAAATTGCCAGATTATCACATGTTTACTGAATGAGTACTATTTATTGAGACAAGCTCATGGCTTTTTCCCCTTAGTGTGTTTGGGCATATTTCTTAATATAAAGTATCTCAACTTTCACCATGTGACTTCACCCTGTTTTGCTGCTGTTTTATGTTGCATAAAGTATGATTCAGTCATCATCAATGGCGTTATTTAAAAATACTTTTTGGGTTAATACTTCCAGCATAGCTTTTCAATAATGTGTTCTCTAAGACAGCATTGTTGAAAACATACTATTTAGATGCCTACTTGTTCATCTTTTCAAGAGTCACTTTTCTCCGTGATTGTAATCACTGTCCCGTGTTTGTGTCTGTTTTGTAATTGTGTGTGTGTGTGTGTGTTTGTATGAACCTCTTTCCAAAGTCAGATTCCTCTGTGATTTGTTTTTAGTAGATTTGTATAAATAGAGGTGGCTTCCTGTCAGTTTGGTATTATTGATATGATCCAACTGCAAGAAGTTACTGCAACACTTTGCATCTTCAAAGGTCCACAGTGGTTGCACCTCTGCTGTTGGCTTTTGGCCTTTGAGTCCTTTTATCTTGTGGTGAAGGCATGTTGTAATGTAGGCATGATTTGTCCTAAAGTATACCAGAAAGTGACTTGGCTTGCTCCCAGAAAAAAATATCCAGCATTAACCTTCCTAGGTCAACTTTCTCTTCCCCATCCCATGTGGCTAATATTTTTCATAGGTGCCAAACATATTTTAAATTGCCATTTCTAAAATTATTGAAATGGAGTCAGGCTAAACAAGTCCTTGCCAATATCACTGGTGGACCACAGTGGCATCATTTGAGTCTAACCAACTGGGAGCAACCTTTATCATGCTGTCTATGTGTACGTCGACTGGGCTTAAGTATATTGAAACGTGGAATACGCAACTGTGTCTCCTACATATATCTGACAGTAAAAGTGTGTGTGTCTAGTTGTGTGGGACTCCAAGTATTTTAAAGCCCAGAAGAAATGAAAAGTTCGGGAAAGTTGATAACATTTGAGATGTGGGGTTTCTCTGAGCTGTGTGTGCCCTAAGACAGCCCACAAACTACAGTGCAGTTGTAGTTTCCAAGAGGTGACACAATTGGTTCAAACAAAGTCCCCACTGAAAGTAATTGTATACAAACTTGTGTGATCCAAGAAGCCTCTTCCCAGGGGCATGATTCATCTGGGCATAGCATGAATTGGAGTCCTAGATGGTTCTTACTTGCTTGCTCTAGTTAATGAAGTCCCATTAGCTTGCTAGACACAAATATAATTACCATGTTACCCAATACAATCTATGTTTTCACATGAGTTGTGATTTTTTTTTTTTTAATTGCCTGGGGAATGGTACATTACACCTACCAAAAATGGAGAGGGGGAGGAGAGACATATACATCTACCCTATTTACCCATAATGGATAAAAGTTTTCTTTAAAAATATATTTCAGTTGAGTTGCCATTCATTGGTTGTCTCCGAAAACAGGAAGCAAGTAAAGTTTACGATGATTGAGGAGGAGATCACTGGATGCTTTCCAGGTGTTATGTACGAGTGGTGGACAAAGGGAATAAATTGTTCCACCCCCCCC
>VBSM01003143.1:47696412-47706999 GCA_008086735.1 Cheirogaleus medius
CCCCACCCCCCGCCAAGCCCCAGTCTTCCAACCTGACCAGAGTTTAGTGAGAGACACCCAATGAAATGTGACACAGCTGGAGACCCGGTGCTCCTCTCGTGGGTGAACCTGAGAGAGACATTTCCCTGTTGAACTGAGATGCGTGTGCCACAGTTCCATGCAGATGTGTTTTATGTTTGGGAACACTTATTTCAGTTCTAAGTGAGCTAGCTGTGTTTTCAACACTGAAATCAATTGTTCCAACTCCCCAAGTGGCACACTCTTTATGTATTTGTTTATTTGCATATTCATACTTAATGCCTCCGGGAGATTGCGAGCCCATTGGCCAACCCCACCAAAAAGGTGTGGCCAAGCCTTTGATCGGCCTGCCTGATGAGAATTGCAGGTTGGTCTTTGAAAGAAAGCTGTGACTTCCTTTCCCTTTATTTGCGAGGGGAAGGAACACTTATTGAACTGAGGCTAATGACTTATGCTTTTTATTCATTTAACAGTTAGTTGAAAAGCGCCTGTTGCATGCAGGGCTCTAGGCTTGCTGCCATGAGAAACTCAAAAGTAAATAGAAAGTGATCATATTTTTCACCCCCTACTCAACTATGGGCTCCTTACAGAAAATATGTATTTGCTCCATATAGTAAGTGAGTAAACAAAGAATTAGTCTGGATTTAAAAGTAGTCTAAGAGCAAAAGAAAAAGAGAGAGCGAGTGTCCTTGGGGAAGGGACCACACCAACCCTGTGCTTCTAGCTGCCACTGGATGTTTTCCGTTGAAATCAGTAAGGTCATGAAAGACAGAGGATAATTTATGTGTTCCTTGAAACGAGGGAAAGTCCACCTCTGCCAAGAAGACGTCCTTGTTGGAATTCTGCTAATGGATATATGGACTTTTTTTTCTTGGAGATTTTCTTGATTCTTCACATGACACATCTTGAAGTTTATCTCTGATAAGCTAGTGAATTAGACAAAGTTGGAGCCAAAGAACTAATTTAAAGTGGCGCACAGGGAGGGCGACTTTGGCAGTCATAAGCACAAAACAAACTTGACATTGGATATTCTCCTAAAAAGATCAAAGATCTTTGGACAAATTTACATATTCCCATTAGAGGGTCAATAACAAATCTAAGGGTAGCAGGCATTTTGCAGGAATGAAAGGGGGAAAAAAGTTGCTCGTGTCTAAAATCCTTATCTTTTTATATTTTCAAGAAGAGGAGGATTAACATTTTATTTAAACTTTCTAGATTTGGAATGTGGGACAGAAGACAATGTCTAAAATATCAAAAAGAGCAATATATTTCCTCAAAGAATTTTTGAAACTCTACTCTTACACAGGGAATATTATACGTCACAGCACCTCGGACGCAGGGGCATGCGCTTCTTTTTCCAAACCCTTAAATATGTGAGCCGAATCTAGCACAATGGGCATCTTTATGCATCTAGATCTCTTTCTTTCATTATTCTCAAGGGGCGGGTTCATACTTCGGGTTCTCACCCAGAAGGCTGCCTTAGCTTTAGCTCAGTATCTGCAAATGGTGCTGCCTCGCACCTCATGTGGAGATGATATAAACCCCTCATCCCTGTCCACAGAAACAAAAGGGCATCCTGAAATCCCACGGTCTGTGAGATCATTGGAGATGCTTTTGGTTTCTTCCACAATCAGCCAGACATAAGATTTAAGGAACAAGAGATGCTCTACTGTGCAGACAGAAGTCAGTCCAAAGGAGCCCATCTTCAGATCTTGTGCAAGGGTAAAATTTCTTGGATGCTGCAGACAGTGAAAAGGTCTTTCGATGCCAGTAGGGTACCTCCTGGGTCATTTATTAGCACGGAGGACAAAATGGGGAGCTGCAGTGCTGTGCAAGTTTAATGACCTCTCATTTAGTTTTATAATCACTTAGCTCACCATTAGTAGGAACCATGTGTTTGAAACCTGTTATGTGCCAGCCACTCAGCACATGGTGTGCACTTTAATTCTCTTAAAAACACTGTGAGCTAGTGAATATTCACCCCATTTTACAGATAAGGAGAGTGAGGCTTAGCTTCAGTCACATGCCCAAAGCCAGGATCCAAACTGATGAGGCCTGACTCATGTGCCTGAGTGCTTAACCAACATCGTAAGCAAACTTGAGATTTGAACACAGATGTGCCTTACATCAGTGCCCAAAATACTTCCTTTCCACCACACTAACTTGTCTAAAGCAAGCTCAGAGGCTGTAATAAATTATCTCAACCTGCACTCACGAGATTGTCAATTCCAAATTTTCACTGGAGGCCAATTCTTGTTCACTGTTGATAAAGAACAGTGGCAATGAAAAGAAACTTTTCATTGATAGGAACCTTGCTTTCAGTGTGTTTCACAAGGACACAGTGGGTTCAATCACTGGAGTATAATTAATGGGGCATGTAATGCGGAAAAAAGAAAACAGGGTTCCATGTGAAGCTTGTTTTGTGCATATATGTCACCAAGATGTTGATGTGGGTCAAAGTGAATTCTGTTGTTCCAATCACAATAGGATTTTTTTCCCACTCCAAAGTTTTTCTTACATTCTTAAGTGCATGTGTATCAAAATGTAGACTTTTTAGCTCCTTTGGGTTCCAGAAGTGCATGGGATTTTTCATGTATGTCCTTATACATTACTCTGAAGTGTGCAAGTCTTCACCCCGTAACTTCGTCTCATGATGGGCAAGGTATTTTGATAAGAAGCTCTGTGTTCTAGTCCATGGGGCCAGCTAAAAAAAAAAAAAAAATCCCTCATACTTTTGTTGAAAATGAAATAAATTTTGGCTTTTTTTTTTTTTGCAAGAATAAAAAAAAGTAACAAAGCCAACATTTATTGAACCTTCTATACATTATCTCACTTACCTCCTTGAAGAAAGACAATTATCATCATTATCCCCTTCTTGTAGGTAATGGAATTGAGTTCTAGGGAGGTTTAGTAACTTGCCCAAAGTCAGACAGCTACTAAGTGGCAGTACTGGAATTTGGACCCAATTTCTGATTGCAGAGCCAGGGCATATAAGAACTGCCTTGCAGGAAAGGAGGTAAGAAAATGTGCAAAATCACGAATTCTGTCTTTCTAAAATGTCATATTGAATTGGCTTTGAAACATAAATCCATCTAACCTGTGTAAGCTCTGACCTCTTCCCCTCATAACTGTGTAAAGTCAGAGCATCGGTGACCCCAACACAAACAGCTGGCAGTGGTGTAATTAGGAGGTGCTTGTACTATGCCACTGCTGATGGCAAGCTGTGCTATTAGAGGGCACTGCTGCTCTCTGATAAAGAGGGAATCTCCCCGCTGCCTGTGGTTGTAGGGAAGGCCAGTCAAATCTCCATAGCCTCTTGCTATTATGTAGTGTTAATAATAGAGATGACACAGGTTTGCTTTCCTTCTGTCAGGTCTTGTTATAGGCAATGGTGGCTGCTCTCATGACCACAGTTATTTTGCAGTAATGATCTGCTCTGAGATCTCCCAACAGAACAAAAGTTCACCTGGTCCTTCCTGTATTACCACAGACATATCGTCTGTGGACCACAGCACTTTTCAAGAATGGTTCTACCAGTGGGAAAAGATTACATGTTAATTACCATCCCCCATTTTGAGCAGCTGATGACTTCCATTAGCCTGATTCCAGATATCTATTACCTTAAACACCAGCTTTTCAGATCAGAGGATACCTCTGTTGTATCTCTTGCTTAATTTAGAGTCTCTAAATTCAGTATCCATTAAGCCCAAAGCCTCATCTCCATCTCTGTGTAAGACATTCCTGGATTCTGCATTTGATCTGCAGAAAATTAAGCTTGTTTGTTTCATCCATTTATTAGGTTAGGATACATTTATCTCTTCAGTCAGTCCAAACACAACTTGGTCAGCGAATCTATTTAGACCACTTTGAAATAGGACAGTGTATATTTAGGTTCCTACTTCCCCGTAGGGCAAGTTTTCTTTAGGGTAATTTGCATTTGTTTTCTAACTACAATTTGCCTCAATTAGGACATACATGCTAGACATACATCTTATTCAAACACCCCATACCTTTTTATAAACAGCAGACTGTAATCATTAAGTACATCCAACTGCTGACATTTTTCTTTTGCACTGTTTGGGTAGATCCAACTTTTCCTACATAGACTGTACATGGAATCTACTTCCATGTCCTTATCAATGTCATGAAGATGTTTGGTTTGTTTCCGCATTGGTTCTGGGTGTCTTGTACCATTCCCCATGGTAACATGTGGTGTGTATACATGTATGTTTCCGTATATATATATAGGGGTCCCATTAATGCTCTGTCATCTAATGGAAAATTGATGTGGCATTAGCTTCATTAGGCCAATAATGCTTCAGCGTTGACCATCCATAGCAGTTTCCAAAGAGATTCATTATGACAGACTTTGCTTCAAATTAGACAGCCATGATGGCAGCTAAACTGCCCCATTATATAAACCCAGGTCCTAAACCCTAGATTTGCTTTGATTTCCTCCACTGGGAGTGTGCCAACCTGGGAATTAACCAGTACAGCTTAATGTTTGGGGCAGTGGACATCAGACTCTGGACAAAATCTTTGGGGAAAGCATTAGACTAGTGGGCCCCCTATAAAAACAACAGTAACATGTAACCTTCAAGGTTTTATTCAGAACATGACCTCACAAATTTGTCTTCTTTGTTTGTTTTTGTTCACTGAGCAGTATATTAATTAATCCTGGAAACCATCTTAAGATCCAAGAAGGTACTTTAGGATTTTTCATCGCAAGTGATGCCAAAGAAGTTAAGAGGTAAGAGTTTATTTTCATCTGGCTTTCTTTCTGGCCCAGCCGTAGACATCTTGACCTCCTGAAAGTGGGCATGATTCCAAACGTACAGGGCTCTAACCCCGAAGCTTCTTAACGTATCTCTGGGCATCAAATGGTGCAGAGTTTTAGGAAGAAGAGATTGTGCTTTCAAATGCTTCCATGGATTCCTTTCACAGAGACAATTCCACATCTCTGAATTGGAACAATACAATTTTAGAAATAGGAGGCTTAGTTACCTACTCCTTCATTTTATGAGGGAGAAAATTGAGGCTCCGAGAGCTGAGTGATTGCTCAAGGTCATCTGATTCTTGATGACCCAGAATAACATAAAAAAGCAACTGGCTCCTTGTCCAGTGCTCTTTACTTAATATTATCTGGACAAATGTACTTGAGAATTGTCTGTTTTCTACTGTAAGTGCAAAATGGAATCTCAAAAGGTTTGGATAGGCTCAGCCCGGTGACTCATGCTTGTAATCCTAGCACTTTGGGAGGCTGAGGCAGGAGGATACCTTGAGGCCAGGAGTTTAAGACCAGCCTGGGCAACAGAGCAAGACCTCACCTCTACAAAAAATAGAGAAACTAGGTGGATGTGATAGCATGAGCCCATAGTCCCAGCTACTCGAGGGGCTGAGGCCGGAGAATGGTTTGAGCCCAGGAGTTGGAGGTTATAGTGAGCTGTGATGACACTGTTCTCTAGCCTGGGAGACAGAGCAATACCACGTGTCAAAAAAAAAAAATGATTTAGATTAATTTCAAATGAAATCTATCATGGTCGTCTAGGTAAGTGGCTGAAGTTGTCAGCTTCAATTGTTAAGCCTCTGTAGGGACAGCCCAGGATTTCACTGGCCACCATGTTTCATGACATTTTAATTAGTATCCTTAAGCCTGTGTGAGCAGCCTAGAGAATCATAGGGCTCTTTGCAGAACAACATGGAATATTCTTATATTTGATCCTATCCCATGAACTTGGAAAAATTTACTAGGAGAAAATGTGATGCAAATGGTCAGACAGGTCACTCAGTTCAACAATAATGTTACATAAAATATTTTAAGAGAAGTATTAATTGTGAAGGTCTATACTTATTTATATAAGCCTATTGTCTTCATTTAATGAGTTCCTACTTAAAGCCAGACCTGTGTTAGGTGTGCCACCTTCTTTATTGTTACCCCTCTAAGGAACTCAGGAGGTAAGTCTTTCTAAACACCCAAGGCTTTGGTTTCCTTATCTGTAAATTTGAGATACATGATTTATCCAAGGCCATGCAGCCCATAAGTAAGTGACAGAACCCAGATTGAAACTGTGTAAAACCTGCTCTCTTTCTACCAAATTTACTAATACTTACACACTGTTACGGAGGGCTTACTATACACCAGCACTAAAGTACTAGGTTTTCTGTATCTATGAACTCATTTAATTCTCACAGCAACCTCATGAAATAGGTAGATAGCATGACTGTTTCTTACTTTGCATAGGAGGAAACTGAGGCACAGGTTGGTCAACTAACTTTCCCAAAGTCACACTGCTAATGAGTGATACAGCCAGGATTTGAAGCCAGGAAGTCTGATTCCAGAACCTCTTAATTATTTGCCTGGGAGTGAGCCTGACATGCTGACACGATGTTGACATATGACAACGGATGCCACTGGTCCTCTTTCTCCTCACCCACTCTAGCAAACTAGCCATACTCATTACAAAAGCGTATAAGAAAGAGAAAATATAAGATGGAGAAGCAAAAAAAGAAAAAAAAATCTTAAAACTGAGCTCTCTAATAACTTAAATTTCGTTCTGCAAATTGGGAAAAGATTGCCATTATTCAGTTGTGGGAGAAAAACCCCTCCCTGCCCAGTTCATGGAATCTCAGTATTCTTCAGGTGCATCCTGAGAACTGGGTTCACCTGAGAAGGGAAAGTGGGGTGAATGGGGCTGAAACCCCCTGCCTTGGTCCTCGGGAAAAGAAGCTTGTGCTCTTGTCCAGATTATGAGACCCAGACGCTCGAAGCAACATCTCAGCACCAAGTACAGGAGGCTGGGGAGCACAGCGGCACCATTTATCACGTGTACCTCCCAGATAGCAAATATAACACGAAACTCCCATTTGTGTAATTCCATTTCCTATTGCATCTCTCACTAATGAATGTCACAAATACCAGGCAGTCCAAAAAACAAATTACCTCCTATATTAAGGAGTGCAATATGTCTCATTTCAGTGCTTTATGGTATTCACAAATACATGCTGACACAATCAGCTACAACACCAGCCTGTAATTTTCCGTGGTGTGTGATGTGTCAGAGCAAATGCTGTCAGTTAGGGGATTTCAAATAGATGAAGACTGCAGAAAACCACAGAAAGGACATTGGAGATTTGAATGAAACTAAACAAGTTTTGTAAAAATGGAAAAGTAGATTATGATGATCTAGTATTGAGTCTGCACCCTCCACTGCAAAACAGCAACAAAAGAAGTTGATGAATTCTAGCTCATAGAAACTTTCAGATGCAGTGTTTTAGAAAATGAGGAGTGCAACCATCCAATCCCAGTCTTAAAAAGGTCACTTGGGGATGGGCATTTGGGCACTTGTCCTTTACTCCTTGCCACCAAATATTTTCCTATTTAAGTAATCTTGGAACATAGTCTTTAAGATAGGAGTCACAAAATGGTGGCTCATTGATTCAATTTGGCTTGCAGATGTGATTCTTTTGAGTCATATTTAAAATAAAAATAAATTAGTTGCCAAAGTGAAAAAAGTTATGGACTTTTATATAAAAATCCTTATTAGTGGTTTCTCCTGAAAAATTGGCAGACCCAACAATACTGGGAAACATTCTCAGACTCAGTCATTCATTCATCAAATATCTATAAGCCACCTACTGCTTAGGAAGGTCTATACAAGATGCTAGGGAGACAATGTTGAACAATGGAGAGATGTCCCTGCTCTCATGGGGCTCACATTCTAGGGAGGAGAAAATGGCAGGTTTTTTTTTTTAATGCATGATGAAATAATTAATGCAACTGGGTCACTGATTTAGGTTGGGTATGAGTGAAGGTTTCTCTGAGAGGGTAGCATTTGAGCAGAGATAGAGATGAGGTTAAAGACCCATCATGCAAAGGTCAGACAGGAAGAGAAGACAGGTGGGAAGAAGTCTCCTGTGGCCAGGGACCCCAAGAAGGAAAGTGTAGCTGGGAGTAGAGGAGGGGACAGTGGGATGAGATGGGGTTAGAGAGAGAAGGGAGGCTGGTTCCTATACCACTTTATAAAGAGGTTTGGTTTGTTACAGAATGGAAGTCATGGATGGTTTTAAGCTGGGGGTGATGTGGTCTGATTTACCTCATTAAAGGGCATACTCCCTGCATTGTCGAGAACGGGATGAATGGAACAGGAGAGGAGGCCAGAGACTCAGAAACTATTGCATGGTGTAGGGGAGAGATGATGGCAGCTTGTGCTGCCTGGGGAGTGGAGGTGGAGAGAAGTGGGTCCCACTCAGACTATATTTTGGGGAGTCCACAGAACCTACTGATGAACTGGGTAGAAGAAGTAAGGGAAAAAAGAGGAATCAGGGATGAAACCTAGATCCAGGGCATAAGCAGTTGGGTGGATGATGACTCCATCTTACCAAGATGGGGAAAACTGGAGGAGGAGAAAATTTTGAGTGGTAGGAAGTGAGAATTCTATTTGGGCTATTAAATTGGAGGTGAGCATCAAACGTGCACATGGCAAGATCATAAAGGCAGTTGGATCTTAGCCTCTGGGGTTCTGGGGAAAAGTCAGGGCTGGAGATGTACTCTTGGGTGCTGTATCAATGAGGGTCCTGGTGAGAAACAGATGACACACTTCAATGGGAAAAGGGAGCAGAGTTTTATGAAGGGACCATGTCAAGCATGGGCAGATAGTTAAGGAAAACCAGCAAGGGGTGGTGAAGCACCCCAGAGCAAGCAAGAGAAAGGAGCCACTCTCACCCAAGATCTGCAGGGTCAAGGGGAGGGGACCATCAGGAGCCGGAGAGAGGGGCTGGGATGTGGGAATGACTGCCCAGCAGGAGCTTTGTCCTTCAGTAGGGAAGTGTCACCACTGCCATTTCATGGCTCAGCGGGGAGGGAGTCAGGGGGGTCACCGGGGTGAACGCCTTTTTTCCCACGCTCCAGGCTCCTGCTGGCCCTTCCCACTGGCCACACGCAACAGGAAACCAGAGGACAGGAGACGAGAAAGGCCATCCTTGTGGGAGGCAGAGCTGGCCTTCTTGATGATGTGTGTCGCAAGGTCACCAGCTGAAGGCTGTGCGTGGGAGGGGTGCGGTGAGCCAGAGAGGAGAGCAGAGAGAGCTGTTTTGGAGGGTGGGAAAGCAAGCGCCAGGAGAACTGAGCAGATCTCAGCGGGGTGGGAAAAGGCCCCTGGAATCCGCAGCTGTGGATTTAAAATGAGATCAGTGTGCTTTCTTCCTGGCGACACTGGGTCACTCAGGTGCAGGTGTGCGGTGAGGTAGGGACTTTGCCAGGTGAGCATGACAGAGGCAGAGGTGGGTGAGGAAGAGAATGGTGCTTGCAGAGCGATGCCACTTGGCAAATGTCAGCTATAGAGCTGAGATGCTCTGTCTCCTCCACTGGGGGGGCTGCCTCCAGGTCACCTGGGACACGGCCCAGCCCTCACCTCATTCAGTGCATTAACCTTACTTGCCTAACCCTGGAAGACATTACGCTAAGGGAAATAAGCCAGGTACAGAAAGGCAAATACCACATGATCTCCCCCATATGTGGAATCTTTAAAAGTCAAACTCAGAGAAGCAGAGAGTGGAATGGTGGTTCCCAGGGGCTGGGAGTGGGAGTGATGGGGAGATGTTGGCCTAAGGATACAAAATTTAGGTTAGACAGGAATACGTTCAAGAGATCCACTGTACATGGTGACTGCAGTTAATACGAATATATCATAGACTTGAACATTGCTGACAGAGTAGATTTTAAGTGTTCTCATCATAGGAAGTGATGAGTATGTAAAGTAATGTAGGGGTTAATTAGCTTGATTTAGCCATTCCACATGTGTACATATTTCGGACCATCGTGTTTTTTACCTCAAATATATTCAATTTTTATTTGTTTATTAAAAATTACATTTAAAAAGGAATCCAGCTTCAATGCATGGAGTAATCATGGTTTATCTTTTCAACTGTGTATCCGGGCTCACCACCCTGTCATCTCATCACAGTGGGTTTAAGACCCTGGGCTCTGGTGTCGGACTGCCTGGATTTGCATCCTGGCTCTGCCTCACCTAGCTGTGTGGCCTTGGGCAGGTCACTGAATCTCTCTGTGCTCCAGTTTCCTTATGCATGGAACAGAGATAATAGTCATACCTCCTTCGAAGGGTTGTTTGAGAATCAAATATATTGATGTTTGTAAAATGCTTAGAATAGCACCTGGCCTATAGCCTGTGCTCTGTACATGTTAGCTCTTAGGATTGTTACCATTATTGCTATTATTATTATTATTATGTGTTAGGGGAGTCAAATGGGGGAGACAATGGCCAAAGGAAGTGGAAGCAAAGTTACTTTCCCCAATTTGGATGTTTTCTCCTTTGTTTCCCTTCCCGTTCCAAGGCACACTGATTGGGTGCTTAGCCTCATTGCCACTCCTGGTAAACCGTCAGCCAGCTTTTCTTTCTCTGCCCATGGCTGACAGCGGGCACGTAGAGAAGCAGGAGAGGAGGTGCTAGGGTAGAGCAAGCACTGGACTTCAATTTGGAAGCCCTGGGGCTGGCCAAGCCCCAGCATGGAATGACTTTGTTTTTGTTTTGTTTTGTCTTGTTTTTTTTTTTT
>VBSM01003143.1:47707099-47722017 GCA_008086735.1 Cheirogaleus medius
CAGGGTCTCGCTCTTGCTCAGGCTGGTCTCAAACTCCTGAGCTCAAACGATCCATCCGCCTCCACCTCCCAAAGTGCTAGGATTACAGGTGTGAGCCACCGCACCCGGCCAGGATGACTTTGAACAGGCCATGACAACGTCCTCAATTTACAGATGAGGACACTGAGTCTCAGAGATCTTGGCTACAGGATCTCCAAGGTCTCTTCTGGATCCAATAGTCTTACCATTGGTGTCCAGCTAGTGCCAATTATAAATCCAAGTCCTGTGAAAAACATTAAAAGGTCAAGACTTGTGTTTATTCAGCCCTGGTTAAGGAAAGACTGCGTGTATCCCTGGCATTTGGTTCATGTTGGCAGGGGAAAGATGCCAAGCCAAGGTTTTGTTAGTTTCTGGATACAGAAGGTTGTAAGGTTGTTCCAGTGTATTTTATCACCTCCCCAGTACTGAAAGGACACAGGCCTCTTGTGCTGTTCTAGGTGCTTTGTTTTTAAGTAGTGCTCGAATGATCTTATTTTGCCTCGCCTAGAATACTTTTGACACGGCCAATGCCCTTTGGAGTCGTGTATAGACACTTAGGTCAGATTAGGGGTTTTCTTGTTGATTGGCTCTTCCAGGGCCCCTTCTACCCACCCACCCCTCAATAGCCTCTGCTCATCTCAGTGGTCAGCTGAGCTTTGCTCTGCAATAAGAAGAAAACCTTCGTTTAGTACAACATCTCAGGGCCGGATAGTATGGGATTTGGCTCAGCCAGTTTGGGAGTAAAGTGGGCTGTGAAATCCTAGAGGTGGGTCGCTGGAGAACTGCCTGGCTCGTGGCTTTTGTCTTTCCCTCTCCACCCTCCTCCCGGACTCTCTTTCACTTTGGCTGACAAGAAAAGGTGCTTCCAAAGTGACAAGGTTAATATTTTTATTTGACTGAGGGAAGGCATACTTCTGCCCCCTTTAATATCTATTTGACCAGACTGAAGGGCTTTCAGAGTTGCTTTTAAACCCCCCACCAAGGGCCCAGGGCTCATTGCCCACGTGTTCCCTCGAGCAGCATCGACCACTGCTCTCAAAAACGAAAGATGAGCCAGCAGACGTGGCGTGTTCACGTCAGCAACCTTTCTCCTGGTGCCTTTGCAAATGGAAGTTTATGAAAAGAAGCACTAACTCCAATCACAGAATTCTGTGTTTGAAATAGACAGTTTTGCAACAAACATTTCCGTCTGCGAACGTCCAAACCTTTCAAAAGATTAAAGGAAATTAGTGCTGGCATGTTTCATTAATTTGGCACCACTGCGGAGGAAATGTGGTACTCATTTCATTTGGGTGGGTTATGAAACGTGTCAGTTTTTCCATTCTCTTTCTCCAGGGCATTTTTTTACTGCAAGGCCTGTCATGATGACATCACAGATCCCAAAAGAATAAAAAAATGCGGCTGCAAACGGCGTAAGTAGTATTTCTTTCCCCGTCCCCTCCCTCTCTCCTCCCTATTCCCCGAATCCGTTTTCCTTCTCCTTTTCCTATTAGAGAAACACTAAACATCAAGAGTTTTCTTGCATATGTTTATGTTTCACCCAGCAGCTTAAAGAGACAGGAAATAAATACCTGTCCTCGCTTTGTTAGAGCACAGGATGAACAATCACCACCCTCAACACCCAGGAGAGAACCTAATACCTAATCGTCACTTCTTGGGTCTAGGGTGCCTCATCAGATGTGTCCAGAGTGACATAGCCAAGTACGATGTATAAGAAGGAAGACAGCTAAAGCCGTAGAGGAGGGACTGTTTTTGTATAGTGATTTCCAGTGGATGGGGCCACTGAGTCTACTAGGGTTGAGAGGGAAACTGAGTCTGAAGACTCGGTCTCCAAAATGGGAGTTGATTCTCTTTCTCTTTGGGATTTCTGCATGTTTTAGTACCAAACACCAGAGTTGTCAATTGTGATACCCTCAGACCGTCCCAAGAAAAGAACTTTGCCATCGGCCATGAGCTTCGGTCACTATTGTCCCAAAGGCCGACCTCAAGCGCTCTTGCTCAGGCACCACTTCTCTGTAGGATAGGCTAGGTTGGGTTGGGCTCAGTAGCTTCCGACATATCCCATCTCAAGCCCCTTGTGAAGCAGTTTGCCAACGGGGCCTCTTGAGAAAGATGGGGTGAGTCAGGAACGTTGGCTCGCGATCTCCTGAGATACCACGACTTAAAGTGGCCTTCGCTTTGGGAAGGCTGTGCCTTTTGCAGTAATTATGCTTCATTGCCTAATAGAAATTGTTCTCAACCCTAGAGAAAACAAAAACAATGATGCCTTCCTTCCTAAGGTGATTTATTGTCTGAAAAGCTCCTTGGGATCATTGCTTTGATCCTCACCATAACCTTGTGTAATTGGCAAGGGGTGTTATTAATCCCATTTTATAAAAAGAGGAAACTAAGCTTCCAAGTTTAATGAGAGAATGAGATCGCAGACAGTGGCACAGCCCGTGTACAGGGACCCAGGCTCGCCCGAAGACCTCTTTTGATACTTGTTCTCTGAGTCCTTTAATTGTTTTTGCAGAAGGGAAGGGCGAGATGGGTGATCTTGGGTCAGATGAGTAAGAACGTTTATGAAAGATCACCCCGTAAAATAATTTTTCTAAAGTAGAAGCCAGACATAAAAGCACCATTCCTGGGATCTTCCAATGAAGCAAGGACCTTTTCACTGCACTCCTAAGGGTGGGGGACACAGAAAATGTAAACCCAGTAAGACATAAATATCACTCTGCTGGAGCACAGGGATGTCACCCAAACTCCGGGGCGAATGCCCGTAGGGCACACTCTTGGTTTGGAGAAGTTTCTGTAGAAATCCTCTCAGGCTGGTCCCCAAGTCTGGGCCAGCTTAGGCCCACTGTTTTGCCTCCCCCTTTCCCACTGACTTAACACACATAGTCCCCCTCCCCGCCTCTGTCACCTTACTAAGATGAGTATTTATTTATATCTCAGAACAAAAGACTCTAACTTCTTGGGACCTGAGAATTCTCTTATTCTGACAACCTACCAGAAAGAGCATCTAAGAGAGTGCAAGGCACAGAACACCCGCACTCCCTACCCAGTCCCCCAGATGCCATGACTCAGACGACCCTTCCCACCAGGCAGTGGGCCCCAGCCCTGCTTGGTTTGCTGTGGACACAGAAGCACAGCCCGGTTGCCTGGCTGTCCGGGGTCATTTCCATCAGAAGGAGCACAGCATTCTAAGGGTGGGGGCACGTAAAAAACAGTAACAGATACAAGAGGGTGAACTCTCCTGTAAGGAGACTCGTAGCGAGGGGCTGGAAAAGGCAGGAGAGAAATTCACGACAGGATATCTGCCAGGGCCTTGCCCCACGGGGGTACCGATGAAATGGCAAGAGCAAAGGCAGGAATGAGCATATAGTGTTTGGGGGACGTCTCTGACTCTTGTTCTAATACTGGAACATCCCTTATGGGATACAAGCAGTGGAACACGGCAGACAATTTGTAAAGTCCCGAGAAATAAGAATTTGGCCTCTAGAGTATTTTTCCATCATAGTTCCAGGCAAGTAAACAGCAGTGGTCAGCGGTCTTCAGCTTCATCCTGGAGGGAGAGGCACATAATTGTTTGAAATCATTTTATCCTCTTCCTTTCCCTTAAAGTGGGTTGCCCTAGTGAAGGGCGTGATCTCCCATCATGCATGGCACAGATTGCCGCAAAAGGCCTGCCACTGCAGAGCCGTGCCGGTGTGACACGTCTTGCTCTCTTCTCTCTGCATCCCCCGCCTCCTTCCCCAACCTTGGGCTCCTCATCTCCCAGAGGACCTTGGCTATGAGGTTAATATTTGATTACAACCAGAATTATCCAAATAATGTTTTTCCTAATTAAAAGGCCATCGCACAGAGGGCAGAATGCAGCTGTGTGTGGAGTGAGGGGGTGATTAGAATGAAATTAATTATTGAACGTAAACCTCCCCATGCAGGACAAGCAAGTGAGGAAATTGGAGAAGATATGTTTTGGTCTCAAAGAAAAAACCTTGATTAGAAGATGCTAGGATGGTTAATAATGCATTAGAGGGTTCCCATGCTTTTGGTTGGACATTGCCTGGTGCCCTGTGTAAGCTGGAGAGGGCAGCTGACCCATGTAGTCACTTGTCCAAATCCGTTAATCCAGGTACTGATAATTCCCCTGGAGTGATACATTCCATGAAAGCAGAACTACTGACAGTCACTGGCCTTACCCATAGCTCCTAACCCTCCTCCCCCAACCCATTCTTCCCCTGCCTCCCCCACCCCTACCTTCCTATTCACTTTGATTCAGTAACCTTCAACATTTCATGTTATATTATCGGGAGAAATAACAAGTGTGGACATTCCATTTCTGGAAATCCTGTGGTAGTACAGTTTAATTTTCGCATTTCTTTCCATTTCTTTATAGCTCTCCATCAAGGAAGAGTGTCCAGTTCAGCTGTCTGGCCAAGGAACAAGCTCTCAGGGTCTACTATTTACCCATTTTCTTTTTCTTTATAACAAACCTGCTCTAATGATTTACATTTTTTTCCCCCAGCCTCTAAAAGTTTGCCAAAGGGTGGACTCCTAGGGGACAAGTCATGTCTAGATTGATGTGTTTGAAGGAATTTTCTTTAACTTCTAATCATTGATGTATCTTTGATTTATTTTTTTTTCTCTTTGCTGCCTTGGAATACGGCCCCTACTCTATTTTAACTGCACACTGGTAGTGATATATTGTGAGTAAAACGGGTTCCCAGCAGCCCGGAGTCTAGTTCCCCCTGTCTTTCCCTAGAAGAGATACTTCTTTATTTTCTGTACAGTTTTAGTTTCTTTTTTACTTTTGGTATTTATGTTGCATGTAGCGGTGACATCATGCCCCAACTCCCTCATCCCCCAGCACAGTCTGCAGAGTAGCCTGAAGCTGGAGCGTCCGCAGGGAGCCCATCCTCCGTCCATCCACCCCAGCCCCCAGCTCTGGCCAGCTTCCGGAACTGTCTTATTTTTCCATTTAAAAATAAGACTTTGACAGCAGTGTGTTTCTCTTGGAGGCTTTGTCTCAGGACTTTTAAGGGACACTGATTAGGCTGAGGTAATTACCACTGTAGCTCTTGATGCCTTGTCAATTGGGGTCCTTGTCATGCTTGCCTTTGACAAATTATACTTGGTCTCCACTGCTGTTGAGCTTGAATTCCTCTCCTGAAGGAAGCACATATGCTACATATATATTCCTGTGTTGTGATATATATATATATATATGATATGTACCAGTACTCTATATGTAAAAATGTGCATTTTTATATATAAGAGTAGAGATATTTCATAGAGAGATGTATTTATTATAGTACATGTGCCTCTATATATGAGAAAGCACCTGCTAGAGAATTAACTGGAGACCCAACTTAGAGACTGTAAGTATCTAAACTGCCTTATTGGAGACAAGTATTTCCACAGTGGTAATTATTTCCTACAGTCTATGAAGTTCCCTTGCTTTAAAATAAGTTTCTTTTTTAGTCAGTACCCAGTAGGACATACCCAGTTCCTCTGTGAGTGTTAGTTAGACATCTTTGAAGATCAATTTACTTGTTTAAGATAGAAAAGATGACTCAAGGAGAAGGTTCCATTTTATCAATGAGCTTTGTAGACATCTAAACAAGTCAGTGCAGGTCTTTGAGCCTCCAAGTTACTCAAGGAGTAGGATGCCCTCTCACTCACTTAAGATGTGGCCATTGAGGAGGAGCTTTTAAGGCCAGCGATGTGACTACAGCACTGCTGCTCTCAGTGGTACCAGCAATGAGCTTTGGGTGCTTACTCGTGTACGTAAGACTCCACTGAAAATGAGACCCAACCTGTAGAACATTTCAGTCCAATGGCTCTTGGAGAAGATGTTTCAGCACTCGGTCCTTTCATGTTCCTTTGCAGCAGAAGAGGCAAGTTGATCATCTGATTTTGGCTAGTTGTCAGTGTTTGGAGGGCATAAATTGCTCAATGTAAAAACACAGCAATGATCTTCTTCAATTCAATGCACAATTCTGCCAAAATAGACTCTGTGGCTCCCTTCACCTGCAGGACCCTTTTAAGGATGGCTTGAGGACATGAGCCGCTTTCATATCTACAGAGTTACATATGCTATAGCTAATGCTCCTTCAGAACTGGAGGGAAAATGTGATGTCAATCAGCAAACAACTCCAGTGCCAAATACGTCTGCGTTCCCCAGCCACAGTCCAGTTGTTGAGAACAGAATCACCTAGCTCGGTGTGCTCTGTGCTGCTGACATTAACCAGCTTTTTCTTTCTCCTCTTTCTGTTCTTGGAAAACCACCTGGAAGACCTTTCTTCTTACTCCAGAAGCTAATGGGAGGAATTTTGCTCAGTGAAGACATCGTTCCTCATTTATAGGGCTTGAGGGAATGTTCTCTGATCCCCAGTGCCACACCAGTTGCCTCAACCTTAAACCTCAGTGGACTTTTTCTTCCATGGATATTTTCATTGGCAATTTTAGTTGCTGCAGAGCACATGAAAAGCAGCTCCAGGGTTCATGCTTGGAAATAATGCTTCCTTCATTGGACTGATTTTAAAAGTGAGATTGTGTTCTGAGAAGTATCTATTAACTAAGTGGCAGATTTTTTTTTTTTTTTTTTACTTCCACACCAGTCTTGCCTTGAATCAGCTCCATTTGAAACCTAAAATATTTGTCCTCAGCAGTTGGAAAACTCCACCTGGGCCTCTCAATCCAGCACTGCTTTTCCTGCCCCTTCAAATCCACCCTGGAAATTAAGATTCTGCAGTTGGAAATTGGCTGACAATTTGGTTGCTGATGCAGGAGGCAGATGGTGCTGAGGATAGGATGGAATCCAAATCTCCTTTCCATTCCAGGCTTGGCTCCGAAGTGCCAACCAGCAAAGAGCAGCTGATTGTCAGTCTGACTCAAGGAAAGAGCAATAACTAAGCTACATCTGCAGCAGCCACTTCCCTACAGGTTTCCTCGCTCATGACCAGGACCTTTGAAAGTAGAGGAAAAGTTTTCGAGAACACGTCCGAGAGATCTTTCCATTTTAAACACTCAAGAGTAAACAGACAGTGCTGGTGACATCCATTGGGGAAATACTTCTATTTTTGTCTCTGTAAATAGTACTAGGAAGTCAAAATGGGAATATTGGTTAATTATCCACTTTATTGTGGTGAAGAAAAGCACATAAAAGCTTTATAAGCTTTTTCTTAAATTGTGAAATTGCTGGGGCCGAGTTCTTTGGAGGAAGGTGAGACACAGGGTCTAATTCTTGGCAACCACATAACCTCTTTGAATCTGTGGCCCTGGTCCAAGAACAAGAACCTTACGATGTGGGCCAAAGAGAAAACTGAGTCCCTGGAGGTGTATATTTCTGCTTTCCCAGAGTTAAGTTGGCCTATGGGGGCAATTAATTGAGTGTAAAGTTCCAAGAGCCCTAAGACGGAATGACAAGTAGCTACAGTATTCACACCTGCCAGAGACACACTCTTGTCTGTCCCCTGTCCCAGGAAGCTGCAACAGGGCTTTGAAGTGATCCAGCCAGCTGGTGCTGAAGTAGTCCTCTGCTGGCCACAGCTGCAGAGCCAATGTGCTTGCCAGTTGCCAGTTTGACCACCGTAGGACCATCTCCCAGGACCTCTCACCCCTTCATCCCGTTGCCCCTAAACATCTGCTGTGGATCGCGAGAAGCCATTGAATTGAAATGACACTGTACATATTTCAATTCTTAGAGACAGCAGGGCCCTCTTTCTGCTCCTTGCAGAGAAAGGCTAGTTCTGGTTGCCTGCGAACTAGCTGCTCTTCCACACTAACCCACTAGATGTCCTCATAACTCCACTTTGTATGGCCGTTGTCATCCTGGGGAAACCTTTCCTGAGGATTGGGATTTGGGAAGGGAGCCATGGGTGACTATGTGAGAAAGAAAATCAGCAAAACACTAAAGGAGAGAGGACACTTGGTGTGGCCAGAGAGTAGATAAGAAAAT
Organism: Cheirogaleus medius; assembly: GCA_008086735.1. Classification (NCBI taxonomy): domain Eukaryota; kingdom Metazoa; phylum Chordata; class Mammalia; order Primates; family Cheirogaleidae; genus Cheirogaleus; species Cheirogaleus medius. The sequence continues at coordinate 47,715,063 of VBSM01003143.1, forward strand.
TACTTCTGTTTTAAATAAATAACGAAATTGCACTTTGAAACCGAACCTTGGGAATTTTAAGTGGAACTCTGATACCTAAAATTAACCTTCTAACCCAAATCAGTTCTAGAAAAGGAAACAAATCACTGAGAAATGGAAATTAAATACCAGCTGTTCTGAATATCCATGATTCACTGAAACAAAAATAAAGGCTTAGGGAGCCAGAGAAAGTTGAGGGAGATGAGGGGTGGTAATGACCACATTAGGAGGTCCACGACTTAATTTTAATATAATTTTATTTTACAACTTGAGAGTATCATTTTACACATAGAGTGTCCAAATCTTCTGGAACATCTATCACTGGGGAGGAAAATCTTCACCAGTTTTTAGTTAAAGAGCTTGTTTGCGATTTGTATAACGGCCCAGAGGAAATCTGTTCCTGGCCGGTCCACATAGCCTTCGAGCCTGCTGGATCATTCCACCAGCTGGGAGTTCAGAATCAGCCTTACCTGTTAAGAAAGTGGACCCCGAAGTATATAGGTGAAGACACCTGACAGGGAGTCAATGGAAATGGACTATCGCAGAAGTAGAGAAAAAGAGCCACCCTACCAAATGGTGGCATCTCGGTCTAGACATTGTGATTCATGAAGGTTTGTCAACGTGTGGGACTCGATTGTTTTTTTAACTGTTTCTGTCTTGTCTTAGAGACTCTCATTGGTCATTCTTGCTGATTTTTTTTTGTGTGTGTGTGTATGTGTGTGTGTGTGGCGTTATTTGTTTGTCTTTTGAGATTTCTATTTTGCATTTGGTGTGAGTGTAAAAATGACTGGGGAGGAATGACAAGTAATGGCATGTTTTCTTTTTTATGCATATGCTGCTTTGGAATGTGACTGCTTATAATTAACAGTTAATCTTCTTATAGCAAATAGTTTTTTGCTGCTTCGATTACCAGTTTCAGCCTGTTCCTTCATGCTAACAATATGAAATTTTAGAACAATGCATGGTCTCCAGAACAGCTAACAATGACAGTTGCAAACAGTCCCTGAGAGCCACTGGTTTGACGCTGTTTCCTCCTGAACTCCTATCAAGTAGGAGGTTTACATCACCCATTGTGACATGTTTTTCCTCTGACAAAATAGTTTCAAAAGTTATCCCATCCCCGTCATCCCTCCCCTTGTCCTAAAAGATGGTATATTTATAAGAACTTTCTTTCCTCATAAATGTGTCAGATTCTATTATTGTATATAAACCCAAAATGGCAGTATGGAAATGAAAACCAGGGACTGTTGCTAATGAGAAGCATAGCATTTCAGAGTTTGATGGGCTTCTCTTCTGCTAAAGCATTTGATTAAAAAATTTTTTTCAAAACAATTTATCTGCAGTGAAACAAAAATTCATCCCCGTTTCCCTCTTCTGTGTAAATAACAAATCAATATTTCCAGTAAAACAGCTAAGAAGGAAAAAAATCAAGGGAATCGTCTCCGAGTCGTATGCCAGATCTGGATGCATTTAAGATAAATTTATTTTCATGTCTTCGATTGAAGACGTTTGTCCCCACTTCTCGACTTCAGCCATTGCTGTTTGTTTGGAATGTCTGGGCATTCACACCAAGCCTTCCAAATTGCTCTGATTCAAATGCTATAGTGGAACTTTTTTTTTTTTTTTTGGTAAAAGCTAAGCTCAAAGGAATGATCTACCACCCATTGAACAGGGCTGGGGCTGCATGATGACCCGAACAACAGACTAGCTAGGATGCTAAAAGAACATGTCACTAAAAATGTGAGCCAAGTTTACAAGAATGGAGTTGCTACTGAAGAGATCTCTCATTCATCTCCCCCAGTGCCTGTTCTTCACAATCATAACGTTACCCTTGCTTGACAAATATTCTGTATGGCAAGTCATAAAGGTCTTAGAACAGGACTTGACCCATTTGAGAGATTTAAACCCCTCTTCCTGGTGACTGTAACATTCAAACAGGGCAAAACCACAAGCCATATTTTAAAATAAGAGTGCAACCATTCTCTACAAAGAAAAAGAAAGGTAGAGGGGAGGATGGCTTTCAAAATGGAAGGTGTGGGCACAGGGAATAACACCATTCCAGTGTAGGTTTACTGTTTGGCTGTGATGCTTGGAATAAATATGAATTCTTCTCCCACCTTGTGAGAGAAGCAGGCTGGTTCATGCTAAGTGATAAGCAAACATGTTTGCCTGTTGTAGCATCAAAATGAGGTACAAAAAGTTTCTCTTGTTGTACTGAAATATAAATTGGCTTGAAGGGTAAAGGTGAAGGGCATTGGAAATTTCTATGGTGACTTTCAGCAACTTTTGCAGGTTAGAACTCAGGTCGGATCCCCAGGCAGTGCAGAACCTATGATACCAGCTTTAGAAGAGCTATCAATGCTGCGTGCAAAGCCCAATAAGATATTTCACATGGAACCTATTATCTTATTTCATGTTTTATAATTTTTTAATCTATTTTTGGCCAATGTTTTCTGTGTAGGAAAAAAAAATTATGATTGGTTAATAGCCTGATTAAACCAATATCCTGATTGCTTTTTGAATTTCTGGTGGGTGGGGAGAGAAAAGCAGATGTGATTTTTAGATTCTCTCAGCTTTAAGCAGAAAATACATCCATGAGTAGCTAAATGCATTCCAACAGGCCAACATCTTATATGCTTTGGGTGACTTCTTATTTGCGAACTGCCTTTAATGTCAAATCTGCAGCGTTAGTCTTGAGTAGCTGCATTTCTTATATGGACAGATTTGGATATTTGTTCTGTCAAGAGTAAATTTAAATTCCTGTAGCCATCATGTAAACTCACTCTCGGGAAGTTCAGCAAAGGCATCCTCAGATTCTATATTAACACGTAATCGTTTCACATCTAATTTGATGAAAGCTTGTCCCGGGCTCTGCCTAATGCCCAGAAATGGATGGAAATTAAAAAGCCTACATATGAGATATTTTTGCATCTTGCAAAAACCATTTATTGTACCAAATAAGCAATTAATTTAATTGATTGGCAGTGTGTATATTTTGTCCTCCTGTATTTAATTGTGCCAGGGGAAAAATGTTGGTTACATTTTTGCTGTGTGTAATTTGCTCTTCTTCTCACCCAAGAACTCAACTGTACTCAGCCATGCCCTTTTCCTGTGGTCACCGCCTTACCTAGGGGACAAAAATAATCCGCAACAGCCTTGGGGGACGATAAAGGCAATTTATATTTTCACTGCTTTTTTGATGTACAACCAAACTGTTATGAACAATCACTCTGCATTTTTTTCTGGGTCAAGACTGTTAACGTGAACTAAGACCTGTGTTCAATCCCTTCAGCTCCCTTCCAGCTGCCTTGCTGTGTGTGACCTTGCCATTAACTGCCACTCTTCCTCTCCTCCCATCCAACCACATGGTTATAGCCAAGATGTCCATCTACAAGAGAATGAGACGGGCATGTTGTTTTGATTGCGGACGTTCTGAGCGTGACTGCTCGTGCATGTCAGGCCGTGTGCGTGGTAACGTGGACACCCTTGAGAGAGCCTTCCCACTTTCTTCTGTCTCTGTTAATGATTGCTCCACCAGTTTCCGTGCCTGTAAGTTTAACCTCGACACACGCAGTTCCATGTCTGTGCTGTCTGTGGTACCATCCCTGTCTTGTGCTGTGCCCTGTGGTTCTGTGCGTCAGTCGGGCTGATGTTCCTCCCCTTGTCCCCCCCACCTTGTGGTCTCGTATGTGGTGATATGTCGCCCCAGCTGCCTGTGTCTCTGTGCCCGTGCGGGGGAAGGCCTCCCTTCGGATTTTAACTCATTGTGCTTCTTGCAACAGCGTGCAGGACTGTGACATTGCAGTCGTCCTCTCTCCCCTTTAAATAAATACAAATGGAAGTTAAAGTGACAGCATATCACATACTATATTAATATAGAGGTATGTGGAAGTGTACCTCTTAATATTTTGGGAATGGCTATAAATTGGATTATATCAAAGGAAGGAAGGAAAAGGGTGTAGTGAGAACAAACTAGCTCTAGTATTAAGTTGCTTTTAGTGAGCTTAGATAGTTTCTTAGATAGTGTCCAAAATACAGCAGAGTTTCAATGCAGATGGGTGTATATTTTTTCTTTTCTTTCTTTTTTCTTCTTTTTCTTTCTTTCTTTATTTTTATTTATTTATTTTTTACTGTGTCTCTCTAACCTGTATCTCATTCCTTCAGTACCAGATTTTGTCCTGTGTTCTGGAAAGAGTATTCTAAATCTGCCAACCTATGTAGGCTGGTGGGTTCTAGAACTTTCTCCAGAAAGGTGATTAATTCAAAGGATTGTTCCAGTAATATCTTTTATTTTTCCAACAATATAGCCTCTGTTTAACTAAAGTATCAGGTGGCAATCGTGATCCCAAATAACAACAAAAAATGCAAGTCATGAACCTCCATGGTTTCCTAGAGTGCATAGCACAGGCCTCCGAGGTCAGTCTTCTTTTGTCACTCGTGAGCTCAGAGATGTTAAAGAACCTATCAAGGTCATGCAGCCGGTAGCTAGAAAGGCTGAGGTGTACTTGATTCCTGAGACGCCCCTCATCCTTGTCCTCATGGTGGACTTTACTGTTTTACTGATATAGCTGATGGGTGAGCTCCAGTTCGAGATACTGGGATTGTGGGTGCTTGTCCAAGTGCAGAAGAGGTTGAGCTTTTACTTGGATGCTCTTAAAGTATGACTGTAACCTTGTTTTCACATTTTTGGTAGCATAAGTGGTAGGAGATAATTCTTGTTTCTGTCATCCCTTCCTCTTTAGAGCACCCAGGACATTTACTGGTGACCATGTTGCCATCCATTCTCTCCCTTTGTAAGTGGCCAGAGCTGGTTCAACTGAACTCTCACGAGCTGGGCTTGGTTTACACTGACGTCAAGGAGGAAGAAGAGCACTTAGCTCTTAAGCATTTATTTCCATGGAAAATGAATTTGCGTGACTCACATGTGCAGTGTTGAAGCTGGTCCCAGCACAGTGCACCTGTGTGGTACACCTGTGGGGAGGCGTCTCGTGTCACTGTGTGCCATCCCAGGTGCTGATGTTTAAGGCTGAAGTTCAGGTGTGAGGCGTGGTCTGTGCATCAAGCTTGTCTTAGTGGTGTTTGGAAAACTTTGATGTAGAACCAGAGAGTCATCCTCTCTGATTTACGATTTCCTGCTCCTCCAGAACAGTGCCAAGGTACAAAATTCATTTAAAAGTGAAACCTAATGGGGGTTGTATTGAGAGGATTTGGGCTGCCTCAACCACATAGGCCTAAAATCTTGGAAAGGAAGTTTCTGTTAAAATCCTTACAGATGCCGCTGTCTGAATGCTTATCCCTTTATTCTCCCTGCAAGAGTTCTCTGTAGTTCATATGCCATGACCGAGATGACCTAGGTCATGGCTGCACAAGGAACTTCTCTGTCTACGGTGTGCAGCAAGACACCAGGTTCCAGGCAGACGCTGGGGAGGCAGAGCAGAGGGGTGCCGAGGTGGCACCATTCGGCCACATTTCTTTGATGAGTGGTGGTGAAAGTAACTATGAGCCACCTGGGTTACCCGTTCTGCCTAACGCACAACTGCTGTTCTCACTTAACTACTAGACTCTAAAACCTTGGCCAAAGATTCAGTGGAAAAAGGGAAGAAGCCACTCTGGCTCTGAGCTAGTGCCCCATGGTCACGTCACATCTTGGCACCAGCCGACAACACCAGTCACAGAAAACTCTGCATCCCCGGCTTGGGGCTCATGGTGACCAGTGTGTGTAATTAGGATTTTATTCAAGAGAAACCTTAATTAGAGGGATTTCTCAGCTCTGCAACTTAATCCAAGTGTCGATGGGGGCCAGGACACTTGGGGTGGTATTGTCCCGTCCTCTCAGAAATGTTCTGAGCGCAATAGTCTTGTCCCTCCTGCGTCTCCCCAATCAGCCCACACCGAGGAACACATGGAGCTTTGGGCTGTATGTCCAAGCCTTAACTGGTATTGACAGCTCCGGGGGAGGTTTGCCTTCTCTGTTTCATCAGTCATCACTCTATCAAACAAAAGCAGATTTCATCCGTCCCTGTGTGAGACCACTCACCTTTGACCATTAATAATAAGTTAGAAAAATCCATTTCAATTTGAGCCCCTTCGTGGGCCCACGTAAGCCCTTCTTCTCCAATTAAAACATGTCTGTCTCTACGCAGAATTCCACTGGCAGGGCTCCAGCAGCGGTCCCTGGGCGTTGCTGGTGGTGGGGTTGGGCGGTGCCCGTTTGACGGAGCGGGTTGACTCCAGAGCAGCGGTGAGAGTGGGCTTTTCATTAAATATGAGCAGATGTGAAGTGTAGAGGGTTTGACAATTAGAAATGGCAGGAGAAGGGCCCTTGAATCAAAGTGAGGTCAGATGGGCGGATCAGATTACTTCTCTTACATTCTTTAGTTGTTCTGAAAATCATTTTGAATTAGTGTCAGCAGAGCCATGATGGGTTTTGCCCTTTGTCTTTTATGCTAGGGCTGTATTGTTTCCCAAGACACTCATTAAAGGTCATTATATTATTATGGAGCTTGCTTTGGTCGCAGTTTCCCAGTTGAGCCAATGTGCTTTGGAGACTGTCTAATTTATTTCTCTCTTGCCTTTCGTCTCCCTCCTTACTATTTCTTTTCTTATAAGGGAAAAGATTTCCGTTTTTCAAGGGACGTTAAATTGAAACACAAAGTCCCATTATGCGTTTTCTGAAGTGGGGAGAGAAGTAGCTGGTTCCCAGAGGAGCGGTAATATATTAAAAGTGTTCACACAGTTCTAAAAACCTGCCTTCTAACAGCAGGGTCTGCCTCTGGGCGCACCTCTCGGTGGAGGTGTGGCCCATTACCGAGGATCAGGTGTTGTTAAGTCACGTGCTATTATAACAGTTGTCCTCTTCTATTGAACTCAGGAGGAAATGTAAGGCCAGACTGTATTGACAAAAAGACCTTCAGAGAGAAAGGATTAGTTTAGAAAA
>VBSM01003143.1:47722027-47772442 GCA_008086735.1 Cheirogaleus medius
GTCAGAAAAGTACGGCAGATAGCGACCAATAAGGATGCATTGCAAAAGGATTTTAGTTTTGGCGAGACTGAATTGTTCAATAGGGTAGACTGGAATCAGTGCACATGGCATCATTTTCTGATCATCCTGATTTTGTTTCCATTTCAAATTGTCCTGGGCAAGAGTCCCAGCTCTCTTAAAAGACACCGGGATTATACGGGCCCTGGCTGTTTTCACAAGTAGTTGTGTTCTAGCACTATCAGATATAAAACAATGTACCTCTAGCAACATGCATGCACACATAGAGATGTAGCTTCTAATCAGTTCCATTTATTCCCACTATGATTTTGTAACATGGACCTTTCTCTCTCTTTAGAAGTGTATTCTCACTATTTCCATCTTGCCCGAGCTCTGATTGCTAAGTGAAAGGGACAATTAAAGTTATGTGGCAGTGACAATGTAGGACCATATTGATTCAAACCCTGCGGAGACCTGCCTGACATGATTCTGGTCACAACCGTCAGTAGCCCTGGCACAAACCAATTAACATGTGGTGGAAGAGAAACAGACCTTTAGATCTGCACTTGGAACCAGTCTTAGCTAAAGTACACGTGTGATCACTCACACGAACCTCTCAATGTACTAATAGTTTAAACCCGCACAATTACATGTAACCTTTTGAAAACGACTGTAGCTAATTTTAAATTATACATGACTTTTATTTGGGGTATAAATATAATACAAGGAGGCATTCAACCCCAGTGGTGAAGCCGAGAGAAGTCCAATACGATTAGGGTGAAGGGAGACATACCAAAATCAGTTTAGTGTAATCTTGAGTCTTGTAAGATAATAAACAAAAATCAGCTTATCCGAGTAGCCTTTGGTTTGTACAGGCAGAGAATTAACATTGTCAATGGAACTAAAGTCACTCGAGCGAACTAATGGCATTTTGAAGTACATAAAATCAGATACTGGGGCAGGGGGTGGAAACAGCTCTAGGAAAATGCCCATAATAGGATGCACCCTATCTGGACAGTCTCCATCCAACACCTGTTAGAGAGAGATTTAATTTAATAATCTGCATTTAAAAATCAGCCCCTCATAATTATCTCATTCCTTTTATGTATAGTTTTGGGTGACTTCCTCAAACTCTCCAGTCCTAAAGTTAATTCATTTATTTCATATCTGGGCCCTGAAACCAGTGACAACCTCTTCCCTACAGCACAACCAGTGGGAGTAAGACAGGCGAGAGCCAGAGGACACTAAGCCCAAATCAATTTAATCATAGTTTTTCAGGCACTTTTTTTTAAAGCCCATTCATCTGGGTCTCCAGTTCCTCCCATTTCCTCATGCGTGCTTTGCTGGTGTGATCTCTGTCTTTCCCTCCTCTCTCTCTCTCTTTCTCTCTCTCTGTCAATATCCATCACACACATTCATACCAAACACTAAAGGAGCCCTTGCAACCCGATTTGGCCATTTGCACTTCATTGCAGGAAATGGCATCCCTTTTGCCATCCCATGTGGCCAAGATAACTAATGCACCTGGGAGGGGCCGCTTAGGGCGCTTTTGTTGGTAGCAGGCAAGGCTACAGAAGCCAGAGCCTCTTGCTTGGTTTCGGCAGCCAAACTGCAGTGGGTTGACTGGAAATATGCCTTGCTGTGGGTTTTAGGTCACTGTGTACGCTGTGGTCAGCATTGTAAGGCCAAAATCATGCTTAGGCAAAATTGTCTTGGAGAAGAATCCTTCCAATGGCCCCTCTCTAAAGAGCTCCAAGCAAACCAGGTTTTTATCCAGAATAAATTGCTGTTTCTTTCATTTTAGTGTGAGATGAAGTAGTTGGCTTGCATTTGGGGACCTTGTTTTGCCTCTGTCCCCCTCAAAAAAATAAAAAAGTGTTGTTGAATTCCTTAAAATAAGTATGCTCTGAGGAAGTACCTCATAGAAGTGAGAGGAGAGGGAACAGTAGGCAAAAGGCAGCCAACTTTTCAAAAGACATTCTTTGCAGCAGGAGTGGGAGGCAAGAAGTAGAAAGGTCAGAATGAGGGAGATGGCAGGGTCCTTTGTGTGTACCCCATCACTGGGCCACCTCTCTTCCCAGGAACACCACACTCCAGTAAGTCTCTCGGCTCTTTAAGGACAAACTAGGAAGGATGTCGGGATGCCACACGTAAGCCGAGCAGAGGTCTTTATGCAAGGTGACATGGAAATTATGTTTGCATTTTTATTTCAGGGCAGTGGCCGGTTGTCAGGATACTCACCCTGACAGTTCCTACCACCGGGCAGCGGGTTCTCCCTCTTACCTCCGCTGCGGAGGGCAGAGGTGGCGGTAGCTCTCTGTCGTCCCCCCTCCGCCGCTATCTCAGGCGGCAGATGCCACGGCCAGCCTGCCTTCCACTTCAGCCTTCCTGTCAAGGCTCTGCCTTGAGCCCAAATCCTGACCTTTACTGTATGAAATAAAGTCCTGATGAACAAGCAGAGGTTTGAATTAGAGCAGGCTCGGAGCAAATGTCAAGTCCATCTCTGTCTCCTTCCTCCACCTGCACCAGGAGCCTGCATTAGACCCAGTCTGGAGTTTGCAGCGCCTCAGGCTTTATGGGTCTGGGGAGACATAACTTATTAACAAAGAGTTATTAAATTTTTATCAATTTTACAACACAATGTAAATGCCTCCTATGAATCTACATTGTATTCATTATCATTTAAAACGTTAATTAAGTCAAAGTTGCATTTAATTTCTCTCTAAATGGGCCTCTGGGAAGAGGCTTTTAGAAACATCTGTGGGAGTGTGCAGCTCAGGAAGCGGGAGTCCCCCCGCCTGAGTCAGGACAGCCCCCTGCGCTGATGGCTATCGTGTGTCTGTGGTTAATTTGTTGTGATGTGATTGGGCACTGTCTCAAATGAGCATCAGACCAATCATGGTGCAAAGCCACTCGAGAGAGGCAGGTGGGGCAGTGGCATGGGCCCTGCCCAGCTCTGCCTTCAAATCCCATGGAAATCCCAGATGGAAACGGGCAGTGGATCTGCGGCACCTCTGGTCCCGTCATGCCTTGGGGTTCTCCTTCTCATATGGCGCCCATCATTGCAGTTGGATACGTCTTTCATGTGAGACGCACGCTTGTCATCTGGCCCAACAAATGTAGGACATTTGCCAGCGTGTGCACAGGAAGGATCTTAGCATTTGGGATCTTTGACTCCAAGTCAAGCCTAGAAGCCCTAAGCACAGAGCAGCTGAATGGAAACCATTTTCAGAATGGAGTGGACGTGGAAACTATAAACAGGTCACGCTCACTGGTGAGGAAAGACGAAGAGGGAGTCATGCTAAGATTTGCTGAAAAATTGCTTTCCTCTTTTGAGGCTAGGGTGATGTTTTTGTCTTGTCTGAGCACAGGGGCGCTCTACCCAAACACGCCTGTAATTATTACATGTGGGCTCCATGCCCCAGGAACTGAAGCTTGTTAATATGATAGTGCTAGGAAATGGCTGGTTAGTTAACTTGGATTCATGTTAGGACTACACTTAGTGTGGTCTCTACTCTTACCATATGCAAAGTACTCTGCCAACACAGGAAGGGTGTGTGTGTGTTGTTGAATTTAGCACTTATATATAGCGTTTGCTGCATTGAGGCACTACTCTATGTCTTTGACACATATTAATTAATCTTATTATGAAGTAGTAACTGTTATTTGCAGTTGAGGCAGTTGTACACCGAGGCATCTGCAAAGCACCCAATTTACAGATGAGGCAACTGAGGCCCAGAGGTTAAATGACTTGCCAAGGGTTGCGCCCCGAGTAAGTAGTGCAGCAGGGACTTGGAGACAGGCTGTGTGTCTGCACAGTCTGGGGAGTGAGTTAACATCCTCTCTTAGTTGAATAAGATCCATAGGTCAGTTAGGCTCCAAGGAATGAGAAAAAGGTGGGATTCCAGTAATGGAACCCGAGACAATGTGGGCAATGCTGGAGTCCCCTGCAGAGCAGCTGGTCGGTCACCCAGGTTGGCTGGAGTTCAAGACTTGCTCAGGGGAGTGCAGGGAGAGGAGCCCCCTAAAGGGTAAAGTAGGGCCCCGTTATTGTCGGGCACCAGGGCAAGGGTTTTGCTAGTCTGTAATGGGGTAGAAAGCACTTAAGGTGTTTGATCAGGGAAATGACCCAACAGAGGCTTTGTTCTGGGAAAACTGCTGTGGCAGCAGGGGAAGGTGGAACAGGTGGGAGGTGGCCGAGACCCCCTCTCAGGGAGGAGAAGCTGCTCTGAGAAGCCGCAGGAAGGCAGGCTTGAGCCACGGCCTGCAGGACTTCGCAGCTGAAGCACATTACCCAAATGCAAATCCAAGAAGTTACAATCTTTTGAAAGAAAGTTTAATTAATGGCTCTGAAGCAGTTGAATTCCATTAGTTAAATTGCATGAGCCTAATTCTTCCCAGCTGACCTGGCAACTATTGCGAGTCCTATCTGGGTTCAGTGCAGTTTTCTTCTCATTGGAGGAAGATTTACTTACCTCTGGCCCAGGACTGGAGACCTATCTGGTTGTATCCACTACCACTGGTCTTCTGGATCTACTCCCTCTATTCCCTTTTCCTAACCAGTATTTCTTCCTCCTTCTCACCATCCTCCCTAGTTTCAATGAGCCTCACACTTTGAGTGTGTTGAAGGTGACAGGTGGGCAGCTGTCAACTGCTGTTGTGTGTAGTACTGGCCCAGGCTGAGCATCAGACACAAAGCGAGTGGGAGGCCCCAGCTGGGGCCTGTGACCAGCCCTGAGGATCTTGGCTCCAGCTGCATGCGGTAGCTTCAGTTAGAGCTCCTGGGAATTATGTTTTAAATCCCTGCGTATGGCAAGGAGAGTTTTCTCTTCCTATCTGTCTCAGGGAGACAGCATGTCTCCTTACATCTGTGGAGGAAAAAAATAATGAAGTACTTCACATCCCATTCACTGAAAATCCACTGCAGTTTTCAACCACTTAACCTACTCCAGTGGAAATACAAAACACATTTCCTGTTAAGTACCGCCACACAAAATCCTAGAAGTCATGTGGCATTTCTAAGCACCATGCACAATTTTCTTTTCTGTTTTATTTGTGCTTAAGACCTTTGTCTGCGTTCATAATGTCTCTGTGTCAGCGTCCACGACTGTAGCATTTGTGCACACCATTGAACTCAGAGGGTCATTAGAACAGCATGGAAAAGTGAGTCCTGGGTTCCCTTGCAGTGGCAGGCTGTGTGTGCTGAGAATGCCAACTTCTTGAAGGGGAATGTGGCCAGATGCACCAAGCCAGCCAGCTGTGTGTTGTCCTTCTCTCTTGGGAGTTTTCTCCCAAACCAACATGTTGAGTTACCTAGATAGGTAGTTGAGATACCTAGAGGCAGTCCTCCGTTGCTTGCAAGAGCTCTGCTTTCCCTGCCAACCTTCCTCCCATAGGGAATCTAAATAGAGCCAAGAGCAGCCTTGTCAGACTCACATACTGCAATCTCAGAGGTGATTGACAAGCCCTTTTTGTAAATAGCTAGACAGTACCTGCTTTGGAGGGAGATTGCTAGACATGCCTGGGGATTCTTGTTCTGAAGGAGATATTCTTCTGACGTCCAGCTCAGATGAGCTGGACTAACACAAGTGGCCTTTCTGGCCATCCCATTTGGTCATCCTGGGAAGAACTATCCTCTCACATTCAAGGGAAAGAGCAAGAGAAAAACTCCCCTGCCCTCTTCTAGTAAACCTGAAAGCTCTTCACTATGGCCAGGTGAGCACTATGAAATGTTCCCACAGATAAGGAGAAAACCCTATGCAAACTCAAAGTGGACTCTTTTGAGGCAGATCTGCATTAGGGATGACCAACCACACTGAGAGACTTTTAAATGAAGTGAGAAAGACTCCAGCCCCAGAGCTGGCGCTGTTCCACACGTATTAAGAGTGCACAGAGAGGCATCTGCAGACCACAGAGCTCGGGCCATCTTCCGGAGTGGAGCTGACTGCTTGCATTAAAGTGATCTTCATTTTGGCCAGTGTCAGCTTTCTGGGCTGCAGCCTGTTGGATCACACTCAGTCAAGAGAGGACCTAGGGGCTGCCTTCCTTCCCTCCAGGGTCAAAAATGTAGCATGCTGGCATCCTTGGCCGGGCTTCCCATATTGGCAAGAATACTTGAATAGGAAATGGCCTGAAGGGTTCCAGTTCAGTAAATATTTGATGAGTAAAAGAATGAATAAATGAAGGGATTCTCAACCATTAAAGGAGTAGGTGGTATGCCAGAAGCAGCATTGCCTCGGATCCATGACGTTCCCTAAAACTTTCTAAGCAACAGCTTACTATATAGTATATGTATAGTAAGGAACTTGATTGAAGGAACTTGAAAATTGTCCATAAGTGGGTATAATGGAGATTCTTTGTGAAAAATAAGTGTTGGGAGAAAAGATCTAGAAACAAACCATAGGAAAAAAAATCATGTAGACAAATATCTACCAATTTTTCAAATGAGGAGAGGCAGAGATATTACCACATGTAGAACATTTCTTCTAGAAGACCAAGGATGTGTGATATTGCATTTAATTAAGTGTTATTAATTTCAGTGAACCTGATCCTTTACCTGAAAGTTAGGGTGGCACAAAAACAATGCATGGGGTACAGTCAACGTGAGAAAGGGGCCTGCTACAGAGAGGCATGACCGCCTGCAGGTGGCCACGTCAGCCTGCTCAAATGTGCAGAAACATTTAAGGCCTTTTGTGATTGTTAAGGTCATTGACTCTGACTTGAAGTAGGCAGATTGAATCCAACAGCAGCACCCAAATGACAATTTTTCCCCCCTTGAAGCGTCCAACATCCGAGTGTCTCATACTTATTTCCTATTAAGTGTCATTATCCTGTTTATTCTGCTCAAGACAAGGAAGAGCTTTCCTGATTGCTCTCTGAGCTCTCTTAGGTGGCACCAAGCATTCTCTTACCTGCGAACGGTTCTGAAACGCTCTCTGCATTTTGTCAAGGTTGATGTGGCTATTTCTTCAGTGCAGAGGAGAAAATGTCCACATATGGCCTGTCCTATCCAACTGAGAGAACACGTCCAGCAGGGATGCTTCCAAGCCAAAGACATAAAGGAGTTTTTCCAAAAAAGTAGGCATAATGACCTGCAGAGAATAGAGAAGCTAGGGGAAAACAAAGGCAGGAAATATGCTAGGAATGCAGACAGGGAGGAAGGGGCTCAGGGCACAGGGTCTGGAAGTCTTGTGACATGGATGTGAAATTTGCAAGTGGCTAGATGCTGAAAGTGCAACTCCTTCACAGGTGTCTTCTACTAAGATAAAGTGAGAGCCAGTTAGGCAGACATCTCCTGTCTTTTCTGCTCTACATTAGAGGATTCCCAAGCCATTCTCCTCACTGTGCAGTGAGCTAAGGGATCTCACTGGCGATTAAAGCCTAGAGAAGGAAATTTTGTGAAATTTCCCTCTGAAATTCGAGAGAATGTCAGAGCAGGGAAAGAGAGACAAGGGGTGAGGTTGGTGTTTTCTGGGAACTTCGGAAGTAAGTCCTGGTGTGGCCATGTTTCGATATGTTCGCCAGGTGGGTGCTCAGTGGATGCCGATGGCTATGACAAGAGTAACGTCTTACGTGTCTTTGAGTCTTTATACTTCCCAGAGCATCAACATCATCTCATTTCTTCTAGGCACTTCCAGAGTAGATATCATCCTTTACTACCATGTGACTTTGAGTAAGGTCAAACTTTGAGTAAGTTCCTCAGCTTCCTCACCTGTAAAATGGAGATAATAATAGAATGATCTCATAGAATGAGTGAATATATATGAAGTTCTTACATGTTGAATATCATGATTTTGATGATTATTATCATCATCATCCTTCATTAACATGTAATAGCACAGGTGAACATGACCAGGACCACGTAGTCAGCGGATGGGACGAGGGGATTCATAGATGAGAGGGCTGCCATCTCCCACAGTACCGTAAGCCACTCTACCCACAGCGAATGCATTTGTTCAAGCCATTAAGTCTTGTTAAGCTCACCTTATAAAAGGACATGTCAACCACAGGCAGAGAAGCCCACGGATAGTGGCTGAGAGTCGAACAGCTTATAACAGACTATAAAATTAAAATGGAGTGAATGTACTTAATTTCTAGATCAGGGAATAATAGTCTCAACAGAAATAAGCCAACAAAATGATCAGGACGTGGCTAATCTCTCCTTGGGATGTTCATTTCTATCTCGACTACCGAGAAGGCATTGTAAAATTTACGTGTAAAGTGAGGGAATTGGAAGATAGTATCTCTGAGATTCCTTCGAACTCTGAAACTCTGATTGTTTTCATTTTTGTGATTGAAAGGGAACCTGAAAGTCCTCTTTGTTTCAGCTCTTACTGGTGTACATCCCTCTAACATGCTTAGTCTGCTTACCAACATTCTAGTAAGTTCTGTGAGGAAAAATTGTGAGATTCTTCTTTGAACATAGAAATCATGGAGTATATCAGTGTGATCTTCTGGCTGTGAATTCTCAGCTTCTAGGCCAGGGGCTGAAGATTTTGGGGCATAGAGAGAGAGCCCAGAAGATTCTTACAAGTTTGTACTTTATTAGCAGCTTGTTTTCTTTTAAGTTATCTTTTTTTTTCCCTCAAGGGGGGACACAGAAACGGCTGATCCCCCACCTCCAGAGGCCTGTGATTACCTGAGTCCCAGTGACTTGAAGGTTATTAATAGTCAGAACATTGTCAGTTATTGAAGAGATCAAAGACAAGTCCCCTTGAAGTCTCCCTACAAACGACCCCCAACCCTCACCTAATAAATGGTAACTGCTGGTGGCCCCCACGAGCCTCCTGGTCACATTTGTTCTACTTTGTTTTGTTATTGTCAGGTCTCGGAACAAACTTGTAGAAGCATTTAGGACCAAATGGGGGCACCATCTCCAGGAAATGGGGTTCCTAGTTTGACTAGTACGTATCTGATGGATGAAATCTATCTGCTGCTTATATCTTAGCCCAGCTGTCAGAGTCCTTGCTAGAGTCTTGAGTACTGGGATCTTTAGAAAACTGTGACTTTGGGTCTCGTTATCATTCCTCACCCTACTGAAACTCTGCCTTTCTGACTCATCCATCTCTAACAGGGGCCTGGAGATCGTGAACTCACTGTGTTCTTTGGAGATGGAGGGAAGGCCAGGACACACACAGATGGGGGGAAAGGCTGGGAAGAGAGATGACATTTCTTTCCTTTCCAATTCTAGCAAAATTTCTTGATGATGCTCTTGATCTCAACCTATCTTTGGGGTCTGTTTGGTGCAGAGACCTCACATCATTACCTCTCCCAATTTGCTTTGTGAGTAGTTGGACTCTGCTTCTTGTTGACTTTGTCCTCAGTGAGATGAGTGTCAGGGACGGGGCCAAGATGGGGCCCAAGTCCCCTCCCCACGCCTTGCCACTGCCCCTTTCTCTGAGCAGACCGGACGTGAGGACAGGTCTAGAGATGGCTGAGTGAGTATCAATACTCGTGTGTTTGAAATTCTGAGCATTCCACTGTCCCACGCTCTCTTCTGTCCTTCCGACAGGTGAGGACTCTGATTTGGCCCCTGGGCTACATCTCAAACCTCTGCTCCCTGTTGTCAGTGGCTCTGTCAAGCCCAAGTGCTTGTGGTTTCTCACCTGATCTCCTGTCATTGCCCTCCAGTTAGTTTTTGTTGCCACCAAAACCACCGCCACGTTGATCATTCTAAAGCTCAGATTTGGTCATGCTGTCATCCCATTTTCAGGTGTGTGTATGGGGTGGGGAATAAACCCTTTCAGTGGCTCCCTGTTTTTAATAGGAGAACTTCCAACACTCTGTTGTTAACATGGCATTCACAACACCGGTTTGGCCTCAACTGGTGTTCTTAGTTCCATTCTCCACATTCATATCCTTCACTTAAGCATTCTCCAAACATTTCCTATTCCTGTTACTTAACACATTTCTAGAACCTTTTTCTGTGCCCATGATTCTTTTCCTTTCGTCTTCCAGCTGAGTGAGACTTATTCCTCCTTTAAAGCAGGGATCAGCAAACTATAGCCCGTGGGCCAAAACTGGCCTGCCGCCTGTTTGAGTAAATAAAGTTTTATTGAAACATGGTCATAACCATTTATTGGCATATTGTCCGTGGCGGCTATCAACCTACAGCAGCAAAGTTGAGTCATTGTAACAAGGAGCTACAGCCCACAAAGCCCAAAATATTTACTATCTTACCTTTCAGGGAAAAAGTTTGCTGACCCCGTAAGCCTGTAATACCGCATATAAACCCCATTTAGAGCAGTTTTCATGTTGAGTTTTGTTGAGAAGTAAGCAACAAACAAGTCTCCTTGGCTTTTGAATTCTCAGCATATTATACCCAGTAGCCAAGGCACACAGTGGAAATTCAACAAATATTTGCTGAATAACGTGTGAACTCTGCCTGTAATATGTTTCCATGGTTTATTAAATGTATGTCTCAAGAGAAAAGAGGGCTCCAAGCTGGAGATCTTCCTTCTTGTTCCCTTATACCATTTTGAACAGAACATTTGTTTCTGAACAGCCAATTCCTTTGATGGCTGGGCAACTCTTGAAGAGATGGATCTAGAACTGATGGCTGCTTCTTCTGAAGGTGACACGTTTCTACCATTGCTTCTGCTGACAGCCACACAGTGTTTGGATCTGGGGATGCTGATGTATTCCCGTCCGTATGTCCTTGGGAATTTGAGCCGCGGTGGGCAGGGGTGTACCTCGGGAAGGCACGGCAAACCCACTGTTTCACTCCTCCCTGGGTGACCTCACACAGCCCTTCAAGCCCACAATACATTTCTAAATCTAAGAAGCTCTTTTCATCCACCTGTGATTCCTCACTGATGTGAATTTATCCCAACTGCTCTTAAGGTGTGCACCTTTAATCATTCAGGCCCCGGACAGCCGTCTAGACCTTATCTTGCTGGACTAATATACTGCTAACACTAGGAGTTAGGACTTGGCAGGGTAAGCCCCTAGCTCAAATCTTGACAGCTCTGAACCCCAGAAGATTCCCCCTCACCCTCTGCATTTACCCAAAATTGTTCCTGGCAACCCTGTCTCTCCAGGGCAAGTGGCAGCCAGTTGAGGTGGAGACAGGAGCTGCCCTTGGCTTGTGCCTGAGACCTTCCCCCACCCCCAGTCAAGTTCCCCATGTGGATAACGGGGGCCACCGGGGGCTCCAAGGAAGCGTTATGACATTTGGTTCTCTTCACATATGTGCGTCGCCCAGCTTAGACAGACGGAGAAACTGCAAGTAAAGAGATTTCACAGATTGTATTGGAAATAACAAAATTGTGGCTGTGTGTTTTCAAGGGATACCCTTTTGGTTGCTGCTTGAGCTATTTTCATTGTTGTTGTTGTTGTTAGAGATTAAATCTCAATAACTTTCTGAAATTAGAGTGGGCTTCCCATCAGCTGAATGGGCCAGGCTCTCACGTCCTTTCTGTAGCAATCCAAGAACGGCGCTACCTTCTTCATAACCCCTGGAATGTTATCAGCATGGTAGTTTTGCTTGTGATCAAATCAGGGCAACATAGGAACTGTCATTTTTCATTTACTGAGGCCCTTTGATTCCATTTGGAATTTATTTATTTCAAGTGAAAAATGCGATCCCTATTGCATACATCTGTGCTTTAGAGTACTTTTTTATTTTATTTTTTTTTTCTGTTAGAGATCAAATCAGAGTTGTAAGTAGTGTGGTCATTAGTTATCACCACCAGATTTCACAGCCTACACTTTATTTCCATTCTTACAAAATCACTAGCCTTCTCTGTTGCATAACGATCACTTGCAGTGAAGCTACAGTATGCCTGTCGTGGGTACTTGGGTGTTAATTTATTTCACAGTTTCCTTTGCAGATATAATCAGAGTCGCCTATCACATTCCTGTTTCTTCTTTTTATTGTGTTCCTTTGCTATCGCGTTTGTGTGATTTTTTTCTGAAAAATGACAGGTAGTGTTTCTCTGCTCACTGTATCAGTGACTTATATTTTCTGCTACTTCTCTATTGCCATTTAAAAAATATAACATTTTATAGATGTAATCTTAGTTGTTTATAACTCAGGTTTTGTTATATGAGCAAATTTCCTAAACGACACTTTGGTTTAGGTACATTTTTTTTAAAAAAGGGAAAAATATCCTTTGCAAAATATTTCTCTCTAAATTGTAAATGAAGGAAAAGCTATGTTAGTAAGATTATAATGTATTTTTCCTGATTTCTTAGTACATCGAAATGCACGAACATTATTTTCATGTAAGTGATTAAGTTGTGGTGTTTAATAACACGTTGTTCGAGCAAAAAGAGCTATCCCTTTTGATTTATTTGTATATTTACTGGGTGACTCACAGCGCTTTGCATATTAGAATTGGTTTGTCAACAATTAACATTCTAGGTTTTTATATAACCCATACTTCAGGTAATAGAGGATTATTAAACTGCAACCAGTGTGTTAGAAATCTGCCGACTGGTAATAAAATTCTTATGTATAACAGCAGCTGAGAAATACTGCTGTATATTTATGCATAGATTGTAAGATAGATGGCCAGCAAACCGCAGAGGGTCCCGACATGCAGGTGACCAGCAGGTGGCGCTGCTCTTCTAGAAATGAAAACTGCTGGATGGCTTCTGGGGACTCTCCTTTCCACTTTCTGCCTTTTCTCTTCCAGATTATCTCCTTTATTTCTCCAAAATGAATATCAAAAACTGTTGTTGTTGTTTGAAAACATATACTTCTACTAAGAGGATATCTCTCAATTGCTAAGATTTCTTTCAAACCCAACTTACTTGGTACAATGCTCACTTGAGGCAAGTTCTAATGAAATAAATATTACTGTGTGTTTAAAAGGTAACTACACAGTGCCAGGTTCACCACCAAGACTGGATGGCCTTTGCCATCTGATTTTTGTTATGTGAAAAGTCGCCATTTTTATCTAATATTTATTTACACAAATGAATTCCCTAGGCTTCAGTCCACCCCAGGATGATGAGGGGTATTTTTATAAAGGTGACCGAGGTACTGGCTTTATGTCCTATATAAAAATCATTTTAACATGATGCTCTTGCATCAAGAATTACTCTAGAATCCAAGTTAACCGAAGAATGTTGCTCTTCTTTCTGGATCAGAACTAAATGCTGAAAAACAAGGTCAGAGTTTATGTTTTGTTTGTTTTTTAATAAGGTTGTTCACAAAAATGCTGATCGGATTGGACATTATCCATAAGGCAAAAAAAAAAAACAAACAAACATACAATCAAAACCATTTTTTTTATTCCTTTGTCTACACATAGCTTATTTTTCAACCATTTTTTTTAAAGACACATCTATATCTTTTTAGTAACTTATATATATATATTTTTAAATCTATAGTATTCCTTTTGTACAGGTGTTTGGGTATAAACACTAGCCTGTATAGGAGACAGTGTATTTATTGAGGTTACGGAAGGGAAGAATGAAAATACACCTGGCAGTGACTTGTTTGTTTATTTTCTTCATTATTAGATTGTACCTATCAGGCCATAAAGAACTTTGGAAGCAGATATAACATTTTATTCTTTTTGTAATTTAATCCTCTGAAACTTAATTTTGAGAATCCAATATGAATTTTCTCTTTTTAAGTTTTTTTAAACTTTTCTCAGGAGCTGCCAGCCAAGGATCTCTAGATAATATAATGTACGTTCTTATTTTATTCACTTATGTGGTTTTGACAAGAACATCTTGAAGCGTTATTGATTAGACAGACCCAAGGAGTAGAGGATTGGGGGAACATTTCCTTCTCAGTGAGTCTACTTTAAAGCACTGGTTTTGTTGAAAATGCTTTTTGAAACTATGGGTTGCAATCAATTTTCATGTAAAAGTAAAACCCTGATGGCTTTCCCTCTAGTTCTCTTTATAAGGGGGTGGGCTCAACTCCAGTAGTTGAAGACAGGAAATAGCCATCCCGAAGTCAGGGTTAGGCTGTGAGGAACAGGCCTCATGAGTTTCATGGGGCCCCTTTCTAAGGCATTAAATAACTTTATTTTCCTGTTGAATACACTCTCTAGGAAAAAAAAAAAAATTGGGACCTGCAATGGAATTGGACCATTGCCGGGGGCCTCCCTGTTTTAGTTTCATGCACGTATGTGTGTGTCTTATCTTGGAATCCATATGACTTTTAAGTAGCTGGACAGAAGTAGACTGAGCTAGGCAGTTTTTGATAGACTTTTCCAAGGTACAAGCCACGCCCACTATCTTCTTTGAATTTGGGTATTTAAATCAAAGGAAAAATAACTTTCAGAGGATCCACGTCGTTACCAAATACTGTACAAATTTTGTCATTTGGAATGTAAAGCCTTATACTCTCTGTCCCTCGTACCCCCAACTATGCCCTCAAGTACATTTTCCTGCTCTAGACAAACTGATTTTCTTATCGTTCCCTAGTTTAGTATTTTCCCACCTCCTTGCCTTTGTCCCAGCTGTGCCCTCCACCCAGTGTGCCCTTCCCACTCGTTACGGCCCGTCCTTAGTACATTCAGCATCGTGGTCCCAGTGCCCCCAGCGTGCCAGGCCCTGTGCTCCTTCTGAGGATAAGCGGGTGTTAAGCCTGGCATCTCTATTCATCCTGTTCTTCTTTCAAGCCTTCCTTTCTTTCCTGAACACCCCACTCTCTAGCACTTACTTATTGTCTAAGCTCAGGCATTTCATTTAGCCCTCCCCTGACATTATCATGCAACGTCTTTTGTACATCTTTTGTATTGTTTTTACATAACTTGTGAATTACTATATATACTTTTGATGCAATTATCTCATTTCTCCAGCTAGACTGGTTCTCTCTTATTGTGTGTCTTTAAAAAGATTTTAAGGAAAAGAAAAGAAAAAGGGGAAGCAATGCCCAACATTAAGCCCAGAATCATTATCATAAGTCAGAGTTAAAAAACGTGTTAGGAGGGGGAAGTGTCTTGCCAAGGCCACACAGCTGATCCGGGCCAGGCCTAGAACCTGTGGCTCCTGACCCCACTGAGCTGTGCTTCTCCCCTCTGCAACGCCCCCACTCTGGCCAATAGGAGCAATTCACTGGGAATCTTACAGGGGCCCAGCACTGTGAGACATTCAGAGGTCTTGAAATTCAGTAGAGGGGCTTCTAAGTCTAGCAGTGGGAATAGAACACATTCGGATGGAAAACAAACTAATAATATAATAACAGTAAGGAAATGTCAGGGCATGAGATGAGAAGTTCCAAGGGATTTTAAAGAAAGGCAGGAATCTACTTGATCACAGTCATCTGGGGAGGCCTCCTAGAGGAGGTGGCCTCGCTCATCCGGGGAGGGGTGGTCAGAGCAGCCAGGTGAAAGGAAGGCATGGTGGGAAGGTCCAGGGAAGGAGCCACTGCCTCCCTACCCTAAGCTTCCCCTGTCCTGCCCCCATCTCCTACGAGTTTATGTCGATCGTCAATCCATGTGCCCTCCCACCAGAAATCCAAGGCAGAGAGCCCCTCACAGTCAGGCAGCGCGAATTTCCTGTCATTTAGAGGGAACAGTGGGGTGTCTCTGTGTTTCCATCTGACTTTTATTTGTTCTTGCCCTGAATGGTCCCAGCCTTCTCCAATTTGAGGTCCGTTTAAACGTTTTCTGGTGTTTCTTGTTTTTATGACACTTGGCAAAAGCTAATTATTTGACCTGAGCAGTTCATTGGGGCCCTGTGAAATGTGGGACGAAGGTGACAGTCGAATGAGATGCAAAGGGTGGGGACGTGCACTCGGTCTAGCAGTTGGTTAGGAGATTAGTTGCTTGAGGAAGGGGAGAGAGGATGAGCCCAAGTGAGTGACGTGATGTGGGAAGTCAGCCGACCAGCACTGCCGGGAAGCCAATAGCAGAGCGTTCTCCTTACTTCCACTCTTCAAAGCCAAGTGGTGGATGATGTTTAGTAAGGGCTTACCAGGAAGTCTCCTAAGCACTTTTCATATTTTCAGTCCCCTCTCACAACAGCCTTTTGAGATAGGTAATCTAGTTATTCTCATTTGACAGGTGAGAAAACTGAAGTTAGGTCATTTGCCAAATACCTACGCTTAGACCCAACACTGTGGCTTCAAGGCCTTTGTGCTTAACTGTCACCCTTCTTCCCACTCAGTACATTTGTAGAGGGATAGTCCATACCTCCAGGGCCAGAAATGCAAGCAAGGGGTGCCTGCCACATGTCTCGGGGCACAGTAGGCAGCAGTGGGGTATTTGATAACCCCAGCTGGTAACCTCTTGCCCCATGAGACAGGTACCTTTCTGGAATGGGGTCCCGGTCTTGTGCAAGATTTTTAAATAGAAGTTAGAAATTCCTATTTTTATGGATAATCTTCAGACTTAAACGATTGTCCCACATGTAAAACCCTGTGGTGCCAAGCGGAGCACATTGGTGACAGTATTTTGTCCTCAGACTGTCAGCCTGTGGTTCCTGGTTATCTCATTTAATCCCAAAGCACCTCCCCCAAACTTGGTGTCCTCATGTGTCCAGCAGGGATAACAATAGATCGTAGGACACTGGGATGTGGAGTAACTTGTCTGAGATCAGAGCTCCAAAGAGAGTCAAAGCTAGGACTTGGGCAGGTGGCTTGACCCTGGAAGCTCATATCCACACACTATTCTCATCGGCAGAATTCTGGTGGCAAATGATGTGGATTTCAGGGTCAATAGACCCTGGCCCTCATTCAGGGTTTGCATATTAGAATAGACTTGAGACAAAAGAAGGCGAGGCCAGAACATCCCTAAACCCCTTCCAGCTCTGCTGTTGCACCCCATACCTTGTTCTCTGTTATCCAGAAAGGACCCCGCCATACACTTGCATTTTAAAATGTTGCCCAGGATGTGTGTAAAGATAAATTATAGTAGGATATAGATAATGATTTTATAGTTCAAGAGCATCTATAGAAGGTGACTACGCACTTAAGAAACATATTAAATGCTGTGTTTACTGTAAAATCACAATCCAGACTGGTCCATACCTCCCAAGGTTGAAAGCATACTGTATTTTGAAAGCTTTCTGGCAGAACATTCTTCATCGGGCACCTGGGTTGCACTAAAAACTCATGCATTTTACCTTTATCTGAGTTTCAGAGAAAGTATCCGTGCACCCATCTGGAATGCATATTAGAATTCTTGGGGGCTCTTGACACTATTGACTCAGTGGAAGATACAGTATTTATGAATGAGCCAATAATGATAATGATATTAATCATAATAATGGTCCTTATCTGTGTAACATCTTATAGTTTAGAAAGATAATTTCACATATACACAATTGGTCTTCAAATAGAAGAATCATTGGGGCAAGCATTAATTTTAAAAATGTAAACAGCAAAGCGAAAATTGAAATGAAAATATGATTGACATCTTCTGCCAGTCATGTTTATTTGAAGCTGTTTAGGGGGAGGGGGAAAAAAAGAGAAAGAAAGTAATATCTGAGTCAAATCATGTAAGCAAATAAAAACGCTCCAAAGCAGAAATGTAAATCAACATTGTGTTAACTGAGAGAATTTGCTGTGGGCTGTGAAATAAAGTCCAGGAGAGACCTGACCCCATCTCTCTTTTCTGTTTCTCACTCTGGGCAGGTGGCACATCTCAGATTCCCGAGGCAGCATGATCTTTTCTCCACGCCTTTGGATGTCTGACAATTTGTAAATCCATGAGGAAACATTTGTTGCAAGGGTCTTCCTTAACAATCTCATGCAAACAGCATGAAGTGATCAAAAGAAATACCTCTTGTTTTATATTCGCCTTGTCCACTTCTGCAGGGCGGCAGAATCAGCACCTCCAACACCCCTGAGAAAAGGCCAGGGCAGGGCTGGGACTGGGGTGAGGTGAGAGACGCTTCTGCCTTGGGCGGCAAATTTAAGGGGGCAGCCAAACCCTAGGGAGTCAAAGTAAATGAGAGTTGCGTGCAATATTTTAAAAATAGCAAAATGGAAAAAAAAAAATCCAGAATGAACAAAATGTCAAATTTTAAATAAAGATAGGATAAATAGTGATTTTCATGCTGGTATTTAAATACTGAATTTAGTAGGGGTGAAAACAATAGGGACGACAGAAAACTGGCAGCTTCCGCTGTTTGTGTGAGCGCTTTCCATGTGCCAGGAACAGTGTTTGGTATCTTACAGACATTTTCTCCTGATACATATCAGAGGGACCTGATTTGACCTACAGTTAATCCAAATCTATCTGATAATAAACCATATTAGAAAAAGAGTTCCTTTACAGGCCCCATAAATTCCATTACGGCACATTTTGCCTTTGTTAAACGTACGGGTTGAAAATTACAATCCCTTTATTCACAATGATCATTTTAGACACACAGCTCAAAAAGATCAGCATTAACTTAAAAAAAATATATTGGCATTCTTGTATCTATTAAGCACCATGGCTTTGTCGGCTCCAGCTGATGATTTTGTTAAGTATACGGCAAAAGGGGAAAAATCAAGGATAATTATAAATTCATAAATACATAATTCATTGGCATAAAGTGATTTAATGGGATGGATGCAGAATTCTCCATTTCCTCAAGAAAATAACAGAGATGTTCTGATTAAGCTCATAATCTAGTATATGTGAAATTCTAGCCAAACTGATGGGGCACATTTTCTTTTCTGAAACTACCTTTGATAAGAAATGCATTACAAACTCATCAGTTTGGCTTCCTGTTAACAAAGAGACAGCAGCCGTCTGGATCATTCTGGATTCACAGTGAAACTGCCACACCATGTATCCTCCAACTAAAGCTGTGCAAGTTTGACAAGGGGCAGATGAATCCAGGAGTTATTGTGCAGGGGTTTAAATCTATGCGGCAGCTGACGGTTGAAATAATCATCTATATATCGCTCTGAGCTAGCCGGGGAAAGGTTGAAGCTGTATATTTTCAACATATCTAGTCTAATGGTTAATCTGTTGTCTTGTACGGGGCTCTCACAGGGTGGACTGGCAGCATGCACTGACAGCTTCGAGGAATTGCTCACGGTAGATGCGGTCTGCCTTGCTTCCAAAGTACGACAGGGTGGATGAATCTCACTTAGCTTGAGTTGGAAAATGTGAAACTCACCTGACTCGTGACCTCAAATACGAGGGGACCAGCAGAGCTAATAGCAGGTTGAGTGGGAGGGACTTTAGAGTCAGGAAACTATCTCTCGTCCCTCCCTTTGTCCCCAGATCTATGCACTTGAAGTAGGCTCCATGTGCATTTCTTGTATTATTTGGCCATCCTGGCAGGTTGGGCAGAGCATTATCCTTTTTGATAATTGGAAAGCTAGGGAAATGTGAGAAGATTAAACTACTGGCAAACTTTCTGTCAAGGGTCAGCTAGTTAATACCTTAGGTTTGCCGGCCATGTGGTCTCTGTGACAGGTACTCAATGTCATTATAGGACAGAAGCAGCCAGGGACAATAGGTAAGTAAACAAACGGCTATGGCTATGGTTCGATAAGATTTTATTCATAGCCACTGAAATTTGAATTTCCTGTCACTTTAATGTGTTACACAATATTCTTCTTCTTTGCTTTTCCCCCCAATGATTTAAAAATGGGAAATCCATTCTTAGCTCACGGGCCGTACGAAAGCATGTGGCAGGCTACAGATTGCTGATCCCTAAACTTGAGAAAGATAGAAGGACAGCTGTTGGTGCCAGGGACTTGGCACGTCTCATCCCCACTCTGAAAGTTGTCCCCCACAAACAGGCGCTGCACGTGCTAGGGCTATCAGAAGGACTCGGGGTAACTTTTGGCCTCAAAGCCTTTACCATCGGGTTGGTGTCAGGAATGGGGAGTACAGAGAGAACAGGAAATATGGGAAGGGGCTGTTTTTATTGGATTCTTGTACTTCTCCCCTCACCCTCTTTGATTCAAACAAAGTAAAAATTATCTCCCACCTCCTATTTCCTTCCCAGTCTCCAAATTCCGTAGCAATAATCCGGGGATATTCTTGCATTTCTCATTTCCGTTGTGTATTTGCTCTTAGAATTCCATCGTTCATCTTTGTGTCTTGTGTCTAAGAAGCTGATACCTAGTGATCTTTGCTTGAGACATTTCTTTGCCCTTGAGGCGATAGAGACAATCTGTTCCAAGACAAAAGAAAGGAAAATGCCAAAGGCAGCCAGAAAATTCCTTTTGGCATTTGACTAGTGAGCAGGGCAGAGTGTTGGGCAAGTGGTTATAACAGGTCAAGTTTCTAGTGAAGATGTACGAGCTGAGATTCCGGATGCGGGGTGCTCGGATGAGTGTTGGACTCCCATCAGGATACATATGGAACCCAAGGCTTATAGTTTGATATTGGGGTATGGGGCACAGCGTGGGTACCATAGGTACACCTAATTTACCCAATTTGATTCTAGAGGATCTGATAGGCTCTCAGTATTTTGTAGAGAACATTGCATTTTAGGTCATGTGGATTCTGTTAATATATTTATATAGTATTTTTTTCTCTCTCCCATGTAGGAGCTGAATTCTTTCATTACTCTGTGTTGATGGACTCAAACTTACACAATTCAGGTTTCCTAGGCAGTGAATAGAGCCAGAAATATACCCTGTGATTAACTTCTACATAACCTATTGTTCCTAACAGTCTCCTCCTCATTCTCCTATTAGCTCCACAAAAGCCAGAAATGCAAAAGCTCCAACAAGCCCCTTCCCTCCCTGCCCTGGCAGCCCACAGTGGGGCCGGTGCTCCGTGTGCCCATGCCAGGGTAGTGCTGGGCATTTGGAAATACTTTGTTATTCTCATTTTACATAATGATAGATTTTTTTTAACCCTATACCCTCTGGGTTTTCCAAATATATATACATTTCCTATTTCTCATCTAGAAGTTGTGAGATTATCCTGCCAGATAATGTACATGAGGATGTGATTGTCCAGTTTTACAGAGGTTTATATGTTTGAGATATCATACTCGTTGGGGTTGCTTTTAAGGGGCAGCATCCTTCATCTTTTCATTATCTGTGTATTAATATTAGCCACGATCTTTCAAAAAACACCTCATAGATTGCATCAAGAATATCGCAAAGTGTTCATCAAACTTCTTGGTGATATATGCTGTCCCAAGGTTGTCAGACCAGAGACTCTCATTCTAAAGATGTCACCTCTATTAATTCCCCCGAACTCTGATATCGAGCTGCCCACTGCCCCCCGTGGCGTAGAACCTGGCTCTGATGCCTGGCTTACCTTGTCCTAGCCATGCTTAGCCACTCAACCTCATTGATGGGCATGTGACACTCCCCACTGTGGGATTCTTCCTAACACAGCAGCCAAGTTCCTTTACAGCAATTATAGTACCAAACTCACAGGGTTGGTTGTTTATCTGGCATCGATTGCTGTTGTTACCGTTGTTTCTCCATCAGTGCTTAAGGAAACATCCAGGTCCCCTCACCAGTCGGTCTGTGTGACAGACAGCCAGAGATCTAGCAGCCATGATTACAGGATGGGAAATGTCCCCCTGTAAAGTAGGTACCATTCTATGCTCCAACCCAAGGATTGCACTCTTGTGGCCACAATTTTAAGACCTTGACGGTAACTAGCTTGGACTTTCTGGTGAAAGTCTTAGACGGTCATATCAGAGAGAAGTGAGGTCAGCTTGGGAGTTATGTCCATGGTGAATTACATATTCCAAAATAACTGTGTTACTGTGACTTAGATAATTTTTCTTGGGGGAAAGTTTGATAAACCTCCGAGAAAATAGGAAGCACATTGTTAGATCTCTAGTCCAGCGATTTTGCCCTCACTCCTTACCCTTAATTTTAGTAAAACAGCATTTGTAGCCTGAAAGGCTGAAAACATACCCCCACTTTTCACTGATGACACTGAGGGTAGAAGTTGATGCCACACACCCCTCTTTCTGAGGAGTGGCAGACACACGACATTTAATGCAAGTTAGGCGGCAATATCACAACCAAGGGGGCTGACCAAGCCAGAGGTTTGAGTTGGAAAGTGGTAGTTTAATACTGAGAGCTGATGGCTTGGAATATAATGAACTGAGTTTTCTGTGTCTGTATATATTATGAGGGAAAGGGAGAACTCTGCTTATTTTTGGAAATTATTGCACAGAGAAGATTGTCTTCTGAATTTCCACAGATATTATCCCTATTGGCATCAATGGCAATCATCAATTGGCATCATAACATAGCAAAAAGAATTTCAGGAAGTCATCAGGGTAAAGGAAAAGAAAAAACAAAAAAAACTCCTGCAATTCAGCTGTGAGGGAGAAACTTCCATTTTAATTCAAAGCTTATTCAATGTTAAAATTGGTTTGGAACTTTGCTAACAAGGAAATTTCACTAAGGATTAATTTCAATTTTTCTTTTCTCCTTATTGTTTGGCAGTCAAGGTTGCAGCTAGATCACGCTATCCCAAAGACCCACTTGAGTTCAAGAACGCAACTCCCAATTCTCGGCTTGTGACAGAGCCAGGTGAAGGAGGACTGGGACCCTTCCTAATTTTTAATAACTGCCCTGCACCCCTCAACGTTCTACTTTAACATGCTGAGCTCACTTGAAGAAGACAGATGTACTGCTATGGATTTCAGCATGCATTTAGCTTGTTGGGCAGCAAAACACCAAAAGGAAAAACCATAAAAAACGATAAATAATAATTAAAATGACCCCACTCCCAAACTCGCAGCTTGTGCAAGACTTCAGTCAGAAGCCCTGTTAGCTAGATGCCTTTGTGTTCAAACCACTTTGCATGACTCCTACCCTGAGTGATTCAGTGTGAATATGACATTACTAATGACCTGCTAAGTGTGTACAGATGTGGGTTTCTCCAGATGTGGTGATTAATAATGTAATGGAGATAGTCAGTCAGCCCATGTTTATAGGTTGTTTGCCTTTTATTATGTTTCCGAGTTTATTTGCTTTGAGCTGTTTTTTAACTCCAGCCAAAAAACTCACCTTTAAGTCTCAAAGGGCATCATCCCCCTACATCTCTTTGGGGAAACAGGGACGAGGGAATGTGCCCCAGGCTGGAGCTGAGCACTGGGTCCATCATATGCAGGCAGTAGACTATCGGGGAAAGCTGAGAATTAGAATCCTTGCCCCATTTCAGTCCGAGGACCCATAAAGAGGCGTTGGTAAACTCTGACACAGTGTTTGCAATCTGGCTAGGCCACTAAAGGAAGATATTTCTTTAAAAAATCTAGTAAAATATATGATCATTTTGATGTAAGCCCAGAGTTCTGGCCAGTGTTTCTGGAAGACGTTGCCTTGCTTTTGCTTGAGAGCAGAATGCTGATGAAAAGTCGAGTAAAATGTTGTTACAGATGTTCAACTCTGCATTAAGGCTGTTGGAATTACCACCACATCTTAAATCAATTCCCAGAACATTGTCTGGAGGTTATGTCATTGAAATAACGAATCCTCTTTAGTCAAGTATAAGCAAACATGTTAAAACATCATTGTAACTTTAAATTAAACTCTAGCGCAAACCAGGGGATCTGAAGCCTCATTAGACTTGCCTGACATTTTTCTAGCACTGAGTCTTCCCAAACTGTAAAACTGTTAGATTCAGTGCCTATTAGACAAGAGAGCGCTGGGAAGTTACAACAGCACATTAAGTGTTATACTTAGGGATGTGCAAAAACAAGCCCTTGAATTTTATGAGTACTTGGAGACTAGACGAAGTTCAGATCCTATAAAAATTCCACATTAGATTCCAGAACTTGTTTGTATTTTAAAGAAGCTGGTAAGTCAGGTTTCTTTAAAGGATCATATCTTCATGTGGCTTCCACAGTAGGAAGTCAAGCGAAGATGCTCGAGATAGAGGTGTATTGTAATTAGCCAAAAAGTAGGTTAAATATGAAGCTGTAAATGCGCACTGTCATGAGGTAGTGGCCCATTTACTTCAATGCATTTGTCTTTCATGAAAGTACGTAAATTTAAGTCTCCCTTTTAATTTCATTTTTATTCCTCTCATGTAGTCACAGAAGCCATGAAATGAAAATTATATTTTATAGCTTAACTAAAAGTTTTTCTAGATCTGCTTTCTTTAAATGTGCAGAAATTGATAGGATCCATATAAAGGATAATAATTAAATATGGTTTATATCCTACTTATGAGAAAGAAGTTATCACTGCTTCTCTTGTGGGACCTAAGCCATATGTAATGGTCTCCATTACACAATGTTCATATATTTAAGCTGGAGATATCTTCCCCCATCTCTTCAGGGAACAGATCTGCATTTTCAGGCTGAGTGCAGGAGAAAACCTTTGAACACAAGTTTCATTTAAGAGAACAAATCCCAATCTAAATGCAGTATGATTATGATGGATGATCTTTCTGTGTTGCAATGAAAATAAATAGTTTCTTTACATAGAAGGAGGCATAACTTTACTACCAAAATGAGGTGTCTCCCTGGAGCTGACTAACAGGTATTAACTTGCAAGTCTCCCATCTGAAGATCAGTGCAAGCAAACAACTAGTGACATGGTTTAAGGATGATGACCACTTAACCAAAGAGGATTATTTATTGTACACCCAGTGCGAATGGAAGAGCAAAAGTTAAGCAAAAGATCCAACAGACATGCCAGGGAGGGTGACTGCCTTTCAGGTCTTAACTCATATGGACTTACTGTATAACTGGACACAACCATAGTAGCATCTGATGACCTTGAATAAAACTAGCCACAGTGGACGAGCTTAGATAAAGGACCTGTTTTATGAATATTGAACTATAACTTTAAGAAGGCTGTGTGACAGAGATGAACAGAACTTGCACCCTCACTAGACCTACTCACATGTGTGCACACAAACACACACGTTATTTAGTTTAGCATGCGACATGACTACTCCATGTCACCCTGAACACAATACAACAGTTGCAAGTGGCCCGTATTAATAGATGACCTCGTATTATGAGTGGACTCAGTGCAAGACTTTCTTCTCCATTATGTAATGGAGAAAGTGCAGAAGTATACTTACACACACACACACACACACACACACACATACCCCTGCCGCCTTTCTACCTCATGAATGCCCAGGACACCCTGTCCCCTATCCCGTGAAAGGAAGATGGATTCAGGTCAAGCTCAGAGTGCCTGTTTGCTTGAGGAGAGATGCATATCAACTCTAAGTGATTTTTTTCAATACCATTTATGTGGCTCGTATTTATTTCCTTTAATCTTTTAAGTTCTGTTTAGTCTCTGTGTGATTTGCTCGGGATACTCATTTCTGATAAGATGCAATGTCCTCCCAGCCACATAGTCTCTGCCTGGAGCACTAAGTGACTGATACGGTTCCAGTCTGAGCGTGGGCCTGGGGGGGCGGGGAAGCAGGTGGTGGAGGAGTGGACCGTGGGCATTTGCAGGTGCTATCCTGTCTGCATTTCTTCTGGGATGGCTCTCACCTCACACCGCATTCTTGTCCCTGTTCCCTGTGTCAGCCAGCATTTAGACAACCCCACACTAGACAGCAGAATAGGGGAGTGTAAAAAAGCGGAATACTGTGAAACAGCTTTGGAGGGTAGTTGGCTTATTATTGTCCCTTTGGAACCATGTATCATAACCTACTAAATTTATTTGGGGTTTTCAGGGAAGTACCATATAATGTGATATGGGTCTTCCTGGATGATACCAAGTAGCTGAGATGGCATTCTTCCCCCCATCTATGAATCATACACCATTAATATGTATCAAGCTTCTTTTGAGGTCCTCACTGCTAATATTTCTCTTCTTAGGTTTAAGGTAACTCCTGTGCATTCTGAGTTTCCAGGGTGCTTCCTCCTAGTCTGTATTGCAGTCGACTATAAGAATCTGAGGGTGCTGTTTTTCCTTCTTGACATTACAGCTGTAGCCTGAATTGTGGGGGTGGGGAGAGGAGGACTAGGATTTTGCCGCTGATGCCCTTGGGTGACAGGCTGGGTACGCATCTGCTAATTATCAAGCAGCTCTCTTAAAAAGAAGCATGATGCAGGCTAATACATCTGCAAAGCTTATTAGTGGGTGTCTTTGGGCAAGAGCAGTAGAGTGTGCTGTGTTATTTGTGAGTGAAGCTTCACACTGCTTAGCGATCTGTGTGGTTTAGACATTTGGAACACAGCATTTGGTTTCCAATCCCCTACGCTGCCCTCCATCCCTGCCCCACACCAACCACATCACCAGAGATTTTGTTCAATGGCAACCTCCTCCTTCATTCCAGGGCTCTTCTCCAGCCCGGCTCTCCAACTCCGCCAGCCCCAGTCCTACTGGCCTCGTGTGTTCAGAAAGGACCCCATTTGCACAGCCCCACACGCCCTCCCTCTTGGCAGCTGGAAGGAGAAGAGCAGAGTTGGGCTGGGGATTCTAGAGCCAGCATGTGCCAATGTTCTCTGTCCTGACTGATGGAAACATTGGCTGTCCATGGCCTGGAATCCTTCCCTCTCGTCAAGGCTCTTTCTCCGGCGTGCAGGGATTAGGAACCCATTAAGCTGGTTCCTCCGGAGAAGCAGCAGACTGGCAGCGATCATGCGGATATTTTGAATACAGCTTTATTTCTGATTTTGGTTACACATCACAATCGAAAACACATTCGATTATCTGGCAAAGCACAGTAACCAAAATGAACTCTAAGAATAACGATTGTTTATTTATATACATATATATTTTTTGTATACAGATAAATCATGATTTCTATTTTTTTTTTCTTATGGCAGGGCGTTTACCAACTGTTTAAGCCTGTTTAAAGTGCATGTTCAAAGGCTGGAGTGTAAAGAGGTGATGCTTTCACCTTCTCTAAGCTGGCCTCTTTGACTAACACATTTGGTCTTTGTCATTGGGTCCTAAAAAGACAGCCATGAATTCCTAGTGAGTGACTGAGCCTTGAGTGTGTGTCCTTTGGTATTTTGCCTGTATTTGCAGTCTGCCCTCAAACTGTTCATAATCTCACGAGCTGCCTGTATTTCCAGTTGAAGATGAGCAGCCGTCAACGCTATCACCAAAAAAAAAGCAGCGGAACGGAGGCATGCGGAACTCGCCCAACTCCTCGCCTAAGCTGATGAGGTAAGGAGAGGGGCTGGCTGCGCAGGGGTGCCCTCTAGGCTCCTTCTCGCCCTCCCTCGCCCCTCCTCACCCTGCCCAGGCCCAGCGCCTGCCTCCCCTCCCCAGCACGCACCGGGCGGAGGAGGGGAGCGAGATCGTTAGATGGCTTCTTAAAGGCTGGAGTATTTATTCTGTCAGCTTGTCAGCAGTTAATGATAGAGCTGAAAAAATTCTGTCATGAAAAACAGTTTGAAAAGCTGTTTGAAAAATACATAGGCTTTAAAGTCTTAGCTGTCACCGTGTCCTGTCTGTGTGTAGTTCCTAAACAGCAGTGGCACTAATGACGGCGGCAACCAATCAGAGGAACTCGTGTGGTGAGTTTGCCTGCGGCAAGTCTCTTTCTACTGGAGTCCCTCTGAGGACTGTTTTCTGTACTTAAGGCCATATGTGAGATGTATCATCACAATCAAAAATGAACCTGAAGATTACCTTCCTTTTATCCTGTCGATTGAAATCAAATTTCTGTTAATTGATTTTGACTGATAAAAAAAGGTCTAATAATCTGTGGACTTGCCAAAGCAAAGTTCAAAAGTAATCCAGTTCTGCTTAGGCTAAAAGCAATATTAATTATGAAATACAGCATGCATGCCCTTTCTTTCTTTCTTTTTCTTTCTTTCTCTCGTTCCTTTACTTTCTTCCTCCCTCTTTTCCTCCCTTCCTACCCTCCTTCTTTCTTGACTCCAGCTTCCTCTAGTAAAAAGCAAGTGGATTCAAATTTCAACTGAGTTCTGTAGGTCCCTTTTCTTGGCCTATTCATCTTT
Source organism: Cheirogaleus medius (assembly GCA_008086735.1). Classification (NCBI taxonomy): domain Eukaryota; kingdom Metazoa; phylum Chordata; class Mammalia; order Primates; family Cheirogaleidae; genus Cheirogaleus; species Cheirogaleus medius. The sequence continues at coordinate 47,749,763 of VBSM01003143.1, forward strand.
CATCTCCCCTTTTTGTCTTCAATTCACCTGCCAATCCCAGGGCTGATTTCCTCCAGCATTCTCACTCTCTAACACCCAAGTGAAATAGGGATGATTTCCGATTTGTGCTGCTCATTGTAAATGGATACTGCACTGGAAACACCTGCCACCCTGATGTTAACTCTTCTCTTTTCGTGGCCATTGGCCGCTCTCCCTTCTTTGCTTATTGACATACAACAATGGTGATTTCCATTCCCCATTTTTCAATCACATTCCCATTTCCCTGGCCCTCCACGTCCACCTTTCTGGAACTCAGGCGAGTGCAGTCCTTGTTGACGTGGTGGAGGGCCCAGGTTCTCAGTGGAAGGCTCGCCCCGCCCCATCTCCTTTTCCGTTGTAACCACCTATTCCTGTTAAATGTTTCCTAAAAAGTTCTCTGCCTTCCTTTTTGCCCAGCCTTGCTTGGGTGTTGCTGATTTACATGCTTGTTTATAGTTTATGAGGAGGAATAAAATGCACCAACTGCCGAGCCTCTCGTCTTTATGATGCCAGTTGTCATGCTAGCATTCATTTCCTATTTGCTCACCTTTGGGTAATCGCCTTATCTAATACTAATAGTTATATCCATTTAAAGTAGAGAAAAGCCCAGGCTCTTTGCTTTGCCTAAATTTAGAGAAGCAAATAAATAAAGAGAAGTCTGAAAAAATCTGAAACCTTTGGAGCCAAATTCCCTGTCCCTGTTTGCTATGTAAAGTATGGCTCATTTCTTTGATCTTGAGTAATAATAATTCTGAGGAGTTATACTGTTTTCATATGCTTCAAAGCTGTGTCAAAGTTTTGCTGCTTAAGGGTACTTCTTTATTCTGTTGGCTCTTGGGTACCAAGATGACAGGTCTTCTGTACGAGGTGGAGGCTTTTTTAAGTCATAGCCTTCAGCAAAACATCAAATTACCAAATCCAGGGTAACATACTTCTACACAAATGCCTTTCCTGTAGATATATTATACCATATATATTAAATACTTTAGTGTTACACGCTACATTTTATGTGCAATAGAAAGTGATGGTTTGAGGTAGCCTTGGGGGGACTTTTTTTCCACAAGCAGAAAAAGCTAGTGTATACCGTATCAAGTATGGTTTTTACAGGACTTTCTGCCCGAAGGCCTTTGTAAATAAGTAATGATCAACAGATTGGCTGTGGGTTTTTGAAAAGCATGCCTATGTCAGTTTGCATGATGGGGGAGAATTTTCAAAGTGGATCTTGCTTTCATTGCCTGCCGGAGAGGGGCTGAGGGAGGCAGTTGTCCCAGGCTGGAGCTGTCTGCTCCGTGGTACATCAGAATTGCTAAACTCGAGTCAGGTGGAGAGCGGAAACTTGCCAAGCTACAGAACCCAGGCTTCTCGTGTTGGTGCCTTTGGGCTGCTGCTACGGCCACGGCCACTGCCACTGGGATGCTTTGTCCCCCCAGCCCCCAGTGGTCTCCCTTGCAGCCCAGCTAGAATGGGCCATCCCAGGACAAAGGAGAAAGTCTTAGACAGGCCTCCTTTACCATGTCCCAGGCACTGCACAGAGTCTGATGTGGAGCAAAGATGGGCCCCTTCTGAGCCCTCCTTCCATTTTCCTTCACTTCCAGATGAGGGACCCTCAGGCCGTTTGGTTTGCATTTGAGTATCTGGCATTGGCAATGAGGTTGCTTGGTCTATTTTTGTTAAACCTTTTTTGTTGATTGGCAGAAAACAGAGGGGCTCACTCTGCTCCTTGTGGCTTTTCCAATTGCCCCCACCGCTTCAAATAGCCCCTTTCTACTCTGCAAAAGATGGGACTCCCAGGTCCTCTTCCTTATGACCTGAAAAATCCATAAAGGAAGCTAATGACTTATTTGAAGTGGGTTTTTCGACATGAGTTTGTGGCTTGCTGTTTGAGCAGAATCAATCATTCTGAATGTGGGCAGGTTTTAGTGGCCTGTGGGTAGTGATAGGAATAACTCCAAGAGAATCCGGAGAGCCCAGAATGGGCCAGGATGGGCTTTAATTTACCACTGTGGCTTCTGCAAATAAAACATCTCCCATGTGAAGGCTCCTTCCACATCGTCTGCCAGCAGGAAATGCAACAGGGACTCTGCACTGATGGCCTTTGTCTCCCCTTTGTTCTGGTATCAGGCTGACCTGGTGTTTAAGTGTTACTTAACTCTCTGCACGATCATTAGGTGAACAGCCTCGTTTTGTGTGTCTGGATCCCAAGGTAGGATGCTTTTTAGTCACCAGACAGAAAACAACCATCACATCCAGACGGAGCCAAATGGCGAGTGTCTGTGCTCCAGGCTGAAGACACATGATGGATAACCTTTGGCTCCACATCCTCGGAGGAAGAGTGAGCATGGAGCTTCCCAAGTCCCCTACTCATCTGCTTCTTCTTTCCCTTGCTTGTCAGTCTCTTAACATGGAATTATTTAAGAAGCCTCTCCCAGTTTTCCACTAAAATCACCGAGTACCCACTGCCCAGTTCTACCTTGTGTGCCTTGGATTTGTGCCTTGGAAGGACAATCATGTCTTTCCTCAGTTGTAAAGCCCTGGAGAGCACAGACTTTCTCTAATAGCTGAGTCCAGGGTTCTTAATTTGAACCTTACAGACCCCACTGAACATTCAATGAAAGCTTTCTAGGAAGTCTCTACAGAAAAAGAAAAAGTACACTGGACCCCATCTTGACTACAGTTGGAGCAGATTCATGGATTCCAGAAATCCCCATTCAGGATCCTTGGTTACAATCAATTCAGTTCATTCCAGAGACTCCTTCAAGTAATTGCATGTGCAAGTATTTTTTGGATGATGAGAATATTTGTCCAGCAGGTAGGTGGTGTAGAGTAAACGCCTGGGCTCTCACACTGTGTCCTCACACAGAACCCAGAAAGTCTGGGCACTTCAGCTGCTGCTTTTATTCCTTTTCTCAGATCAGTTCCCATCCAACGGATGTTTAGTGAGAGCCTGCTGTGTTCAAGGTGCTGTGGAAGTTCTTTGAGGGATATAAAATAAGATGGATGTGATTAGATCCCTGCCTTGAAAATGATTACAGTTTAGCATTGGAGACAGACAAATACATATGGCAAAACAGAGTAAGAACGACTTGGAGATGCTACTAGCCTGGGCTGTGAGAGCAAGAGGAGCTGTCATTACCTGTGGTTTGGGAGGCTGAGCCTGGTTTGTGAAGGAAGTCCCATGGAGCCAGCCCTGTGTGATGAGGAGAATCTTCTACCAACAATATGGCCCCATCTTGTCTATTGTTTACCTGGTGCCAGGCATCATTGCAAGAGTGTTATGTCTGTCAACTCACTGAATCCTAATGACAGCTGTGTGCATAGGTAATGCCATGTCCCCAGATGAGGAAGCTGAGGCATGGAAATGTAGTCTAGTAAACCTAGTTAAGTCTCGCCTATGTAGGACGATGGAGGAAATAGGGAAAATGCTCAGACCACAGTAAATGGTTTGGTGTGGCTGCAGCCAGGGATCCTTGGAGTGGCACAGTTGGAGTTGAGAATGTCACAGTATTCTGGCAGCCAATCATGAATGCTTTTGCCTGTCATAGGCACTCGGGGGACCTTTGCAGGATTTTGAGGAGGTGGTGCACTAACTTGTCCTTCGGGAGGATCTTTGGTGGCAGCATAAGAAAGGATTTGGAACCTTCCATCAGGGCTTTTCTAAGCACCTGTTACATAAATACAGAGGCCTGAAAGAGAATGCTCACCTGACCCCAGCCCCTGCCCAGGTCCTCTGGGTGCCTAGCCGTTCAGGGTTTGCTGTAGAATAGTGGGCCAGGGCCAGGGTAGATAGCTTTCCCGGGGACACACGTCATTCCTGACATCAGTCCTGAGACTTGGGGTAAGGTAGAGCGGCATGGCTCACGAGGACATACATATGATACAGGTAGACAATTTACACAAAGAGATACCCCCCAGCTGGGCTAGCAAGCATAACCGACCACATCCAAAACAGATAAAGTGAACGTTTTGAGGAGAGTTTCATGGCAGGAGACCCAGGGAATGTTAGACATTAGTTTCCTAAATGGGAAGAGAAATATGATTTGAGGAAAACAGATTATCCTCTCGGGCATCAACTGACTGATCATTAAGTGGAATAAACTCATCTGCTTGTGAAATCTCATTGCCTCTCTTTCGGCTCAGACCTTTCATAGGGTCCTTTTGTTAGGACTTCCCATGTCAGAGCCAGCCAGCATGGAAGGTTCTAGTAATAGGAAATGGCAAAACAGCCTGAGCCAATCTGAGTTGGGGGCAGAACACCACCCTCACGGTGCCTTCCACTGGGCAGAAGAAAGGAGAAAGGCAGGGACAGCTTAGCTATGTAAATTCACCTCGATGCAAAAACTAATAGCATATGACAGCCCCCCAGGACTGGACAAGAAAGAAATAGTGTCGTGGCACTAAGGCCTGGGTGCACTGGACACAGGTCTCTAGACAGGTTCATGCTCAACAGAGGATCATCATTCTGTCCTCTCATTTCAAGATCATCATATGCAGTCTCCGCTAGGACTGACAGACACACTGGTTCTCCCGGCTGCCCCCCGAACGTCAAGGCAGCAGTTTCCTCCTTCCTCTGAAATGCTGCTGCCTAACCAGAATGGACGTCTTATGTGGCGGCAGGGAAACTCATGCAAGTAGATAGACACAGAGAAGCTGGAAAGGACCCCCGTTTTGCCAGGGTGGCTGGAGCCTGATTGGAGAGCTTTGTCAAGGTGGCCTCAGGGATGGCCACCAGGTGGGAGCCGGGGCGGGGTGGTGGGCAACGGGGTCTCGGGCACGATGATCGTTACCAGGAGGATGGAATCTCCACTGAGGGATGAGTTAAAGCAGGAGCCATCATCCAAAAGTCAGGATCCTTGCAAAGTAGCAGGAAATACTGTTCATCCAGAAGTCAAAGGCAGATCCAGTTGGAGCCATTTTTGGTGCTGAACACCCAAATATGAAGGGAGCACCTGAGATCTAGTCCAGTCTCCTGTGTCTGCCACAGGCTGAGACCCCCGTGTGGCCGGACACTCTTGGACACGGTAGTCAAGGACTCAGTGACTAGAGGGTATGTGGGTTTCATGTGGAGTGGAAGAAGAGATGGGGGAAAGGAGGACGGAACCCTGAATTACAATTATAAGTGTTGCACTTTACAAGAACTAATATTTAACTTGCTTATTTATGTTTCTTGATTTGCTGATCAGCTCGTGGAAAGAAAGGTCAGCAAGAGAGAATCATTAATGTAGCATCTAGTCTAAGAATCCCTAAGTGTCGACACAGTGTCTCAAGTTCCGGAGTGTCACGGAGAGGCAGGATGGGCAAGCAGGATGTAGGTGCCTCCTTCAGTTTTGCACCCCGGGCTCCTCCCTTGCCTCGCTCTACTTCCAGCCTTGCTGGAGCTATAGCCTCATTGTCTGTGTGTTGCTGACAGTTGCTAACTTTGGTAGGATTTCTCAAGCTGTCACATAGATTCTCCATCTGTGCAAAAGTTTAGAGCACTGGTTCTCATACTCTAGCAGGTGTCAGAATCACCTGGAGGACTTTGTTGAAACACAGCTTGCTGGGCTACAGCCCTGCAGATTTAGCAGATCTGGGCTGAAGCTCAAGAATCTGCATTTATATGAAACTTTCAGATGATGCTGATGCCACTGGTCTGGGGCCACACTTTGAGAAGCACCATTTATAAGAATAAGAGAAGTGAGAGAAGCTTGAAGTGATAGGGGCTCACCTCTCAGAAATGCTCAGCCTTTCTACTGGAGCACTAAGTCGTTGCTTAATTAAAAACATTGTCTTGACCTCCTCCCTCCTGATCAGTTACAGTAGCTGGCTCTGGGCACACCTCAGGCAGCCTCGACTGGTTAGAGACATAATTTAGAGTTGACCTTCACTTCATGATGACTTCTTTTATGGTGAACACTCTATGTCCTAATTCATGTACAGTCCCTGTAGGTGAATAATGGTGCCAGAGCCCTGGTTGTTCCCAAAACAAATTGTTGCAAAATATCAAAGGTACATAAATAGATTGTCACTGGGCTCATTTTTTGATCTCCACAAAAGGTTTGGTGACTCTGTGCTAGCTGGTTCCAGAGTGTTCAGGGACTAGAGATCATTTGTCAGATCCTCTTGTTTGGTTGTGTCCTCTGCTGGGTTCTGGAAATACATGAAGAGTGAAATAGGAGATCCCCGCCCTAAGGAAGCTCACCATCTAGTGGATGAGATGGGCATGCAAATTATTATCTCTGAAGGAGCATCTCACACTTCTGTAGGAGTTTCTAGGAAGGGAAACAACTTCTGTCTCTCTGGTTGTCCGGGATGATGGCTTTAAGAGGAACATTTGAGCCAAACTGTGAAGCCTGAGCAATGTCCTGCTATCCCTGCCATGGTGCCTGACATAACAGATGCTCAATGAAGTTGGTATTTGCCACTGGGATGAAAGGCCTGCAGAGAGATGTGAAATTTGCCTACATTTTATCAAGCCTCCCATCTTCCAGGGAGACCAGTGCAGGGTTGCCCTTAATTTAGATGGGATGCTCATAATAACAGAAAAGACCTTATCAGGTGGTAAGACGTAAGGTCTTGAAAACCGAGCAGAGAAAAGGGTGTAATTTTCAAGCCATTTTGTAACTTTCCTGTTTCATAACGTTTTTGTTTATTTGGTTGGTTACTTGTACTTTCATGTAAATTTCTGACGTCCAGTGTTGAACTCAGTGCCACAGAACAAATTGGGATTTGCTGTCTTTGCCCATAAGGGGAATTGTGCTCTTTAAAATATAATACTGATTTCCTCACAGAGGGTTTGCTGGAAGAGGGATTAGTGGTTTTGCTTTAGGCTGTTGTCTTCAAGGCAAGCTTTTTGTGTTTCTGCTGTAACAGGGCATTTAGTTCACTTCCTGAGATTAATTGATGGCAAGTGGCATTTCTTGCTCTGAAAACCCTCAAAACAAAGATCTTTCACAGGCTTACCTCAGAGATATTGCAGATTCGGTTCCAGACTACCACAACAAAGTGAATATTGCAATTAAGTTACACAATTTTTGTTTGTTTGTTTTCTCGTGCGTATAAACATTATGTTTACACTATACTATAGTCTATAAAATGTGCAATGGCATTATATCTAAAAAAGCAATGTCCATACCTTAATTAAAAATATGTTATTGCTAAGGAATGCTAAGAACCATCTGAGCCTTCATCAAGTCATAATATTTTTGCTGGTGGAGGGTCTTGCCTCAATGTTGATGGCGGCTGACTGATCATGGTGGCTGTGGAAATTTCTTAAAACAAGACAATAATGAAAATTGCTATATTGATCGGCTCTTCCTTTCACAAAAGATGTCTACCGCATGTGATGCTGTTTGATTGCATTTTATCCACAGCAGAAGTTCTATCAAAATTAAAGTCAATGCTCTCAAACCCTGCCTTGCCAAATAAGCTTATGTAATATTCTAAATCTTTTGTGTCATCTCACTAATGTTCACAACATCTTCACTAGGAGTAGATCCCATTTTTTAAAAAATCACTTTCTTTGCTCACTCATGAGAAACAACCCCTCATCTGTTCAAGTTTATCATGAGATTGCAGCAATTCAGCCCTTTCTGTCTCCACTTCTAGTTCTCTTGCTATTTCCACCACATCTGCAATTACTTCTTCCACTGAAGTCTTGAGCCTTCAAAGTCATCCATGGAGGTTGGAATCTACTTCTTCTGAACTTCTGTTAATGTTGGCATTTTGACCTTCCAGGAATCATGAATGCTCTTAATGGCATCTAGAATGGTGCATCCTTTCCAGAAGGTTTTCTGTTTACTTTGCCCAGATCTATCAGAGAAATCACTATCTATGGCAGCTATAGCCTTATGATGTGTTTCTTCAATAATGAAAGTTGAAACTACTTCTCGATCCATGGGCTGCAAAAAGGATGTGATGTTAGCAAGCATGAAAACACCATTCATCTACTTGTACATCTCCATCAGAGCTCTTGGGTGACTAGAAGCATTGCCAATGAGCAGTAATATCTCTAAAGGAATTCTTTTCTTCTTGAGTAGTAGATCCAAACAGTGGGCTAAAATATTCAGTAAACCAGATGTGCTGTCTCCAGGCTTTGTTGTTTCATTGAGAGAGCACAGACAGAGTAGATTTACCATAATTCTTAAGTACCCAAGGATTTTCAGAATGGTAAATGAGCACTGGCTTCAACATAAAGTCACGAGCTGCATTAGCCCCTAACAAGAAAGTCAGCCTATCCATTGAAGCTTTGAAGCCAGACATTGACTTCTCCTCTCTAGCTATGAAAGTCCTAGATGACATCTTCTTTTAATAGAAGGTTACTTTATCTACATTGAAAATCTGTTGTCTAATATAGCCACCTTCATCAATTATCTTAGCTAGATCTTCTAGATAATGTGCTGCAGCTTCTATATTAGCACTAGCTGCTTCACCTTGTACTTTTATGTTACAGAGATAGCTTCCTTCCTTAAACCTCATGAACCAACCACTCAAACTGTTATTCTGCAGCTTCCTCACCTCTCTCAGCTTTCTTGAATTGAAGAGAGTTTGAACCTTGCTCTGGATTTGATTTAAAAGAATGTTGGCTCTGGAGCCAGCTCGCTTAACCACTGTGGCATATTGTCACTTGGAAATAGGTGGTTTGTTGCCCTCGGTGGTATCAAACCCCAAACACTCCATTTGGAGATGGACTCTCTTAGTTTGACTGACCAAATTGACTGGCTAATGTTCAGGTTTCCTCTTTGCTTTAGGTGGGGTTGCATTGGTATCGATCCTCAAATGCAGGTATAAGTTAAAGACCAGGGAGGAGTCACCACTCTGGCAGAACAGATCTAATTCTGTGTGTAGGTTGGTGGTGGGGTAGGGGAGGGTGGTGCCAGGGAGGAGAGAGACATTGGCCCAAAACCTCTGAAGAAGAGATTGTGTATTACTGGTGTGTTTCCATTTATTCCTAAAATAGTGGAAGGATGCTTTTTTTCCCCCTCAAATGGACACAGAAACCCGAAGATTCAAGAAAGGCAGCCAGGACCATCAACTGAGGGATACATTGTGCCTGTTTTTCTTCAAAGTTAATACTATTGTATTATTAATAATTTTCTAGGAATGCTATAACAAAGTACCACGGACCTAGTGTCTTAAACCACAGAAATTTATTTTGTCATGGTTTTGGAAATTAGAAATCTGAGATCAAAGTCTCAGCAGGGTTGGTTCCTTTTGAGGGTGGCGAGGGAAGGATCTGTTCCAGGCCTTTCTCCTTGGCTTGTAGAAGCCCATCTTTTCCCTGTGTCTTCACATGGTCTTCCCTCTATATAGATCTGTGTCCAAATTTCTTCTTCTTATAAAGATTCTAATCATACTGGCTTAGAGCCTACCCAATGACCTCATTTTAACTTAATTACCTCTTTAAAGATCGTATCTCAAAATATGGTCACATTCTGAGGCACTGGGGGTTAGGATTTCAACATACAGATTTTGGGGGGACAAAATTCAGCCCATAACAATAATACAGTAGGTGCACCTCAGCTCATAGAGTTTCTATTACCCTAAGTCAAAAGTGACAAATGACCCTTGAATTGATTATGGTGCATTTTAGGGAAGTTGGGGATTACTTTCTGAGTAGAGGAAATACATGAAGTCATTAGGATGGGAAAGACAATATCTAGTATTGGGCCTCCAACCAAGTCATCTTTGAGGCATGGAGGATCTCTTCATCATCTTTTAAAGTGAAGATGTTGGGATGCCTTCTTCAGGGAGGTTTCTGGTGATCCTCCTTTCCAAGTGCAACAAACTGCCTGATTCCTCTGGACCTCCCTGGACCACCACAGTGTTGGTTGGTGTGCTCAATGGCAAATGCTTGGACTTTCTTCTAGTAACATAAACTCCAGAAACCTCAATTTAGAAGCAGAAGTCCCTGTGAACAACTGACTTTTCATTCTCCACCTGTGCCAGAGATCTGTCTGCTGCATAAGCTACCCTAAGGCACTTGAAATTACTATAGGAATTGACATGGTAAAGAAATTTATCCTGTCTAGGCCAAAGTAGTTATAGACTCTCTTGTTGCTGGGATGAATGACATTCCATACTTCCTCTCATACTGTGGAATCCAGTGAATGTAAACAGTGTTGGCCCTTAATGGAGCCGTAAGTCTCCATTGCTTCTTATCTCCCATCTTTACTCCAATAACCTTTCTTCACCTGTTCAGTGCCCTCCAACGTTTTGATGTTCAATGGTGGTCCAGTACTTCCAAAATCCTTCTAGCTACTTCTCTTCCCAATGAGAGCACACTGCTGGAAGATCTTTGAGGTACAAGATCTCAAAGATCTTCCACGCTCACCTATCCTTTATAATTAAATCCCCTCTATATCCCTAGCTCTTCTGTGATATCTCCAATGATAGGAAACCTACTGTCGTGGGAAACAACTCATTTAATTTTTGAAATACCTCCAATTTTTATAACAGTCTTCCTTTGTTGGAAGTGTGACTTTTTGTTCTGTCTAAATCTCATGCACCATTCCTGGTCTGCTCTCAATCAGTCATACTCAATCAGTTGAATCTATCTTCTCCTTGACTGTCATTGCATATCTGAAGACAGCTGGGATACTTGGCCTGAGTCTTCTATACCTTAGGTTAGGCGATACTGTAGTCGACATCTTCAACCATGGTTTGGGGTGCCATTCTCTGGCCTTTTTCACTTGGGCCTCAATTCTCTGAGTGGGTCTTAATGGCTACTGGTGGATCAACACTAAAAGTATGCTGAGGTTCCTCCTCACTTTTCATGACTCAGATCAAATGCTACTTTCTTTGTGAAACCTTCCTTGATGCTATTCAAATACCAGGCAATGAACAACTTTTTTCATGGTGTTCCCATACTGCCTTGTATTTTACTTTGCTATAACATTTGCCACAGTCTACCATAACTATTGATTTACATTTTTTCTCTCCTGCTATTTTGTGGCCCTCTTTTTGACTAGGCTCTTTGTCTTAGTCATTACTGCATCCTCCATTCTTGGCTCAGAATAGGGAATCCATGTTGGTTGGTTGCTTTACTGATTCAGGAAACTAAAGTTAGAATTCCGGGTACCATGGCTGGTCAGAAAAGGAAATAATCCTTGTTCAGAGAGATTTTTGATGCTGTTCAGATCAGACCCTTTAGGGTAAATCCTGGATGATTTATCTTTAAATTATCCAGGCCAAGCTGAGAGATTTGTGGGGAGTAGAGTGCAGTATGGCATATCTCTGAGACTTCCTGGGTGCTTCTGGATATTCCAGCTCAAATCATGGCTTGTAGCCCTAGTGTCAAATTATACCTGGTTTTTCCAACCTCCGCCCCCCCCACTCCACTTAATGAAGCTTGAAATTAGCTGCCCTTTTTCTGTTCATTGAGGGATGATTGATCCTGAAGCTTGCTTATTTACTTTTCTAAAATGAAGTTTGCAGGCCACTTTTACCAAAGACTGATTCCTTCCCAGAAAGAACCAAATGTATTTAAAGCAAAATATACCTCCTCCTCCCCAAGATACATATTTCTAAAGGGAATTTTTTTTGCCAGCTTTCTGTATCACTTGCTTGCTTGCTGATATGATGTGAACATAGTCCTAGGTATCTTTTAAATCCTGAATGGACTGGGGCAGGTCTCAGATCTTCCTGAGATAATACTTTCTCTTCAACCAATAAACAGGGCAAGAGAAGTTGAACCTGGCTCTGTATCTTCAGGGCAAGTTTATTAAGATCCCTCTTGCAACTGAAATGTGTTCTTCAAGGGCTGGAAAGAGTTCATTCTGTTCATTTTCTCACACCATTTCTCTATGGTGTCTACCTACTTCTTCTAGATACTGGATGTCTATGGAAATATTAAAAATTCTTCGAGGACAAAAGAAAACCTCAAAATTCACTCTTCCTGATGTGTGACCAGTTCTTATCAGCAACTGCTGTTTTATTTTTTAGCACTTTTGACCGAGTTCAGCATTTGGAAGGTGGTCTGGTGGTTTATGACACCTCAAGACCTCCCAACAACCCAGATACTAAGCTGTTACTCTGGGCTGGATTGTTCTTCTCCTTTCAAGATGAGATATGACAGTTCATACAGTAATCTAGCATGTTTGTTGAAGATAACTTTGCAAGATTGCCTCATGTGGTATTTGTCATTTGGTTCAGGCTAAAAGCAAATTGTCAGGCATAAATAAGTGCAGAGAGAGTGTTTTTCTACCTTATGTGGGAGTGGGGAGTATATTGGGAGAGTCATGGCAGATATTCGAAAGCTTAATTCTAAGTCTGTGGCCCATGTAAGAGAGATTGCTGTCCCACCCTCTGTATTCTGGACATGTAAATGGGAAGTATCAGAGAAATTTCAGAGGTAGAAATACTAAAAACTAAATAAAGGTGAAATAGATAATTTAAAAGGTAAAATCACTTTACAATAAGTTTCTGGAATTTGAACTTATTTATAATTTCTGTCTTGGGTTGACAATATTATTTAGGAAAGATAGCTCCATGGCAAGGATAGTCAAGTATACCTGCAACAGTTTCCTAATTATATGACATCAGTTTTATAGAAACCAACAATGACTTTCCCCCAAACTGAGGTGCTGAATCACTATCAGCGATAGAACCATAGACATTGACTATGACCCACGATGCGGGAGCTTATTTATTGTGCCGTAGGATTGCTAGACCTGCCTGATGCTACGGCAATTCCTAAGGTTGTCAGTGAGGTTCTCCCGCTGGAGGGGAGGCCTTTGTAGAAGCATCTTCCTTTTCCACTTTTGAACAAGGCCAGAGAGGGTGACTATAGCCCTGAGAATCTGAGACAAGTTTATTAAGACGCGTCTGAGTTTGAGGCTCTCATCCAAGGAATGCCGCAGTTGGGAGGCGAGGGTGGGGGTGGAGGGGGCCCATCCTTGGACGGTTAGCACAAATACAGTTGTCAAGGCAAGGAGAGAGGGTGTTGTTTAGTATTGAAATCATGTATTCCAGATGTGGGCATTTGGTAGTCAATCTGCTCTGAAGTGACATGCTGCTGAATCTTTAAAGGGCTTCAGCCGGGGAGAGCAAAATCTGATTGGGCAAATTGCTAAAATATTTAAAGTGCAGCCTGTTAAAGCTTTTACTGCGAAGAGAATCACGTCAGAAGTTGTAGTCAGAAAGAGCGAGTAATTGGCTTTCCATCCTCATGCCAGTCAGTCAGCATGAGGCTCTGTTCCTATTCCTTCCTCTTCATTGCCGATGCTAATAGCAGCCCTTTGGGGTGTGTGTGTGCTGCGGAGATCAAATAGCTGGTAAAATGAGAGGAAGATGAGTGAGGTACTTGTAAAAAGGGAGGCTGAATCCACAAAATGGCATGAAGACCATTTAGGGAAAGAGGAGCAGGAGAAAGGCAGAATTATTTTGTGACAAGAGGCAGCTACACTTCCCGGTGGGCACAGGGGTTTGAGACAGTTGTCTTTCAAAGGAAGGGTTCTGCAAGCAGGAGAGTGGCCTTCAGTGACAACCACTTCCTCTGCATCTTTCATCTCCTCTGAAATGTAACTCTGGGGGCGCTTTCCATTTATAATTTATCACATTTTCCACTTAGGTTTTCCTGTCCTTTTCTCCCCAGGCACGACCCCTTGTTAATTCCTGGCAATGATCAGATTGACAACATGGACTCCAACGTGAAGAAGTACGACTCCACTGGGATGTTTCACTGGTGCGCACCCAAGGAGATAGAGAAAGTCATCCTGGTGAGTGGGGGACTGCGGAACAGATGCCATCGGCTTCTGCCCCAAACTACGTTCGTGTGCTGGGACTGAGGTTTTCCTAACCGGACAGTGGGACGATACAGTCCCTGGTCCTGATATTTTTGATGGTTGAAATTCTGAACATAGATTGAAGCAGCTAGAACTCTGATCAGAACACGAGCCATATTCAGGATTTTTGATCTCTGAATATGTATTGGCTCGTTACAACAGTGGGTGATGATGCGCCACGTGAAAGGCCTCATGGGAGGCAGCATGCATGTAATTCCTGTGGATCTGGCTGAGGGCAGAGCCTGCCTGTGCTATTTAGCAGCTACGTGGATGTGGGCAAGTCGCTTGACTCTTTACACTTCAGTTCTCCTGTCTGTAAAAAGATGAGATGAGAATGACCCTAGCTCACAGGGTTGTAGTGAAGATTAAAATACAGCATATGCCTCAATGAAGTTACCTGTTCTTCTTCTTATCATTGTTATTATTAAATGCCATGAAGAAATCTGAATGCCACCTGGATCGTTGTTTGTTTGTAACAATGTTTATATTCTTATAGATAATAACCTTGCATGTTTGTGATCCTTCTGAGCACGCATTGTACGCAGGCAGATGCATTTGCTGAAGATGACAATGATGAACCACCGTCACCTTGGGGAGGCTGGGGCTCAGAGCCCTATTTCGTGGATGGCTCATGAACATCTTCCCAGCAGCAATGGCTTCTCCCAGTCTGTCCCAGGAATGTCAGCATAGATAACAATCCATCCTACTCTCTGCTCTTGTTCTATTAACAACTTCAGGTTTTAATGCCTACATCAGCTATCCTGTAGTTTATTGTCTCACTAATCCATGAAAAATGGATTAATAATCAGGAAAGTCAAATGGAAAGGTTCTTTTTCCCTCATGCCTCTAATCCCCAGGTTGCTCTGGGCCTGTTCCTGTCTGCCATCCAGGAAAATCCTATCATTTCTGAAGTCAGGACCACCCTTCCTAAACAAGGACTGTTCCAGGTCCTCAGAATGGCTTTGAACTAATACACTAGATTTTTTTCCCTGTGTTTTATCTATGTGTGTGTTTTCTCAACTTAATTATAAACAAGCATTAGGAGCCAGTGCAGCATCATGCTGGAGGCTGGCTCAGAGGTGTGGAAGTTGCAGGCAAAAGCAGAGAGTCAGAATTCTCAGCCAACAACTATTGTGCAACTGACCAGGAGTGCAAATGGTGCTACCTGCAAACTTGCTCCGTGTGTTTATATTCTGATGTTGTATCCATGGCACTTTTGCTCTGGTGGTCTAAGCTTAGCCTGGTGTTACCACCTGTGGCCGGTTACAGGCTGGATGCCCTATCTGGGACCCACGGTTTTAATGATTGACCTAGATATTCCTGAGATGCGCATGCTAACTGACATTCAATCAACATCACCTTCGAGCATGAAAAAGTTTAGGGAGGTGAGTTACTACTTCTAACATCTGGAAAGTAACATCATTTAACAAAACATTTATAAGACACCGGCTCTGTGCCATGCACTGTTCTTAGGGCTGGAGGTACAACCTCTGGCAACAGCTGCTCTCATAGAGCTTGTGTTGTATTGTAGTAGGGGACAAAGAGAAGATCACCAGGTAGACAAATGAGTACATAATAACATTTCAGATATTGATACAGAGATTTGGAAAAAATATAGCAGGGTCATGAGCTGGAAAGAAACTGGGAGGTGCTGTCTAGACAATATGACCCAAGAAGCCCTCCCTAAAGTAGCACTGGGCTAGAGAGGGGAATGAGAGAAATGGCCAGCTACATGAGATTGATCTGGGCTTGTGTGTACTCAATGTGCACAGGACACTAACTGCTTTGGGGATCAGAATATATGAGAGATGGTCCCAATTTTGAGAAAAATCACCACATAGTTAGAGAGAAGATATAAAATGTAAGCCTGAAACAACATATTTAAAGCTAAGTGGTAAGAGGCACAATATGCTATTCACATCTAGGGGAGAAGGATTAGCATGTGTTTACGTGGCCAGGCAAGTCCCATCAGATACAAACATGTTGTGCTAGGAGAGGGTTTAAGGCCATTAAAGCCCACCTTGGGTTGGGCTTTGGAGGATGCACAGGAAACATAAGATACTTAGAGGAACACATGAGTAGTTTTTCTGGTGGGTCTTACAACTGGCAGAATCAGACTCTCCAGGGCTGAGGCTCAGGAATTAGAATTTTTACAAGGTTCCCCAGGTGATGTTACTGCGGCCAGTCTGAGGATTGGTGTTTTGCTCCCCAGATCTAAGCTCCCGGGGTCAGCATCTGTGCTGCAGCCACTCTGCTAGCTGGTGCCTTCCCCACCTCCCCATTCTAGAATTCCAGCCTCTACCCCGGACCCAGTTTATATTCCTCTGGCTCGTTGAAGAGAGCTAGCCTCCCAGGTGATGTGGCCAATTAAAAATAATTAGGAGCCCCCATCACAGCACGTTACAGACTGGTTGACTCTGCTGGTGGCACCCCGGCACTCGAGTACACTTCCACGTGGTCCAGATAACTAACTCCAGGTCTTCTCTGTGAAGTGGTGATATGTGATGTGAGCTCCCCAGTGGGTCCTCCTTGGTCACAGTTTATAAAGCATTTCTTACAGCCTGTGTCTCAGGTTTCCCTGGACTGTTGCAGAGGGAAACCAATAATGGTGACAGTCTCTGCTTTATTCTAACGATCAGGGAGTGAAAGCTAGCTTCCTCTTCTCCTTGGAGGTTACTGTAATAACCCTGACATTGTCATGGATTGCAATATTGGCATTTAAACAATCAATGCACTGATCAATTCTACGGATTAAATCAAGCAGAGTTTGATATGTGCAGTGGATATTAATATGCCACCCCCAAAGCATTGTAAGCCACATGGGGCCATTCTGGCATGCAGTGGGAGGCAATGGACCAGGAGAGGCAGACAAAGGCCCACGGCTGGCCTCCTTGCATTGTCACTGTCGTCACTAGCACAATGAGCCAGAGGGCCAGCAGCGGCTGACCATTTGTATTTCCTGGGAAGTTGGGGGGTCCTCCTCTAAATGGGGTGATTTGTCTCCTTTGTAGATAGAGGTCTGGAGTTGGAGGAAGACATTGGCCTGTTGCTCTTACTGATCTATCTCTAGCCCCTTTTAATGATTATTTGAGGGATCTTTCTCTGAATAATTTATGCAAAGAGGGCCCCTCAAGGAATGCCTCTGAAACCCCCAAGGCAGCATTGGACAGGGGTCAGCAAACTTTTTCTGCAAAAGGTTTTATAATCAATAATGTATGTTTTGGAGGCCATATGATCTCTATTGCAACTAATCAGCTCTGCCTGTCATAGCATAAAAGCAGCCATAGGCAACACCTAAATGTATGAGCTTGGCTGTGTTCCAGTAAAACTTTACAGGAATTTGAATTTCATATAATTTTTACATATTATGAAATATTATTCTTTTGATGTTTTTCAACCATTATGAAGCACAAAAGCCATTTTTAGCTCACTGGACATACAAAAGCAGGTGGTGGAACAGATTTAGCCTGGGGGTCATGGTTTGCCACTCCTGGCTTCGGATGTCATGTTCCACCTGCTGATGCAATGAGGTACTGACATCTCACTGATAAGTCTAGAACTCCACACTCAGATTTCTTGAGCTGAGACCAACAGAGAGATTTATCATCATCTCAGCAAGAGAGCCAGAAAAGGCAGCTCATTTTATCAAAAGTTTCATGGAAACTGAGACTTCCCTTTCCAAATAACATAAATATTCCTTTTCCTTCTTATTCTCGCTCCCCAAAAATAATTACGAAAGTTCTGCTTACATGTATCTATGGCATATCTTTCTTAAATCTTTTGTTGAAGGAGATAGTAATATGTGCAAATATATGTTTAGATATATGTACTACATAAATATAATACTTACACATACTCAAATTATAGATAAATATGGCATGTATATAACATTGATGAAATGAAAATAATAGCACATAGTAAGCACTCAGCAAATGTTTACTTGATTCGTTGCACAAATGGTTTTGTTCACTCCTTACAACAGCCCTGTGGGGTCTCCTCTCCAGCACTCACACCCGTCTCTCTGTTGCAGACTCGCAGCGAAGCTGCCATGACTGTCCTGAGTGGCCACGTCGTGGTCTGCATCTTTGGTGATGTCAGCTCGGCCCTGATTGGCCTCCGGAACCTGGTGATGCCGCTCCGTGCCAGCAACTTTCATTACCACGAGCTCAAGCACATTGTGTTTGTGGGCTCTATTGAGTACCTCAAGCGGGAATGGGAGACGCTTCATAACTTCCCCAAAGTGTCCATATTGCCTGTAAGTCCAAGGTCACATTATTGATGCTTTTTCTTCTTCTTTTCATTCACAAAAGAAAATCCCAGATGGATGTAATAGTGGTAGCTTTGATCATGCCTCTGCTGCTTCATCTGGGTATGGGCCTGAGGACTCAGCACTTCCCCTATGCGCTGTCTAGGAAAATCCAAACCCTGGGAGACCTTATTAAAAGGAATTTGCAGCCAAGTTCAGTCCCTCATCAGGGATGAAGTTTAGCTTGCATCAAATGTATTAACCATATCAGGGTCTAAATGCTTTCTTGCTCTTGTCCACACAAAACCTAGAGCGTTTCGATATTGTGATGCTTATCATAAAAATTTACTTATAGAACTATTTATAGCATTTTACTTATTGATTAATGCTTGGAGAAAGCTTGATCTGTTCCACCTCCTGTTTTAACTAAATCAATGTAAATAACAGAGTTCTTTATTTCTGCTGTACGGAAGGCCAGCCCCTTCTGTGGGCCAACCCCTAACCCCTATTCATTTAGAAGTCCAGCAATGTTTTCATTGTTTTGTGTGTGTGTGTGTGTGTGTGTGTGTGTATGTGCACATTTATGTATGATATTCTTGATTACAGAACACTAGGATCCCAATCTAAAAGGAACAATTTGGGAATCTACAGTTTAGTGTGAAGATATGGAATATATGACTTAGGAGTCATGTTACTGACTACTTCCTAATCATAATCAATGTATTTTCCACAAACTTTCAAAAAATTGTACAGTATTGTACATTTCAAAATTCAATGTAGTTCTCCATGTCACAAGTTCACGTATATATCACTTATCCTCCAGAAATTTTTCTTGTGTGTTCACATCCCTAAAACTGAGGAACATGGATTTCTCTACCTGTCATGAGGTCTAGGTTTTCCCCCCAAATATGGAGCTAAAATCCATTATTTCTATTACCAACTTCCTGAACCTCAGAAATGCAAAAAAAAAAAAAAAAGCCAAGTAATATAATTCATTAGAGAACACGTAAGAACCTATCTACAACTACCACTCATTAAGTAGCCACTGTTTGTCTTCACATCATGCCTGGTACAATAGGGACTCAAAAATATTTAAAGGAGTGAGAAAAAAATATCAGATAGATCTCCTTTAGGTGTAGGACCAAAAATCTGCTGCCTTAGTGAACATATGTAGTTGAAAATAGTAACCTATAGATAAATAAATAGTTATACACACAGAAGAACATAAATATATATTTTGCTAATTTCAGAAATATGGTAGATTTGATTATATAGTTCCACAATTACCTTCTTGCATGTGCTCCTCCACATTGTCCTCTGACCTCTAAAAGTATCTTTGTAAAGAATTTATTATTTTGCTAAGATACATGAATCTGTGTGGGGTGTGTGTGTGTGTGTATGTGTGTGTGTGTGATATTTAGTATTTGCAGATGTGTGTGTTGTCTGTATATATGTGTGTGTTTCCTTCTGAGTGCCCTTGTGCACATTCACTCATCTGCCTTCATATGTATAAATGAGCTCTCATATTTTTCAGGTCATTTTCAAACCCTCCAAAATTTAGCATACTCAAGCACAACAGATGTGCACAACATGGGCCTTCACCTGTGTCTTCACACAGGGCATTGTTTAAACAGTACCCTACATAAAGGGCCAGCCCGGAGAAACCTAAGAGGTGTCTATGTATGTCATTTGTATTTCTTGTGGTTTGAAATCATGTGTATGCAACTGCACAGGGATTGTCTTATATCACAATTACTGCTGGCTTCTCTACAAGGTGAAAATTAAAAGAATATGGATGCAGGCAATTGAAGCTTATGCACTGGCAAAATGATTCAGGAAGTTGGTCAGACTTATTCTGTACCAAGAGATCATAGGAGAAGGGGGCATTCTTCTTGTCCTTTCAAAAGATACTGCTCCAGAGCTTGGAACGAGTAACTTCCCAGCACACACAGCACTAAATGTCCCTTCTCCCACAGTTCTACTTTGCAGCAATATTTTGGGAGCAGAGAATAGAATCACGACTGCCACTGAGTCATAAAACAGGGTTGATGGGCTCCATTGCTACAGCCAAGTCTCATCTTCTCAAAGCCACTTCTCCAGAAAGGGAGACGAGAGGAAGCCATCCAGAGAGAGATATATGGCTGTTGGCAAACTCTCACGCTACACAGTCAGTGGGTTGAAGACAACTGGGATCTCCATGCAGGATAAGCAAAAGCTAGATTCAGGATGGAGGACAGTGAAGCTGGTACCTGTACAGGAACCCCCAAATGATGCTCCTGGCCACCTAGAAGCTATGACACGGGATGGCCCTGATTAATTTTGCTCTGGCTCCTCCTGAGGACACAGAAAATGCGGAGGTCATGCCCTGTCTTTCAACACCAACCCTCTATTTTACCTGTGGTTGCATTCCCGGATTCTCTATCATTACCTCCGGGATCTGGGCTTTTTCCACTGTCTTTTGTTGCTATTTTATTATGTTTAAAAACATCTGTTTACTGGCTCATCTATTTTTAATTGCACTAGTAATATACAGATAAGTTCTTGTTATAAAATATTCAAACAATACAGAAGTGTATAAAGTCAAAACCAAACTTTCCCCTTCACCTTCTCAATCCTATTCCCCTCCCCAGAGGTAATTACTGTTATTAGTTTAGTGGGTATTTTCCCCGTGCTTTCTCTCTGAATTTTACATACATTTATAAATATATTTATGAATATGTAGTTTTATTCTGTGGGCTTTTTAAACATAAATGAAACTATACTTTTTAAATTGTTCTAGAACTATTTTTCTTCTATCTCAGAGATCCTTCCAAGCTGATGCCTACGTGGAGCGCTAGTACCTGCTGCATACGCTTCCATTGCCCACGTGTCCAGAAGTGTAGTTAATACTAATAATGACAATTAGATCATTTCCTTGGGTTTTCTTTTCTTGATGAAAAATGCCACAAAATTATATGGCTTGAAGCTTAATTTTTTTCCATCTCCCCTTTGCAAGATGCACGTTAATTCCACTGCCTCCCCTCGCCTCCGAATAAAAATGGAGCCGGTCTCCAGCCCCACCTCCTCACTCCATGCTCACAGGCCATTTCCCCTTGGTTGCATTGGAACTGCTGTCTGCCCGAGACAGGAGTGACCTGCTATTAAATAAACAGGCATTTGCAACCCACCCCCTCGTCACATTCTGAAAGCCAGAGGTTGCCACAGGACAGTTACTTAAATCAAGACAATTTCCAGGCAGGAAGAAGATGTAGGACCCTGGCATTATTCCTCTCCTGCGTTTGTTAGTAATAGCTTGATTGAGTATTGAGAGCAAGCCTAAAATGCTGCCATCAGCACCGACTACCCTTTAGATTAGCACACAGCTCCTATTCCCTTGAATGTAGTTAGGCCAGCTTAATGTCAAGGCATAAAAAAGATACTTGTTAAATAATTTCCCCAAAGCTCCAGCTCAATCTTTAATTTGTTTTTATTATTTTTTTTTCCCTCTCTCCCTCTCCTCTTTCGGTCTCACTTTTGCTTCTCTCACTCTCGCTTCCTCTCTCTCTTTTTTCTTTCCTCTATGCCAAAGGGTACGCCATTAAGTCGGGCTGATTTAAGGGCTGTCAACATCAACCTCTGTGACATGTGCGTTATCCTGTCAGCCAATCAGAATAATATTGATGATACTTCGCTGCAGGACAAGGAATGCATCTTGGCGTCACTCAACATCAAATCTATGCAGTTTGATGACAGCATCGGGGTCTTGCAGGCTAATTCCCAAGGTAAGGACAGCCTGTAATACTTCTTTGCTGTGCCTACGGGGGACAGGGGCTGGCAAGAGGGATATCCTTCACTCAGTAATTCAAAGAGGCTCACATCAGCCTGCCTGGCAGTGAAACCTGAGGTTGCTGTGATGGCTTTCAAAGGGACATCTGCTGCCTCTTCTTGCCATCCCAGGACGCAGGCTCGACCTGATCACCCACACACAGACTAGGTTGCCTTCCCAGAGAATAAACAAGTCTTTAAATGGCCACCCCCTCAGCCTTCCCAGACAGTGGCTTTGTGAGCAGGGTTATCAGCTAAATGTCAGAGCACTGAGAAGATGCTGGCTGCACAATTCCCAAGGTTGCCTCCCAGTATGTGTTTTTGCCATTGAGCTGGGATGGGGGTGTTACGCTTTGCCATTGTTGGAGCTGCCTCTAACACCCTGTCGACTGGGAGATGGTGATCTCCAGAGAGTGGGGACTCTACAGACACTAAAAGTCATTTAGCAAGAGGTGACACTTGTCAGCCCATGCATTTTCCTGTAGGAGACACAACAGCTTCAAATGACACACATCTGCCTTCCTGCTCTGCCCCCAATCTTCCCTGTCATTTGCTCTGGGATCCTGGGCAGGTGGTTACAAGTAAAGATGTCATCTGGGAGTCTCAGAGAGGCAGCACAGCAAAACACTCAGAAAAACTACCTTAGCAATCAAGATCTGGCAGGATATGATGCAAAGCATGTTCCTCCGAGTGACACCTCTATGTAGGCTTGCCATCAACTGTGTAGGATCCTTGTCACAGGTGGCCTACAGGAGGGGTGGCATTGGCTGTCTGATGGGGGCCTGGTTGCAGCATCCCAGACTGGAAGGGTGAAGGAGCACAGCCCATGAGAACCACAGCTACTGGGATATG
>VBSM01003143.1:47772542-47801937 GCA_008086735.1 Cheirogaleus medius
AAAAAAAAAAAAGGCACTCTTTCTCTTGTACACACACATTCACACTGCTGTGGTCTGAATGTTTGTGTCTCCCCCAAAATTCATATGTTGCAGCCCTAATCCCAATGGGATGGCATTAGGAGGTGTGAACTTTGGGGGGTGATTAGGTTATGAGTGTGGAGCCCTCATGAATGGGATTATTGTCCTTATCAAAGAGGCCCAAGAGAGAGCCCTCAACTCTTCCAACTTGTGTGGACACAGTGAGAAACTCTCTCCAGACACCAAATCTGCCGGCATCTTGATCTTGGACTTCTCGGCCTCCAGAATTATGAAGAATACATTTCTGTTGTCTGGAAGGCACCTGCTTTATGGCATTTCTTATAGTGGCCTGAATGGGCTGAGCCACACGCGCAAGCGAAGAAGGCAGAAGGCAGGGGCGTGTTGCTGTGCTCAACAGTGATTCTCCTGGACTACTGTCCACAGTGGAGGGGGCAGCTGCCTCCCCTCCGGCCAGCTGTCTGTCCTGCTTTCAAGGAGAGAGTGTGGAAGCTGTGGGCCCACTGAATCCCGGTCCCCTTGTTTTCTTATCCTGTCTGCCCCTCTCTTGGTTTTTAACACCATCCTTGATGACACTCCGACCTTCCAAAGGCACTGGTCTAGCAGTGGCTGTCAACACAGAGAATTCTCTTCCTCCCTAGCGCACACCTCTGGTCGCTGACCCTGTCCCCTGTCCCCTGACTCCTTGGGCTCCTCTCAGCCTTGGGGGCCAGATGGAAGGGCTGAGTTTCCTTGTCACTTGTCACTCTTTCTTTGAGACCCTTTTGACCAGCTGGAATGCTCACTGGCTTCAGACACTTCGGCCATCCTTCATCTGGGCATTTGGCATGGCCAAGCTGCAAGGGGATAGGAATTACAGGAAACAAAAGGGATTTCGTGTTACTCATCATTTTGGGAAACAAACTGAACTTCCTCTCAGTGATAACTGCATAGATTTCTGGCGCTGCACCTCCACTTTCATTACCATGTATCCTGCAGGCCTTTATGAAACCCCACCCTCTGCTTTGTCTGGAGAGAGATGTTACCATCTCTCCAGAACCCAGCTGGACAGAAATGTGGACTCAGGACCAATGCTGTGCTCTTGGGCCAGACTATTCATGCAATCTTACAGAAAGCTTTTCTAACATGATACAATTTAACATGAAAAACATGTCTTAACATTGATAAAGTAGCGCCTTCATCGGACACTTGCCACTGCGTGTTATTAGAGCTCCTAGACTGAGATAAAACCTCTCTTCTCTTCTCTCGTCTTTTCACATTCCCTTTTGGTGTCACTTCTCTAGCCCACATGGTGTCAGAACAGACCCAGCCTAGGGATTCTGGACCAGACACTTTCTGAATAGATCTGAGATGTGATGGCTGGTTGTCAAAAACAATTACAGGAGAAGGCGGCAAACACCAAGCCGTATGGCGCATCCGCCGTGAGAGTGGGGTCTATGAGATGCAGTTTTAATATACAGCAGGCACCACTGCAGTGACAATTACATAAAGCAGGTGAAGCTGCTTCTTGCTGGTCAGCAAACATCAGCTCAGAACCACTTTACAGCTCTTTACCAGCAACTAAGTGCCTTTATTTACAGAGTGCCTGTCACTTCCCTTTGGCTGGAGAGCTGGTGTATTATTTAGCACGCATTTATCTGGGGAAAACATTTCAATTTAAATCAGCTGGTACAACAGTGGCTCTTGCCAGACTGTTTCCCTGTGGTTGGAAAAGACAAGAACTGAGTCTGATCTTGGGAGATGGGGGAGGAGCAGAGGCAGGCAGGGTCCGTTCTCAGGGCACCACTTGCATTTGTACCTGAAATGAGGGAGCGTGCAGTGGGTTTCCCGTTCTGCTTTCGTGTCGAATTATGAAGTGAGCATCTTATCATGCCTTCCTGCTTACCCTTCCAGGAAGGGTAACTCCTAAGGGAAAGAAAGGAGAATAAATGATTGTTCCCTGTGCACCAGGCACTAGAAAGGCTCAGAACACAAAGGTGACTTGGATTCAGCTGGTCCCTATGCTTGTGAGGCTCAGGTGAGTGGAGGAGATGTCCCCATAAACAACTACGGTGGCAGTGAGACAAGGACCAGGCTAGGTATAGAGGAGCACTGGGGGCTTCTCATTTGATACATTTCAAGAAGTTGAGAAAGGCTTCTAAGATGAAGAGAAAGTCATCTGTGGATGACTTGAATACATGTGGCTACAAGCACCTGAAATGCGGCCAGTGTGACTGAGGAATTGGATTTTTCTTCTTACTTAATTTTAATAAATGTAAATTTAAAGCAACGTGTAGCTAGTGGCTACCTTACTGGACAGCACAGGCCTAGAGCATAGACTTGTTGTCTCCAAGGGTTTGGATTTGGGGAAGTCACCAAAGATTTATAGGAAGAGGGTAATTACATTAGTATTTGAAAAGATAACAGGCAGAAATATGAGCCTGGTTTACAGGTGGGGGCGATGGAGGCATAGCTCTGTAAGAAAACCATGCATGGGACTTATAAGATTTGTAAGAAGACCATGCAGTGGACTAGCTGGGAGGGGATGGGGCCAATGGTGCAGCTTTGGTAAGGAGGGCAGACAGAAATTGAGCTGGATTTGAAGCACAAGAAGATAGCTGCTAAAGGCCAGTTGGACAGGAAGGAGGATGGAGGATCAAGGGTGAGGAGCTGGGGATGAAATTTGAGGTTGGCCACTTGGTGGATGTAGCAGCAATGAAGTAAGCGGAGGACCCAAGAGCACAAACAGGCTTGGAAAAGAAGGTTGAGAACTCAGTCCTGGTCCCATTGACTCGGTGGTATCCAGCCGAGGTTGGAACCATGAAGCTGTCATAGAACTGGTGAGCACAGCCCTGTGGTGTCCCTCGCAGTGCTTAGCAGGAAGAAAAGTAGGAGTTGGCTTTAGCTTGAGATGGGAATTCACAGGAGGCAAAGGCTTGCGTGGTGCTGCTGAGAGGATGTGAAAACGAGCGGCCACTGGGGCTAAGCCAGCCGCTGGAGAAGTCAGACTGGGAGGTGGGGCTTCTAGACCTAGGGGCCAAGAACAAAGCAAGGGATACAACCCTGTGAGGTCGAAGAGCAGGAGTGTGGATTAAGGTGTGGGAGAGCCAAAGGGTGGGAGGTGTGCTCACAAAGGGGAATATGTGATGGCCTCGGAGAAAGAAATATTCCCTGAGGAGCCAGAGAAGAGCTTGGTGGCATTACACTGAGGACAGTTCCTCCCTGTGAAAGCTCTGTGCCTGCAGCAAAGCCCCTCTGAACACTACTAACACCACCACCAACAGCAATGACCACCGTAATGATCATGTCAGTGTTGGTGCACATTTGTCGTATGTGGTAGGCATTTGCCAATCAAGAAAATATGCATTTCTTAGATCCCTGGTTTTCACCTTTGGTTGCATGTTGTACTCACTTGAGACTTAAAAATATCGATGCCTGGGTTGCACATCAGCAAGTGTGATTGCATTAGTCTGTTGTACAACCTGGACTCCAGGAGTTTTATAAGCGCCCATCTGGTTCCCATGTGCAGCCCTAGGTGCTCCTCAGAGGAGCGCTGTGAGGTCGGGCGGTCACAAGTTCAATTGCAAAGATGAGAAAACCGAGGCTTAGAGAAGTTAAGTAATGATTTTTCACCCAGGTCTCCCAGCCTGGGGAACTGGGATCCTAACCATTAAATCATTTTGCTTTGTTAGGACAATTCTGTTGGGTCGGCTTGATGATCTCCACCCTTTCTTTCACATTATTTTGGATTGTCATCAGCTTCCCTAAGACTTGAAAAGCCTTAAGTGGAGAAAAAAGGGGGAGGCCACAGGCTCTGGCTGTTTTCTGCCTAACTGGCCAGTTCCTGTCATACGTCTCAAGGTGATAAGTAAAGGATAGCAGTTGTCCAGTGGACAGACCTTCCTCCCACCCACAGCTTTTGAGAGGCAACAGAGCCGAGATCCAGCACTACCTTACTGTGGAGCATCATGTTGCTGGCCTCTAAAGCCAGCAATGTGCGCCCCTCATAGCCTGGGGCTCTTTAGGAAGATGGAGCTATGTGTGAATTTCAATATCTGAGCTAAATTTGAATGTTGGTGTTAAGGTTCCTCTGGGGAACCTTTCCTGATATCTGCGTTCATCTGATTCATGCTACCCGTCCTGTAGGTGTCAATCCAAATGCCACAGACATTTATTAAGCACTTGCTGTGTGCCCAAACTGTGCACAGCAGGCATTGCTGGGGTGACAGGGAGCATAAGACACATTCCCAGTCCTAGTGACCTCATGTGCAAACATATAACTCTGCTTCAGCAGGTTGGTTTACTGCTGGGAGGGAATTCCACTCTATGAGGCCAATATTGGGAGCAGAAGAAGACAGTGGGTTTGAGAGACACTGAAAAAATGCATGGGATTTCAGCAGGTGGAGACAAAGAGTGCTCGCTGGAGTCAGGGAGAAGACTAGAAGTGAGAGGGTGGAGGTCACCGGGGTGTGTCGGAGGGACAGGAATGAGTACAATTTGGCTGAAATACAGGTATGTGTGAGACAGCAGGGAGAGATGAGGCTGAAATATGGGTTGGGCATGGAGGACCTTTTATTCCCTTTTTGGGTTACGGAGCTGTAAATAATATTTTATGAGTTTATGAGTTAGGAAGCTGTAAATAATTCAGTAGGCACTGGGGAGCTACAGAAGGTTTCAAAGCAAGAGAGAGATGGGCTTGGCCCCGTGCTTTAGGGAGATTGATCTGGCAGCCCCTTGAAGCATTGTTTGGAATGGACGGGAACAGGCTGCCATGACACTGGTCAGGAACTGTGGCTATCCAGAGGGAAGCCAGATAATAGAATGGGAGTTTCTAGTGAGAGTCACTGCAGGTGTGAAACGGCCTGCATGGTGTGAGCTTCCTCCCTGGTGATGGAAGATGCTGCTCACAGGAAGAGGCCTGCAGAGAGCAGGGACAGGCTGTGGGGGAAGGCAGTGCTGGGAGGGTTGGGTTTTAGTTGTGGTTCATTTCCACGGGGACTTGGTGAAAAATCCAGGTGGGCATGAAAAGCCAAAGGGAGGAAATGAAGTCCTGAATCCAGGAGAAGGTCGCTGCTGGAGATTGGGCCCATCACTCCTGCTCTAGGAGTGAAGGAGAGCCTCAGGGCGGGGGGAAGATGCCTGAAGGACAGAAGTCTGAGGACCATCTTAGAGAGAGAGGACATAGGGAACCACAAGCTGAGCTGGGTCCCCAACATCACAGAAGAGGGGCAAGCCTATATATCCACTCCAGGACATGTGTCTGATGCCTGGTTTCTCCTGCCTCTTCTAAGTTCATTTTTCTATATTCTGTGCCTCCTTATAGTCACCAAGTTAAAAAAAATTACAGTGGTTTACACACTCACACACACTCACAAAGACACAGAGCACGGTTCCTCCAGCCCTCCCTGACCCGGAGCCAGAGTTTCACTAAATGAATGTCCACATGTGAGCCGAGGCTCTCCTTTGTCTGCATTTCAACAAAGGTTAAGAGCCTCAAGTCGGAAATGACATTTTTCTTCGGAAGTATGGCAGCGGCACTTGGAGAGATGGCATTAATTGGGGGCACAGGGTGAGGGTGCACCCTCCCCATCCTAAAGTCTGAGATGTCTTTTACGGTTCCAGAGAAGGAAATGAGGTTTCTGTTTTAGCTTTGTGTGAGACAACGTGGATTAGGATCTCCAAATTATTGGATGGCAAAAAGCAGCACTCAAAAGGATCTTCCTAAAGTAGAACTCTGAGACAAAACCCTCAGGATGGAATGTGTTGGGGACCTCTGTGCATTAATATCAAATGATCAGTAAAGACAGGCTGTGAGCCTTGTTGGTAAGAGTGTGATCTATTTTGAGCCGTGATTGTTTTATCCTGGTCGGTATGAGAGCGCACGTGTAAAGAGCGG
The DNA here is from genome assembly GCA_008086735.1 of Cheirogaleus medius. Taxonomy (NCBI): domain Eukaryota; kingdom Metazoa; phylum Chordata; class Mammalia; order Primates; family Cheirogaleidae; genus Cheirogaleus; species Cheirogaleus medius. The sequence continues at coordinate 47,778,454 of VBSM01003143.1, forward strand.
TGAAGATTTGAAGGGAAAAATTGACAAAACAGAAGAATGTCGTAAAGAGGACAACCAGGACGGGACCATGCCTGGGCCACATGTCACTCGCCAAGTGGTTAAGAGAACCAGGCTAACAGACTTGAAGGGCCATTTTATCTTCTGCTCCTTGGGACTTTTGTCCCAGGACCAATGGCTAATAATTAAGGAGAACCAGATTTTAGCCCAACACAAGGGAGACGTTTCCAGATTAGAATGAACTGACTGAAAATGTAGAGAGCACTCTATCACTGCATATCCATTTGCCAAAGGAAAGTGACTGACATGCTCTTTGGGATGGGAGGGAGATTGGACGAGATGAGTTCTGTGGTCCTTTATAAACTGAGGGTATCCAGTATTTTCTTGATTTTTATGACATAGGGATCTGTGTTTTATATGATCTACATTCTTACTCCAGAGGGAGCGCTATGGTGTTTGGCAGGATGGGGTCATGGGTCCTTTAGTGGAAGCGTTCACATCCTTCCTGGACAGCGCTGTCTTTGTGTCTAAAGATGGGGAGCAGCCGGCCTTGGGGTGAGCAGCTGCACATCTGGCTTTTACATTAATTGGACAGGCCACCCCCTCTTCAACTCCCACGCCACCCGTCCACACCTGCCCTCTCTTCTCAGTGCTCGGCCCTCTTCCCCTTCTCCAAACCCGGCTTCCCCCACACCCAGCCTGCTCCCTCTTTCCTGCAGACACACCTATGCACAGATCCTCACACACATTCTCCCTCCCTGAAATCCGAGAAGCATTTTTTCAGCTGCTCCCATATAACATTTCATTACCACAATATTCCCTCTCAATTCTGAAATGGCGGTGGGGGAGAAGCCATTTCTCTTTATACCCACTGAATGAACAAAGCTCAGTGCTAAAATATTTTTCTTCCGTTGTAACTGAAACTGCTGTTGGCTTCCGTCCCAAAAACCAGAAAGACAATTATACTTAACTGTTTAGAGATTTATAAATACCACACTGGAGTAGCCTCTAGGTAGTAACTTTAGATACCCAGCCCCATAATTTTCTTTTATTGGTTTGTGATTTAGATCTTATTTTGAGCCCTCTATAATAAGAGTAGTACATTTCATTAAAAGAGCTTACTAAACAATAAAGAAAATCTGGCTTAGGGCTCTGAGCAGGTCTCAAGTACAGAAAAGGGTCTGCCCTGTTACATTTCTTCTTTGGACATCACAAGATGAATCCTAGCGCAGGGTGCACATGTATTTCAGCAAAGCGGCAATTGCAGCTGTTTTCTAAATGACTTCAACTTGGGAGAATTTCTCCTACACAGCATATTTCATCACATGAGAGATCCTCTTAAGACTGCCATTTACTATTATGGTAATATATTCCTAGTGAAAGAAACAGGGAAAAACAACAGCAGCAGCTGGAATGAGAGATTGAGAAACTTGGAACACTTTCTGAACCTGCGGACGGCTTTATGTCCTCCATACGTGAAGGTCTTTCTTGGACAGTGGGTGTGGGGAAGAAAAAGTAAGGAAAGATGAAATAATCATTCCCTTCCAACTGCATGCAGAGCAGATTCACTTCCCCACTCAGGCTGTGCCCAGCTTGGGACAATCACAGTGAAAGGAAACCTTAGCTTCAGAGACGGAAAACAGATGCGGGGTGGTGTTGGAACTGAACTCACTGTCTCAGCATCAGGCTCTGGCATGATGGTTTACTCCTCAACATGTGGGTGCCTAGGTAAAGCAGCTTTTTAAAAATTGTAATTTTTTTTCTGGTGAGCCATGCATGAGGCACAATCATATACAATATCTCACTTAATCTCCCTGAAAACCTGCTGAGGAAGAGGTTACTATCTCCATTTCATAGATGAGAAAACAGAGGCTCTGGAAAATTAAGCACTTTCTCCCAAAGTCTTGTAGCTAGTGACGAGCACATGGAGTTGATCTCCAAACTGATTTCAAAGTCTATGCTTTTCTTACCACACCAACTTGTCTTATAAAAGACAAGTCTTGTTCTGGTGAGAATGGGCCTGAATCTATACATCTGCTTTCAAGGGTCCTGGGAGCTTCCCCAGAGCAAACATTCAAGGGAGTGAAAGCACTCAAGATGTGCCAGCCTCACTCCTAAACTAACCCTCGTGTCCAAGGGGCTGACATTTGTTCTGAATGTTTCTCATCCCCACAAATCTCTACTTTGTGAGTTTCTGGCCCCACCAGTACCATCAATGAGAGATACTATTCTCCTGAGTCTTGAGTCTTTACTGCTATATCAACTGGACAAACAAAGGTAGAGTTGGGGGAAATGTCAAGCATTCTGCTGAGCCTGTCTCTGTAAACAGTATGATTGTTTGAGCTTTTCTTTTCTTTTTCTTTTTTTTTCTTGTTAATATAGATTTGACTTTGGAGCTGTCAGAAAGACAGTGGAATGTTTGAGACCCAACCATTGCTTCCTTTGTTAAGAGACTTAACAAAATATTTCCCAGTTTTATCTACTCATTCCACTCTCCAGGTGGAAGTTTCCATACAAGGCCATAGATGAGAATGAATAGACATCTCTAGACCTCAAAGTCTAGGCTCAAAAAATGGTCCAGAGAAAATGTGTCCAGTGGGAAGAAAGTGCAGTTGTATATCAGGGAAAGGTAAAGGAAGTCGTATAATCCCATGGACTCTCTAAGACCCCTGGTGAAATTCTGGATAAGGATAGGTCAACCAACAGATCTTTTCCTGAAGATCGGTTTGGTTTACAACCTGTTCCTGGGGTTAGTGTCCTTGCTTTTTTCGTAGTCTGTGCCATCATATAGCTAATAGGATCTACAGGCAAAAGTGACAAAGACATATATTAATAAAATAAGTTGTATGGCACAATGCACACTTAACGATATAGGATTTGGAACATTCCAGAATACCTTGCAAAGATCATAGTGCTTGTAATTTTCTGAGGTATAGATTTAATCCACCTGCTGTGAAGATAGCATGCACCCCTCAAGCTGGCTTACGAGCCTAGCCAACCACTCAGTGCATTTTTATCTTCACCCATCTTTGTCTAGGCAAAAAAAATCATGTATATTTCTAAAACCTTTAATTTTTTTTCATTAAAAGTGGCCCTGCAAAGAAGACAACGGATTCATAAACTAAAATATTCTGTATTTATAGAACATTTAAGGCTATGAATGGTCCTTAAATCCTTCAATTATATTTCATGAAATGTTCTGGAGGAAAATTATTCCTAGAATTCTAGAAAAGTAGTATAGTAGTCATTGAACATTCTGTCACATAACTCCAACAAAGATTTTCTACCAGATATTTTCAGTGCCACATGGATGTTGCCGTACAGTGTGTTATGAGAAGGCAGAGATTGCTTTGGGCTGCAATAGTTAGGGTGGGGGCTCCAGAGTAAATGGACTTGGATTTGAAGTAGGTGTGATTATCAATAATTAAGGGTGCTGATGGGCATATGGGAAGGGCTGAAGCTGAGAGATAGAAGGCGCATAAGCAGGAAAGGCCAAGTGTATTTCATAAAGGGTCGCTTGGCTTTGTGTGTACTAATGATATAACCAAGGGGCTTAGAGCTCTCACCATGTCAAAGGAAATGATTGCAGGTGAGACCACTGTTAACTTGAATAGGTCCTCAAAAGGGCAGCCTGTTCTATTGTTTTACTCACCTCCTCACCTGCACCAACTGTCAGAAATGTTTTTAAATGCTTAGCACAGACCTCACACTGGGTAGACACTTAGTAGAGGTTTGTGTAGGCAGTGATACATGAATAAATAATTTAATCCTACTGTCTGTTGCATGCAGCCTGCTCTCTCTTAGTTTGCACTAACTGACATGAAGCAGCTCAATACCTTTATTAAAAAACCTGCACCTCCCCTCCAGGCTTCAATCAGCCTTCATTCATTTGACAGCTGGGCACTGGGCAAGGGTTACAAAGATCAAAGATGTTGAACTTATGTGTAGGAGCCTTGGTCAGACAGCTAAGTTGTCTCTAATATAAATTGTCCCATTCCTTTAGCCTTTAAGAATAGCTTCTGGCCCTCAACCTTTGACTGGTCTCACTGCATATACCGTGACACAGTATCAGCCCAAGGCCTGAAGAAGCTGTAGGACTGAGACCTCCGAAGTTCAATAAAGGGCAGAAAATATCTCTACTTTCTGCTCCAGGGAGCTCTGAGTGGTTCCTGAGAGCTTCCCTGGCCATGCAGGGATGGACTTTCCTCTCAGCCGTAGACAGGAGCAGGAGCAGCTTAGAAGATGGGATTCATAATGGTGAATCACAAACACGGCTGTCAGGGAGCCAGGTTTTAAATCCTAGTTCTGTCAATCAGGTGTGACTTGACTTTGGATAAACACTCCAAATTTCATTTCTTCATCTGCAAAGTGTGGTTTGTTAAAATGACCTCACCCAAAGATGCTGAAGAATCAGTGTGTGAATACAAAGAGATGATGGCTGCAGAGGGTTTTATAAAACATCAAGGGCTATAGAAATAGCACTTTTGCTGTCAGATTTAATCATGGCCCATGTGGGGTCTGGGACAGACAGCTTGGGTTTGAATCCCAGCTCTGCCACTAACTAGGGCTGTGCAAACTATTGAACCTCTTTGTGTCTCAATTTTCTCACTGACAATACAAGTGCACCTGGCTCATCCAGTTGCTGTGAGAATTAAATGAGATATAGGCATTTTTGTTGTCTATACAGTACCTTTAAGTAAGTTGGAAAAAGCCACTCCTTTCTCAAGATACTTTATTTCCATCTGTTGACAAATTGTCATAATGTACTGATTATGTTTGAACAATACACTTTCCTGCCATCTGCTAGGGAAAAGTATTGTAATAAATATGCAAATATACTATGTCCATGACATGAGTGATGCCCACTTAGATTAGCTATCGTGCAGTGCCCAGCCTTCAAAACTATACATGGCAGCCCTGAGTGAATGGATGTAGAGCACTTAGTGCCTAGGATGTAAGTGGAGATTAAGCAATGTTGCCTATTTTTGTTATTATTATTACTGGACAGTTTTACCATTTTTTTTTTCATTTTTCCCCCAAAGATGAACAAATAACAAGGTATTATCCATTTGTACCTAGCAGCTGGAATGACCACTGACTCTGTCTATAAATACGCATAGAAAATAGATGATAGTGGAAACCGAGACACCTTTGGGAGTTGAGCAGTCCAGGTAAGGTAGACTTACAAAAAGCCTACCGAGGAATTGAGGAGGAACTGGGCGGATTACCAGTGCGTCCTGGGAATTTCCCTCAGTGGACAGGCTAGCACGGCCCCACGTAACGGAGCTTCTCGCTGAAGCAGAGACTAGGCCTGGGACAGCTTGCTGACAGAAGATCTCATATACTTCCAATCTACACCGATTGGTTATGGCAGGAGCCCTGCCCTTGGTGAAGTGACACATTCCAGAGTTGCTACTGGCAGAGTAGGACGCACGCTACTCCACCTAGATGACAGGTGGCACCTGGCTTCCCTCCTTTGACTCTTTTTTCTCACAAAAGAGTAATTTCACCCTCAGCCAGGAGACCTGTAGCATATTAGTTCCTAACTGGGGAAGGGATCTTGCACCCCTTTTAATATCTAATAAAATGATGCATCTTCTGTTTGTTTCTTCCCCCGCCTCCTCATAGATATATGAAGATATATTTGCATATAAATTCAAGAGGTTTACCTAGCTCAGTGGTTTTCTTCACCCCACCAGCTTTACTGAATTATGATTAACAAATAAAATATATATATATATATATTTAAGGTATACAACATGGTGATTTGATACACATACACATTGTGTCATGGTCACCACAATCAAGTTAAGTAACACATCCATCACGTCATATAGTTACTATTTGTGTGTGTGTAGGGGGTGAGGACACTTAAGGTCTACCCTCTTAGCAAATTTCAAGTATACTGTACAGTATTATTAACCATAGTCACCATATTGTATTTTAGATCTCCCAAATTTATTCATTTTACAACTGAAACTTTGTACCCTTTGATCAACATCTTCCCATTCCCACACCCCGACCCCAACCCCTGACAACCACTGTTCTACTCTCTGCTTCTATGAGTTTGACTTTTTTTTTTAGATTCCACATATAACTGAGATCGTGCAGTGAGCTCATGCAGTATTTGCCTTCTGAGACTGGCTTATTTAACTTAGCGCAGGGTGTCCTCCAGTTCATCCATGTTGGCATGAGTGGCATCTTTATTCCTTTTTTATGGCTGAATATTTCATTATATATATGTATACATACACACACACACACCACATTTTCTTTATCGATTCATCCACTGACAGACACTGCAGTTGTTTCTACATCTAGGCTATTGTGAATAATGCTGCAATGAATATGGACATGCAAATATCTCTTTGAGATACTGATTTCATTTCCTTTGGAAATATACCTAGAAGTGGGGTTGCTGGTTAATATGGAGGTTCTATTTTTAATTTTTCATAGAAACTCTATACTGTTTTCTATAATAAAATGGTTATACTAATTTACATTCTCACCGACAGTGTATAATGTGGTTCTTTCTTCTCCACACCCTCACCAACACTTATCTCTTGTCTTTTTGATAATAGCAATCCTAACAAGTGTGAGATGATATCTTATTGTGCTTTTGATTTGTATTTTTCTGATTATTAGTGATTTTGAGCACCTTTTCATATATACTTGTTGGCTATTTGTGTATTCTGTTTAGAAAAATGTCTATGCAGGCCCTTTGCCCATTTTTTAATTGGGTTATTTGTTTACTTGCTGTTGAGTATGTGAGTTCTTTATATATTTTGAATATTCAACCTTTAGCAGATATGTGATTTTTATATATTTTCTCCCATTCTATAGGTTGCCTTTTCCCTCTGTTGTTTCCTTTACTGTGTAGAAGGTTTTTAGTTTGATCTATTCCCATTTGTTTATTTTTGCATTTGTTGCCTGTATTTTTGGTGTCATATCCAAAAAATCATTGTCCAGACCAATTTTAAGGAGGTTTTCCCCCTGTGTTTTCTCCTAGGAGTTTTCTGATCTTATGTTCAAGTCTTTAATCCCTTTTGAGTTGATTTTTGTATATAGTGTAAAAGGATCCAATTTCATTCTTTTGCATATGGATATCCAGTTTTCCCAACACTATTTACTGAAGAGACTATCCTTTTCCCCATTATATGTTCTTGGCATCCTTGTCAATTGATCATATATGGGTGGATTTATTTCTGAACTAGCCATTGGTTTTCAACTTTAGCTGCACTCTGCAATCACTTCGGGGAAGTTTTAACATCCTCAAAAAGCTCAGGCTATTAAATCAGACCCTGCAGGTAGGACACAGGCAGGCATCAGCAATTCCAGTTGTGCATCCCGAGTTGAGAAGCTCAGGCTTAGCCCGTTACTTACCCAAGGAAACCATCCCCAATCCTCATATCTGGGCTGCTGATTCACTAAAGCGTCATAGAACTGGCAGCCTCCTAGGAGTGATCACTGAGAAGTTTGGAAGGCATATAATGGACATTATGAAAATGCAGGATATATGAGAAATGAACTTTTATTCACAAACTTCCACATGGTTCCCAGCAGGGAACCAGTGGGAACAGGGAAAATAAACCAGGGAGTGTCCATTTGAGAGATCAAGGCATCTGGGCACAAGTAATTCTCTGAATGCCTAATCGGCATAGGGAATGGAAGAATTTTGAAAATCAATCAGACCATGGGCCTACAGGCAAGCAAGGAAGGTAAATAATGAAAACATCAGAGTTGAGGTTTCACACTTAATCTATAAAACTACTTTTAATAGGCCCCTGGGTGATTATAAATTCACAGTGACTTTCCTTTTATTGGGATTATATGGGGCTGATCCACATTTCTAAGGGAAGCCCTTCCCGTTACACAGGTGTGTCTCCTTATTTATTTATTTATTTATTTGCATTTAGGATACTGAAGAATTAAAAAAAAACAACCCTCATTTCTATGAGCATTAATTATATACCATGCAAGGAAGCAATTGTCTCTGTGTTATGAAATATTAAATCAAAATGCTTCCCGTTCCCACACGTCCCAGAGATAAATACAGCAGTATTTTGAAGCCCCTCTTGGAGCTGTTTTGCCTGCAAATTTATTGTTTTGTCTCCATTTTCAGAAAGCCCTGTTTTCTATGAAGTATAGCACTCTAGGTAGTTTTTAAGGCGCAAACTCCTCCAGAGTTGCCTATGTCGGCAACAACTCTTATGTAGATGGCCCACGAGGGAGGGTGTGTTGATCGGCTCCTTTAAGATGACAAATGGGCAGAGAGTGTTATTGTCTTTGATTGCACGCCTTACATCATCTGTATGTAGGAATAAGAGGCCCATACTTTATCTTTAGCCATTTTATAAATATTTAAGTCCTTATAGTTGCCTAAAGATATTAAAGCATATTTTACAGTAGTCGGAATATAAATATTATATATAGCACAAGATACCAAAGTAGTTTAATGAATTCATAATTTTCTGCTCACATTTATTGGAATGTGTTTTATGTTCCAAAAGTTCCATTTAAAGAATAAGATACCATTCCGCTCCCTGACAGCACACCAAGTGTTGGCCGGCGTTGCGGGCGGGGTCTCAGTGCCAACGTGTGGAGGCTTCCATTAGGAAGCAGGGAGGCAGGAAGTCAGGGCCCTGGGATATATTTCTCCTTTCTCTAGGTTTAAAAAAAATAGGTACAAATAAAATTTTTTGAATAAACAATTCTGGTGCTTATTTAAGTCATAAGGCGTTTCAAAGAGAAAACTTTTTATAGCCCCTTTCTTTTACTTCAAGGAGATTAATTCAAAAACATTAAGTACAATAAAGATAAAGTTTGCAATTTTCCTATCCTCCCCTCTCCAACTCCCTTTTGTAAACAGGGATGTAGATCCTATTTTGTGATTCAGGGTCTTGATTTGGGCAGTGGCTTCCCGATGTATTCTGAATCTCTCTCCCTAACTTAAAGAGTTCCAACTTCCTTTTTCCTTCCCCTAAACGCAAGCATATTACTGCACCTCTTTTCAATTTTCCAGTGAAATATAAAGACTTTCCTCTTTAATATTTCACAAAGTTTCTCCAGCTCCCAGCGGGAGTCCATGCTGGGTAATGTTTGCTAATTACCAACAACAAAACTAGACATACAACGCTGGTAAATTACCTGACCCTTTCCATTTTAATGAGACAACAAGGATTTCGCGAAGTGATGTTGTTTCACTGGTTAATGGTGTCAGCAATGTTGTAATTGTGGGTTGAGACACATTAGCTGAACAACCACATGTAGAAAGGGCTTTCTGTCGACAAGCCCTTTGGAGACTAGAACCATATTATCATTAAGCCTTTGTCATTTGCATGCTGCTAATCACTTACTTTATTATCCCGCGTATCCATTGTCTTTCTTTAATTGCTCTTTAAATTAAAATTAAAAATAGTTCTAAAGCCCACAATGGCTGGGATAGCATCTTGATTATGAAGATAACTTCAAGAGAATGGAACAACTGGTAATATATTGCCAGGATTATGAGAGTCCCACCGTTATGCTCCGTGCCTGCCAGGCCTCGGGGGCCTAATTGTGGCGGTTTCTCTTCCTTTAGCCCATAGTGTTTGTTTAATAAATGGTTATTTATGGCCTTCTCAGCCACTATAGCAACTTTGGAGAAAGTACATCCTTCTCATTGGTCTGGGCACTGAAGTTTCATCCTCCCGGCAAAGGAGGAACAGTGAATTAAAAGTAGTATCTGCACTAGGGCTTGTAAAAGAGTCTGCAGGGAGAACTTCTTGATTCCCCTTGCTGTTTATTCTGTAGGAGCTCGCTTTTAAAACTTGGGGTCATGAAAGAGACATAAACTTCAGAGCTGAGAGGGGACTCAGAGTCATCCCCACTTTACAGAAGAAGAAACTGAGGACCAGAGCCATTGCCACAACTATGACTATATAGCCGCAAATGAACCTGTTTTGACTGTTAGCAAGTGGAGTGGCCATGCGTTAAGGGGATGCTCCAGAGAGAGGATATGATGTCATGCCTAGAGCTGTGATGTGCAAGCCACATGGTTGTCATGGCACAATGTGTTAGGTGTGTGTCTCTTATATCTATCTATCTGTATCTCACTGTGTTTGTTGATACAGACTAGGTGACAGGATACTGTTTTCCACTTCCGCTTCCTTAAAAAAACAACACATGAATGTTTCTCTAGCCACTTCTGAATATTTAATGACTAAACCCCAAATTATCATGGTTCCAACATTATGTATGATGCACGATAATCAGAAGGGATTTGAGGTATTTCTTGCACCTCGTTTTATGGATGGGAAAACTGAGTTTGACAAGATGTTGAATCCTTCTGTGTTTTCACAGAGTTAGGAGTTGACCTGGAGCTAAAACCCTTGTCTTTTGTTTTCTCTGCCAACTCTACAACTCTCTTATTGATAAATAATCATAAATTGGTTCTTATAATATGCTTATGCTGTGCCAGACACTGTTGTAAACAGTTTCCTGTATCATTAATATTAACTCATTTAATCTTCATGACATATTACTCTCCCATTTTACCAATGAGGAGACTGAGACAGGGAGTTTAAATAAATTGCACCAGATCACAAAATTAGAAGCTGAAAAAGGCAAGACTCAAAACTTAATCAGTCTAGCTACAGAGTTCATGTTCTTAACCATGATGTTATGGCTTATTTCTGGTTATGGTCAAAAGATATTGATCATGCTTTAAACAGAGTTGTTCAGGATCAAACCAGCGTGAATCAAGCCTCCTCTGGTGAAGATCTGTGTGTTCGTGTGTGGGAATGTCTGACCCCAAGATCCAAGATCCCAGTTACATATTCGTCTTTCAGCATAAACATATATACAGGAAACCCTTTAACACTTAAAAGAAAAAAACCAATTAAAGTGATTTCTTTTAAAGGACTATCAAATGTTTGGAACCTCAGCAGCTATCTTGGGCCAGGCGTCCTGTCTCTAGAACCGTTCAGAGACAGCCGGCTGGAAGTTGTTGGTGATGGGATTCTGCTTTTCTGAATTGCGTGGCGGTGCCTTGGATCACTTGGCAAATCCATCTTTTACAGTTACTTAATTTTCTGTGAGCTTAAGATATGGATGTTTTAGTTTGCTTGTGATTTTGTAGCTCTGGATTTTGCTACGCTGGCCACTGATTCATACTAAACCAAACAACCAGGGCCCATTTGGCATTTGGTGTTTTACATGTAAAAAGGACATTTGAACTACATGACAAATGCTGAAAAACAAAGCCCATAGCGCTGAGAACATAAAGAAACTGTTTATAATGAAAAGGTGGTTACATTTTCAGTCAATCTATCACTTTAATGAGCTCTTTGCATTTCTTTGATTAATGCTCGCAAAAGGGGGAGAAAAAAATTGATGTAATGGAAACAAAATGGTATATAGTCTTGGCGGCACGAGGGGGGATTTTTGTGTGTTTTATTAGTATCCCTTTCATATCAATGTCTTGTAATGTATATGTCTGCCTTTTCCCTGGCATAGCAAGCCTCTAGTTTACTGGAAATGTGATCCGGCATGAAAGAGGAGACCCCATGGTAGTGGCAAAACAGCCTTGTCCTCTTGTGGTGGCAACAAAGAAGGAGGGTCCCAGAACAGGAATTAAGAATAAATAATAATGATAAATAAAAAGCTAGCATAGCCTGTGCCATATTGAAATTGAGGAATCCAATAAGTATATGAAGACAAAAAAGAGAAAATTAAAGATGCTTAAAACCATTTAAACATTAGTATGTAGTAATTAGTACATATTTAGTAGTAATTCATACATTTTTAAATAGTGAATAACAGGAATGGAAAAAGGGCAGAGGAAGACGTCTTCATGAAGTATCTAGCTGCTAGGAGTTAGTCAAGGCAGGCTTCCTGGAGGAGGTGGAGAAGAGGCAGGAGCTGGGTTGGAAGGGAGGAGAGGAGGCAGCATTTCTGACGCTTGGTGGGAGCAGACATGAGAATTAGCAGGTGCCACTCTTCATCTCTGTTGGAAACCAGCTCTAACTGCTCTTCCCTTCAGCTGTGTTCACACAGCCTTGTGGCTTTTCTTGGGCACATGAGTGAGGCCTCTGCTCTGAGATTGTGTGGCTCTTATAAAATGATGGGGGATTGAAATAGCCGAGAACTGGGACCCTGAAACTCTCTTTGGGCCTTGTTCTTCTGAAGTCTCTTTACTCTGTAACCTTGGACTGGTCACTTCTATCCCAGAGCTTCAGTCTCCCCAAATGCCAGATCAAATGGGTGCTCAGTGACCTTTCTCATCCTATGGGTCAACAAGTCATGTTCATCCAGAATGTCAACCACCCACTCTCAGCCCATAGAGCTCACAGCAGGTGTCAAGGTTTCAGGATTTTTTCTTTCATTATTATAATTTATAATTTAAAAAATTTTTCTCATTGAATAAATAAAACATTCATTTTAGAAAATTTAACAACTCATATAAGCAAAATATGAGCATTCCTTATAATTTTACCATTAAGACATAGTTAAGTTGACATATTAGTCTTATTTCCATATATATAAATACTTTTACACTAAAAAATAAAATGGATTGTGCATGTTAGTATGTGACCTGTGTTTTTCCACAAAGATTTTATCATGACCACTTTTCTCTGGTCGTATTTTCATTAAAAAAATTTTTTTCTGCATTATTTTTAGTGAATGCATACTTAACGTAATCAGTTTCCTAAAATTGGACATTCATGTTGTTTTTGACTTAACATTATTACTTAATAACTATGAATGATGAACATGGTAGCCAAATCTTCAATATTAGGAAATTATGAATGTATATATAATTTTAGAAGTGAAATTGCTTAGGCCAAAGTGTGGGTAAAATTTTAAGTCATTTGATTTGCATCACCCAAGTAAGTACATCTTATTTTTAAATTGTAATATGAATTAGGAGGAGGTAAAATTCAGAAGTTGAGATGTTGTGGAAAATGCACTGTGATAACACAAGCTCTTGGGCAAATGGAAACATTATACCAGGTGAATTTTAGGTTCTTTACAAATCTGTAGCTTTAGTTACATTCGAGTCATGACTAGCTCTATTCTTTTCTTCTTTCCTTCTATTCATCAACCCCTTTAAAGCCAGATATTAGACAGTAAACTCTTTAAGCTAATTTTAAGGCAAGAGACCTTCTACTTGGAGAGACAACTCCAGCAAATACATTTGTTTCATGTGTGTGACACGTCTAAAGCCGAATATATTTCATGAAGCTTAATGGGCAAATAACTATACATGAGTTTTGTTTGTTTGGTTGGTTTAATTTGCTTTCGTTTGGGTCAGACCCAAAATGCAAACTCTAAAAAGGATGAGGCACTTTACGCAGTGGGTGGAGCCACCTCCCCAAGGTGCTAATCAAATACAGTCTCTAGAAAACCGTGCCACTAAAAATGTCAATGTCACTTACTGTAAACAGAAAGAAATGGAGGGAGTTCCTACTCCCAGGTCTTGTCCCCGGTCACTGGAAGCACACAAGCAACCTTGAATGAAGATGCATTTAAGTGTTTCAGTAGAAAATAAAACATGCATGAACCATTTCAGCATAAAAAGAACAGAGATTTTTCTCAGTTCTTGTACTAGTTGGGGCATTTAGTGCAAGTGAAAGCTAACTCAAAAAGGCTCAAGTAAAAAGAGAGTCCTATAACTGGTGAGCCTCTGGCTTTAGGCACCTTTGGGTACAAGAACTTGAATGATGACAGAGCAATGTCTCATTCTCTTCATCTCTTGATTCATTTGCCCTGTTTTCTTTCACCCCATGGTGGGCTAAATGGTCACGAGCAGCTCCACACTCACAGGCTCCTGGTTTTGCAGCGAAAGCATTATTAACATCTTTTATATAATGTCCATGGGTTGGCCCCAGCTTGGACAGGCCCATCTCTAAACCAATGGGGAGGCCAGGGTGAGGGAGGACCACCTTGGGGCCCTGTGAGGTCAGACTGCCTGGCTTCATGTTGCTACTCCTGTGTCCAGGGTGGGGACAGGGTTGCCCCTCTCCACTACCAAACGCTGTGGAATGGGTTCCTCGCATGGAGAAGGAGTTGGAAGGGAGCAGATTAATGACATATTGACTATCCTGGTTCTGTTGCTAACAGGTTCCATGGTCTTGGATACAGTAATCTGTCTGTTCTGAGCCTCAGTTTCTTCATCTGTAAATGGGAGGGATTGATTAGATGATTTCCAAAGCCCTTGTGTCCCTAATATAGAGCGATTGTTAAAGAGCCAAAAGAGACCCAACAGTATGGTTTAGGTTTCACAGAATTGTCTATGTATACGGTCTGTAAGCTCTACCTTTCTGCTTTGGGCAGGGGATAGTCATCGGCTTCAGTTTCTCTACCGAGCACAGAGGCTATTTAGTGTAAAGCACATAACTATATAGTCAAAAATGAGCAGGGGAGTTTCCTTAATCCCCTTTTTGGCATTGATCTCCAGCACCCTGGTGGGGGCTTCTAGCTCAGGCTCCTTAGTAAAGAGTGATCAGTTGGAGTAGCCTTTGGGCAGTCTAACACTTGGCAAATAATCATTTTCTATTTGAGTAAAGACAGTCAGCTGTGTGGCCTTCCTGACTCTGGACCCCAGCTTTGTGGGAAGCTGCTGAAAACTACTGTGAAAAAAATATTACAAGGCTAAAGTGAGGTTTTTCCTTTGGTCAGATTTTTCTTGCATTCATTTCCAAAAATCTATTTCCCAGATCAACCCTGAGCGCATGGATTTTCCCCCTACAAGTTAGAAAGCGATTGTGCTTCTCTACATGGAATTTTCTTTACTTCAGCTGCTGAAGAATTTGTTGGAATACATACTGCAGAAATGACTGCTGTGGCTATTACTGTAGTTGCTCAGGGGAGCTATTCAGATGCCTCATTTATTGGAGCTTAATAGATTAAAAGTCCAAATTGAGTCTCATGATATAAGCCTAATCAAGTTCTAATCTGCATAATTTTCCCATAAGCAACAATGGGAAATTTGGATAATTTATGTTTCAGCAGTTGCCAATCATGTGTTAAATAGCATTGTTGCATTTACTTATCAAAATATTTTTATTGATCTGCACTTCATCTGACATTTGGCTTTGGGGCTTTTTTTTCCCCTGGCATTAACAGGAAATTTAATTCATCTCATAGATGATGTAATATGAGATGTTTCTCTTGATTTTAACATGTCTTTATAGATCATTTTTAACGGTGATCTTTCCCTTTTACAACTTCATATTGAATACCTGTCTCAGCAAACCTAGATGACTCGGCCTAATTTATTTCCCTAGTTTAACGTAGCATATGGATTTCTAACCATCATTTATATGCACACAATAAAAGATAATTTGGCCTGCCATTTGAACCAATTCCTTTATGTTAAGTCTATGGGGGTGGGAGAAGCACTTACCTTCATTTCTCCATCTATTCTAGGGGAGGTGATTGATAAGAATTTCCATCTCCCTCTCTCCCTGGAAAAGCTTGGGGATTTAACTAGGGAAGATTTAGAAAGTACTTTGTGTTTCCCCCATGGAAAAGTACTGTAATAAAGCATTTATTATATGTACTGAGTTGTGCATGCTGCCATTCCAGAGCAAGTTAAGCATAACTACAATGGGTCCCAGTTGTTATCTGCTATTGTTTAAAAGTGAAAACAATAAAAAGTAAGACTGGCTTGGGCCTCAAACTTTCCTGCCAGGCTTGGTACCCAAGAAGGAGAGACCAGGACACACACAGGGGATGCAGCATGGCACGCAGTTGTCCCTGGATTCTGAGGTCAGACAGCCCAGGCGCGGCTCCCCGATCTGCCACTTAGCAGCTAGGCATGCTTGAGCAAGTTACTCAACTGCTCTGAATCCTATTTGTCTCTTCTACACAATGGAAACATCAAGTCTCTAAACTCATAGTGCTGTTATGAGGAATAAATGAGGTGGCCCATGAAAAACCTCTTAGCATAGTCTGGCACATAAAAAGAAGCTATATGGTGTGGTGGTTTAGAGGAGACTGGGGGACTAGTTTGGCTGGGTTCCGATCTGAAATCTGCTGATTCCTAGATGTGTGCCCTGGGGCAAGTTGGTTGGTTACCTTCTCTGTGCTTCAGCTTCCTCCTCTATAAAATAGAAGTATCTACTTCGGATGGCTTTGAGAACTAAAGTTATTAGATGAACAGGATTTAGTGCATAGTAAGCACTCAATATATATTAGGTATTTTCTTATCATTCTCTATTTTCCTGAAGTTCTGTTTCATCCTTTCTTTGCTTTTCTTCATTTTCAATTATCATAATCAGTCTAGATCTAGAGCATTCTTGCCTTTGCTTCGAGTCCCATAAAACCATCACCTGGAGCCTTTCTCATTTTCTAGTGTGCTTGCATTCACTTTGCCCTGGAACCCTTTCTAGCCATTCCCTCTGTAGGTTTTGTCTGAGCCATAGCCTTTCTTTACGTGTAACCACATGGCGGCTCTTAGATGCTGCATGTGAATGCATACATGCATACAGCAAGTGTCCAAAACAATTAATAATAATAATAAAAGGAAACTTTGGTGATCTCCTTGTTATTCCTGTCTTTACTCCTTATACTTCCTAGGAATAGGCCAAGTGTTTGTGTTACATTCTTTAATTCCATTCATTCTAACTGAAATTAGTCTTCACCTGTCACTAAAGGACACTTAACCTTTCCATAATCTCCCTGGCAGAGGCCCAGTGCTTCCGGATCCAGGAATAACCAGTGTCTGAAAAGAATATCAGACACCACTGACTGTGTTCAGGTACACCCAGCAGGGTGCCTATGGTCAAATGCTGGAGAAGCATGTAAGGATTAGCAAAAACCATTTCAGGAGCCTGAGAAACAAAAGAGGGCTTTGTGCTTCTAAGTAACTGAGGGAAGGAGGAGATTGGGTCCAGGAAACAGAAGCCTCCAGAGAGATTCCGTAGTTGCCATAAGGAATATGGAACCTTGCTTATATGAAGACTGGCCATCAGTTTTTTAACATATCTGAAGAAAATCCCAGCCATCCCATATTCAGACTCCTCCTTCCTTAGATATTTTGGGCTGAATTTCTATCACAGAACTGATCTAATTATTTAAACCAAAATATATACAAATATTTCTGTGTGTGTGTGTATATATATATACATATATATATATATAAATACAATATTCATTGCCTTCTCATTCATTTTCTAGGATTTTCTCTATGTGAAAATTCTTTTTAAAAACATCTATCAAATTCTTCCTCCATTCTTTATCCATTGGGAAGTGGTGGCAATCCACAAATATTTATTGTGGTTTCTAATAAAATATTAGTGTTGGTAGAATTTTGGTGTACTTGCTTCATACCAGGCATTGTACTAAATGTTTTGAATACGTTATTTTGCCCTTACAATTGTCCACTGTAGGCGGTACTTCTGGTTTATAGATGAAGAAACAGAGACTTGAGGAGAGTCTGCACAATGCTTGCGGTTACATGGCTCAGGAGTGTATGAGCTGGAATTTGAACCCAAGACATCTGACTTCACAGCCTGTGCTCTTAACTGTTCCATTCTATTTCTTCTCTGTGTGCTGGGCAGTTTGTAGGTAATGTGGGAATTACAAAGAAATGGAAAACCCAGTCTCTGGCCTAAAGTTCTTAAACAATATATGGAGGGAGAATACTTGGCAGGAGATAATGTTGGTCGAAGTACTTATGCCTCATGCCAAACGAATAAGACAGATGACAGAAGCCTGTTATATCTACCACTGAAGATTGGAACGGGGAAGGACCTTCAATTTAAGGAGTTCAGGTGGTCTTTGGAAGTCACTTTTAGCACATAACTTGCCTCCCATGGTCATGGCTAACCAAGAGCAAAGGGGACGCATCTGAGAAATCAGGAGCCCATCTCAGCAAGAGCTTGGACTGTAGATAATTTAAACTTGAGTCTTTTCTTGATTGAGGGCTTCCCATTCCATTTCTCCAATGCTGATATTCTCAGTCATCTCTTCTGGCAAAACTAAGTGGTTGTTTCTAAAATGAATTTCCCAAGTGTCAGTTTAACTAATGAAGGGAGCACCTCCCAGTTTCACTGCTCCCTCGCTGTAGATCCCTGGAGTACATCCCATGTGCTAGTGCTTTCATGTGCAGAGCTGGAGCGTTCTTTTATGTAGAGAGACTTAAAGTGCAACCAAAGAGGTATCCATTGCTACAAACAGTGACAGGGCTGGGCACAGGACTCTCAGAGACCTGGACACGATTTACACCTACCATTTTGTCAACTGCATCCATGACGAATGGGGTGGATGCCATCACATGGCATCAAAGGCTGATTGCCTCAGCCCTTTTAGAAAAAAAGGTGTGTGAATTTTTCTTCTCTCCGAGGTCACTGGGAGAATCTGGGTCAGCCCTGCCCTTTCAATCTGTAATTTTCCCATATTAGGACCCCTAAGAAACGTTAATAAATTCTGTTCATCTTTAACACAACTCTATACAAAGGATAAAGAAGAAATCTATTTCTTTGGTTGTTGCTACCTATTGCTTTTTAAATGTACAACTAAAAAAGTAGGGAAATAAAAAGAGGCATGATCGTCGCTGAAGTTTTCTTGCCAACAGAAGCACCCTCGTCTTAGGGTCACGCATAAGAGAGAGACAGGCCTTCGGTGGAGAGATGTCTTTGGACACCCACCGTAGTTTGTCAGTTGCAGATGCTAATGGAACCAGGCTTGGCAACTGAAGGGGAAAATAGAATATGAAAGCAAAATGAAAGAGGCCTATGAAGCAAGCATGTCATTTCTAAATGAAGGTTTCATGCAAAGGAATTGAGTCTTTTCACAGCTGAAAATGGAATCTTTAAATAAGATAAAATAAAAGGATGCTTTGGTTTGTTGCAGGTTCTGTAATGAAATACAGTTTTCCTAATACTGTGTGGCCTGCATTTCTCCCTGCTTTATGGGTGCTATTCCTTGACGTACAAACCCGTATTTTCTCAAGTCAGCATTTGATGATGGATGTCAAAATACAGGCCATGTATTATGCATATAGCATTACCGATTTAAGGTGTTTACTTGTCAAGTTGAAGAAATTCAAAAACGTCACATCCACTGAATCTGCACAGCTGTCACTTGCAGTTTTTCATGCTTTTGAATGAAACTTCTGATGAAAACAGTTTAGTTTTCTCCTTCACTATTCTGGGTGAAGAAAACAGCTAGCATTTAAAATGCATGTTTTTGGTTATGTGGCTGGCTGGAAAATACACATTCCGAAGTTTAGAAAGATGGACACTGCAATGTCATTCCAAATGACTTACCCTGTTCACAGCATATTAATATAAAGAACAAAATCAAGTGCAATCAGGGAACTGATATTAAGTAAAACTTTTGTTTTTTCTTTCTGAAAGTGTGGCACTCAATGATAAGAAATTTATATATAGGAGAGCAGAAAATAAGAAAACCATTTTATATTTTTCTGGAATTTCATGCATTATGCACCTCCAAAACAATAGACAGTTATTGAGCACCTGTCATTTCATTCCTGATTCACACCTAACCAAAATGCCAGATTCAACTCAATCTTGTCACATTGCTGGGGAGTGAGTCAGGAATCTGGTCACATAGTAATCTACTTGGAGTTTTGTCCTTGAAAACGTAGCAAGTGATTTTTTTTCCTATAAGTGCCTAATTCATTAACAAATCCATGTAGCAATCCACCAAGGGCAAAAAAGAGAAACCAAAGTGAATGTGAACACCTGCCTGTCCTATGGGGTGGGAGAGAGACTGGGCATTGCCAACACCATGGAGCCGATGGTACCACTTGCCATATGCTTCACTTGGAAAAATGAATTTTCACCAAATGAATGTATGTGGTAAATAAGTTTCTCATGTTCATGGCTCTATGCACATGCTTAAAGAGGCAGTCATTCAGGCTGAACTTGAAGTTATGGTTGGTCCAAGCTCATCCTGATATGTACTTGGGACTTGGACATGAGACCAAAAGAATCCCAAAAGCAAACTGCAAAATCATACACCAAGTAGGCTGCTTTCCAATTTTTCTGTGCCCACATATGCCTTACGAGGTTGGTGTTGGGCACACTGGGAAGTTCAAGGGGTCAACCATAAGCAGGTGGCACATACATCAGTTGGGATTTTAGCTGCAAGTAAAGAAAACTCCTTCTCATGGATATGTATGTATACATATATATATTTATATCTTATATTTTTTGTGTATTTATATAGTGTGTCTGAATATATGTATATATATATGCATGTGAATATATGTATGTGTGTGTATATGTATGTGTGTGTGTGTATATATGTAAAATCTCAAGTCATAGTCAGAAACTCTGGGGCAGGATGGTCCCAGGGCTGGTTGCCTCAGGAGCTCCAGGACAGTTCTTTCTATGGTTCAATTCAGCCAACATCGCTAAGGTGGTTTTGTCCTCAGCTGGTGCCCGTCCTTCTGGCAAGATGGCTGCCACAGCTCCAGGCACTACAGACATATAAACAATGTTCGGTACATTAAAAGAGAATCTCTTCCTATGTTTTTCTGTGTAAGAGCAAGGAAATACCTCCTGAAAGCCCCCAAGCAGATTTCCTCCCACATCACCGTTGGCCACAATTATGTCAAAACCCGGGCCTAAGTCACTCACTGGCAGGAGCACAGGCAATCACTGGGTTTGCGATGACAGTGGAGGTATCTTAGGTTACGTTGTGGTAAGGATGATGGTGAACAAACACATCTCAGTGGCTTAAAGCAACACAGCTTTACTTTTCGCTCACTCAGAGTGCTTTGTGGGTCTGTCCAGGGCTGTCCCCACAGTTGCCGAGGTCTGGGATGAGAGAGGTGACAAATCTTGTACTTATGCCACAAGAGATATGCATTTCTCTGTTCACTTGTCAGGGCTAGAGCGTTGAGTATGTCACATAGCCACCATATCTAACTTCAGGGGGTGGGGAAGACAGTGCTAATTCCTCTTGTGTGCATAGAAGGAGAAGTGGACCAAAGTCCATGAACAGGTTAAATAATTGGAATAGAACCTGAACTTTTAGGGAACTATCAAAGTGAGTTAGAATTATTTATAATGGTTTCCTACTTTGTCTTTTTAAAAAAATAACTTATCAGAGTTTATCCTGGAAGAGCTAATTGTTGACCTACGAATAACGCATAAGCTACGTTTTTCGGGTTGTGTGTATACACTGTACTCTCATTATTTCCAAATTTTCCACTTCTCTGATTTTTCTTCCTCCTCTTTTCCCCTCCCACTAGGGTTCACACCTCCAGGAATGGATAGATCCTCTCCAGATAACAGCCCAGTGCATGGGATGTTACGCCAGCCGTCCATCACCACTGGAGTCAACATCCCCATCATCACTGAACTAGGTAGGGGTCAACGTCAGCTTTGGGGGGAATTTTTGTCCTCTCTTCCAGACCATATGGGATATGAGGAGGTTGGTCTGTTTCTTAGCCCTTTCAACCTTGTAGGTTCTAGTGGGGTTTGTTTGAGGGGAGGTTGGTGAGAGGTATGGGTAGAAATATGGCAGATTATCCAAAAGGAAAATTGATCTATGTTTCCTCTGAGATGAATGGACAGATTCCTTCATGCTGGTCTCTATTTACAAAGGAGCATGAGATGATGGGTTTGAGATTGGGACATAAATTCAGGAAGGGGGAGGAAAGGCTTAGTCCATGAATTCTTTCCAGTGATTTTATCTGGAAGCACCTCTTCTGAGCATTTTGTGGTCTGGGCAGCTCCTATGATCTGAACCCTCCACTGACATACAAAACCTCAGGTCTAAGCCAAACCCATTTTGAGAACGAGGTAGAAGCACTGGGCTAATGTGTAATAACTCCGCATTTAACCTATCCTAGTTGAACTTCTCAGCCAAAGGCCATTTTCAGCAAATGCCATTCTGGTCCAAAAGATGATGAGGTTTTGAGGGCCCTGATCGTTGGCCAATGGAGTCCAACTTCTAACCTGGCCACAGCAGCCCCTGCTACCATTTGTGAATTTGCAAAACTGCAGTATGGCCTCTTCCCCACAAAGGAAATGCAAACCACCTATGGTCCCGGGTCCCTTTCCTGGAGAATGTTTCCTCTGTTATTCCCTCACTCTCTTCTTTTTCTGTACTTTCCTCCACTCCCTTTCCCCAATCCTTAAATGCCCTATCCAATTAGCTAAACCGGGCAAGTTGCCTTTGGTATCAGTCAATCAGGAAAAAAACAGTGGGACGCACATTCTAATGATAACTGAACTGGGTAAGAGCGCTGTTTTCCTTCACATCACTGTCTTCTTTTGTTCTGTTGTTGGTGTTTCCAACTATCATCAGCTTGTTTTTTTATTTCGCCGGCTGTAACAGAAAGGCTACCCCATGGCACTGCTTTGAATGTGTTTTATTTGTGGCTCTGGTTGCAATCGACTGTCTTGTTCTGGCCTTTCTTAATGATTTTTCCCCACACAGCATCAGTAAACCTTTGATCACACCCATCTGACCTGGCAGTTGTTTCCAAAGCATCTTTGCTCTAATTCGCTTTCTTTGGCCTGAGCCTTTTTCCCCCCCAATTTTTTTTTGTCGCCCCGCTCTCCCGCCTTCTCCCTTATATCCCTCTTCCAACACACTGTCAGTTTGACTGACACTTCTTCACAGCTCTCAAAGGAAGTCAAAGGAGAAATATCAAAATTTTAAGATCAGAACCCAAAGACGGTGCCTTCCCTCCAGCTGTTTATTTTCCTTTACTCTGACTTTATTTGCCTTTTTTTCCTACTAGGCTCTTGCTCAGAAACTCTGAAGCCATAAAAGCAGCTGGCTCCTAGGGGACCCTTTCTTACTAAAGCCAGCTTTCAAGAAGGGTGAAGAAGGCGAGGGTGGCAGACACCAAGCCACAGCTTCTCCCTGACCCCCACTCCCCAGCTGGGAGCCCTCTCTGGGAGATTCACAGTGGACTCATCTGGAAGATAAAGGCCTCTGGCCATGACTACATTTGTCAGGCCCTTCCCTAACTCCCTGTGACTTGGTTAATACCTCCGTGAAGGGCACTCATCAGCAGCAGGTCTCAGAACTGGGGATTGATCTTCCAAATAGAGACAGCAAAAGTGCTGCTCGGTGGAGGAGTGGATAGAGAGGTGGGAGCACCTGCCTTCAAATGACTCACCAGTGAAAAGCACACTCCGTTTTCTTGGCCCCAAAATATATTTCAAAATAAGAGAGTAGGCTTTTAACACAGTAATCTTGCTCGCGAGGTGTCTAGAAACTATGGAATAAATTGTCTGCCATTCAGTGCTGCATTATTGTAGATGCGGCTATTTATCAGGACAAATTCACTCAGGTCAGGGAGTATCACACTGTTTCCTGTTTCTGACTGTAGGAGAGGTGTCTTTTTCATGTTTAGCGTAGTTGGCTGAATGCGTAGGTTTCTGGATGGCTCTTCCCAGAACTGCAGGGCCACGAGAAACCCAAGGACCTCATGTGGCCCACGCCTCTGGTTGAAAATCCATCCAAATATGTATCTCAGAATTATCACTGCCAGGTATTTTTTTTTTTTTT
>VBSM01003143.1:47801997-47848711 GCA_008086735.1 Cheirogaleus medius
CCCGAACCTGAGGCAACAATTCAGGTATTCACTTAGCATAATTGACTCTCCTGAAGTCCTTGTCCCTCCCTGGAGTTCTTCTTTGTGCTCACAGCGCCTGGCAGGTGTTTTCACACCACCCGTACCTTACGCTGTGAGCGCCATTTCTCTAGTAGCCGTACCGCCCTCCTGTGACCACTGCCCCTCCCATGCCCCCCACAAACATTGACTATTTACATGTTCTGAGACGTGTTTTGCATTACGCCACGCCAGTAAAATGCCTTTTAAAAGATACAGAGGGTACCAAGGCCAAACAAGGTTTTCAAGCCGTGTGGTACGCTCCAGTCCTCATCTGCTTGGAGATTCCCCATCAATGTTCGCATGGCAAAGACTCCTACAAGTCTCACAAGGAAGAGCTTTGTTTAAAGCTGTTTAACGCAACTGTTTCCCAGTTGTATTTGACGACACACAATCTGGGGTGATTGTGTGAGTGCCTCTTAGCACCCACATAATTACTGTTCTGTGAAATCAGCTTTGGGCGATGCCGGTTGCTCTCTTCCTGAGAATGGGTATGAGAATGATATACGGGATTTTCCATGGACCCTGGTTAGTCTCTTGGAATTCTTTTCCAGTGACCCCAAATCCCTAGCCCACTGGAAATCTGGAGTCCTCTCTCCCTGCTTGAAGTCACTTTGCCTCCGTGTCTAGTACCAGCTCTTCCCCATCCTCTTGAAAAGAGGTGACAGACGCTGCTTCTTTTGGAGTGTCGACACACACCCTCAGTGGCTGTTACTCGTACCTAGAACCACACTCTTCGGCCTGTGGTCTCCAGTTTACGTTTTCTGATTCACAAAGGAGAAAGACTAAACAGTGGCCTACAGCATGCCTTTGGTCAAGTGGAGGGAGGCAAGAAAAAGCTACCACTTGCAAGTCCCTCAAGCAAGACTTTAAGTCAGGGGTCCTCAACCTTTTTAAACAGGGGGCCAGTTCACTGTCCCTCAGACTGTTGGAGGGCCAGACTGTAGTTTAAAAAAAAAACTATGAACAAATTCCTATGCACACTGCACATATCTTATTTTGAAGTTAAAAAAAAAAATGGGCAAAAACACCCTCATGTGGCCCGCGGGCCGTAGTTTGAGAACATCTGCTAAGTATTTTCTAGAGAGGCAGAGGGAAGCTGGACATTTTCATAATGTCTATTTAATGTCAGAAGGGAGATCAGGACAGCAGCTAACATGAGTCAGTTGCTGGGCCAGCCTCTCCAAGCACAATCTCATTCATGAATGCCTTCTGACGATCTCATGGGAGAGCTGCTATCATTTCCCCATTTTACAGAGAGATAAACTAAGGTACAGAATGATGAAATGCTTTACCCAAGGAAGTTGGTGACAGAGGCAGAACTCAAAGCCTAGTCGTCAGAGCCTAGATTTTGGACTTTCCCCACTAGCCTGCAATTCAAGTGCTGCTGAGACAATGGGGACCTACATGTGATTAACTATGAAAGAACAGAGCAGAGATTTTCTCCTATTAGGATCTTTCTCTAGGGAAACAAGATGGTGCCATTTAAAAATACTAATACCATGCCTAGCCTTTTATACTAGTATCATTTATTCTGACTCATACAATAAACAAACAAAAGTTTTTTTTAAAAAAGAAAAGTTATCAAGAAAGTTACTTTAAAAAATTAAAACAATAAGTCTAGGAAAGAGAATTAGCTGGTGACGCATTTAGAAAGGAATCAGAGAAAGGAAATCTCATTTGTTCTCTTCCTACATGTGCAATAATTATTCCAGAAATCATGATTGCCCCCCCAACTTTTACTCTATGACTTGCTCTGCAAAACTGATAATTTCTGAAGCCAAGATGGGAATGGGAATTCATTTGTCATTTAATTTTTAATAAGTTAAAGACATCTGAGTGACACAACTCATCAGTCTGCACATGTGTGCGGTTGGAGTCCTTGAGGAATCCTCCGACAGAAATGAAACACAGCATCCAGTGCCACATCTGCTTGAGCAGAGGCACATCAAAGACTGAGCTGTTTAGAAGGGGAAAGGGAGAACGTGGGCATCCCCGTGCAACTCAGCATTCGGAGAGAGTCCTTGTTGGCAAGCAGCAGGGGACAGCCAGGGAGCCATCCCACCTGAGGCTTCCTGTGTGCTAAACAGGGCCTGTTGGGTGTGGACCTGGGTCCCTGGGCCGATCCGATCGGGGGGCAGGCTGCGGGGTCATGCCTGAGGCTGAATTCTTAGCTATCTGCCTTTGCTCTGCTCCCGGTCGGTTTGCTCTTCCCCCCTAATAAGCTGCTTTCTTTTCTTTGTGGCTCAATTTACCATCTCAGCATGGCTGCTCATCATTGAAATATGTCCATCTCTCAAAGGACTTGGCTACCAAAAAACGTTCCAAGGTGTTTTTTCGGTCATGATTCTAAAACTATACCAAAGGACTGGCCAGCAGTGTCTCCCGGTCCTCCAGCGGCCTGCCACGGAGCAAGCCTGCTCGCGCTTATTGCTCTCCAGGTCTCAGAAGCTTAAACAGCCACACGGGAACAGTCCGTTGAGTCCCGCTGCCCCTCACCCCAAAGATCCATCTCCGGCTTCTTCCATGCTTTTGTTTCCTTTTCAGTGACCTCAGTGTTTCTAAACCTGTAGCCTGGGTTCTCTCTGGCTTCGCTGCCTATGTGTGGTCTTTGGAGCTAATTCTCATTTTACCCTTTTTCTAGTGAACGATACTAATGTTCAGTTTTTGGACCAAGACGATGACGACGACCCCGACACGGAACTGTACCTCACGCAGCCCTTTGCCTGTGGCACGGCATTTGCTGTCAGTGTCCTGGACTCACTCATGAGCGCGGTGAGTCATCCCGCTCCCCCCTCCCTACTCGGTGGGCAGAGGATGTGCCGGTGGAGCACCTCCCACCTGACGGGCCCTGGGCTGGAGCTGGAGCTCTGGTGGGGAGCGCAATTCCAGAAAGCTCGCACTCTGGAAGGGGGTACCGACGTTCCTCAAACCATCACGCAAGTAAACGTTTGATTATAAATTCCTCAAAGTGCAAGGAAGGCTGTGAGGTCATGTAGGTGAACACCTGACCTGGTCCTGGGGTTCCAAGAAAGATTCCCCAAGGAAATCGTATATTTTATGCTAAGAAGATCTGAGCCTTAATGAGGGAGGATTTTGTGGGGGAGATTAGACCTGCAGGGCCTCGAAACCTATTGTCACCCTTTTGGTCTTTTTCTCAAGAGTGATGAGGAAGCACTGAAGGGTTTTGGTTGGCGAGAGATGTAGTCAGGTTTCTGTTTTTAGGGGATTGCCTTGGCCGGTGTGTGCAGGGTGGTTCAGAAATGCACCATGGCAACAGGGAGTCTATCATGGCTTGAGATAGAGCTAGTAGAATGGAGGGAAGTGGATGGATTTCAGTATTTGTTAGTAAAATTAACAGGACTTGTGAAAACATTGAACATGAGCAGAAGGTGGGAGAGGACAGAGGGTCAAGGGTGACTCCCAGGTCACTGCCTGTCACTGACACTGACGTCCTTGGGAGAAGACTAGGTGTGGGGGCAAGACCAGGTTGGTTCTTTTGCTGCAGGGAGGTAGGGAGTTGGTGGCAGAGACAGGAGGGTGGGCTGGCCCAGGGATTAAACCCAGCTTTGGTTTCCTTGATAGCTCGATGTGCATCAAACAATCTAGCCATTTGTTTATTCACTTTTAAGACCAAAAAACAAATAACAATTAAAAAATAGATCCCAGCTTAATGGAAGCATCTTTCACTGCAAAAGGCAAAAGCAGACGTTTAGAATGAACCATAACCTGGGCATTGTGAATTGCTCCCACTTAGTATCTTTATTTATTATATAGAAAAGGCCTTTTATTTTGGAGTTCTCAAATTCACAATTTGTGAAAATGCAGACATAGACTGGATACAAACTGACCTTTGGAGAATCCATGAAGAAGAGCTTTGTTGAACACATTAAAATCATAAACAGAACTCAGAGAGTTTTTATACACATACATTTCTTAAAGTGCTTAAGAAGGTTATTCTCCTGAATGTGTTAAACAACTGATATGCTAATTATGCATTATTCTCATCTATTCATTAAAGCTAATCCCAGAAGGACCTCTATTTGAGGAAAGAAAAAACAGAAAACTTTTTAAGACTAATTTAGGTTATTCTATATTCCTGAACGTGGTCCAACTGCAAACGTATCTTAGTTAGAAATCAAAATTATGGATTTAAAAATAATTATGGAACAACATTCATCTGAATTAAGGTTGGCTGGGCTTCATGCCATACCATGGCTTTCTAAGCCAACAAGGAGAGAAAACGGTCCCTAGAGAAGGGCACTCTTGGTTTCCCTGGGCTCATGACCTTTCTGGGGGCCTGATGTTGCTGAAGCTAACTTTTCTACCTGCTAGTGATGTTGGGCTCAGTTTGGGCAAACTCCCTGAGCAGGCCAGAAGGAATGATAGAAGCTATAGGATATGCCTATGAGAGGACTCCATATTCTCTGTCATAGGCTTCATGGTTTCCAAATCCAGTTTCAAATGGATTTTTATACTTCATCTCTTTAGAAATTTCATTTTCATTCTCATCCTAATTAGAGAGATTTCAGAAGACTGTTCTCACTAAGAGGTGATTAAACCGTTTACAGTAGAAAAAATTCTTTTCCAGAACCACAAAATACTTACCCAGTTAAAATTTTTAAAAATCCAAATTTATAAAATTATTTATGTTTCTACATATCAGACATTTAGTGTGTTCCTAGCAGGACTGGCTACATGATTTGCAAGGTCACTTTTTCATGAATTATTAAGGATTCCAAAATGTTGACAGCAGAGTATTAAAGCAAGCGAGAGATTCTGCTGAGTGTAGACCCTGTATGACTACACAGGCTGAACACCCACGAAGCCAGCCCTGGTTCCAAGGAATACAATTGGTTTAAGCAGCAGAGAACTTACTCTCCACACCAACGGGGCACATGATGGCCATGGGGTGGAGGTGGGGGCACATCTGGATTTGAGTTGCACAGCTGCCTGTAGCATCACAAGGGAGTCAGTTCTTGGAAATTCAGATGAGAAATCAAAGTGAATTTGTTTGAGATTTTTTGTTTTAAAGCCCATCTCTAATTTCCTTTGAATACAAACAGAAATGTTTGGGAGAGGCCAGTTAGGGCTTAACTATTGTCTAAGAACAGCATTTCTTCTGCATTCTAGCCTAGGAAAATAGGGTGTCCGGAATCTAGTAACCACCATTGTGTTTATGGGCAGTGGCATCATTCATTCATCGAGGGCCCAGAACTGAGCAAGGCCCTTCAGTCTCATTATCTAATATTTTGGAAAATAATATGAATGAACCTGGTTTAAGTGTTGAAGTAAGACATATTTAGCACACTGCTAATAACTTTTCAAATCATTACTCCAAATGCCTATCAAAGTATTCAAGATCTTGTTTTCTTTGCCGAGGATGAAGGAGCTCCCTAGTGAGGTATTAAATCGGATCTGGTTCAACAGAGCCAGTTTGATTTAGACCTTTGGATGAAAGGTTACCTGTGATTTCTTTGTATTTCACCCCAACCCTAATTTGTGAAAAAGCAGGTAAGTCAAGTACCAAGGCAGTGACTAGAAGGAACAAAATGGGTTGGCAGGAATATAAATGGAGAGAGTGAGATTCCTCCACACAGTAGGGGCCAGAGGTAAGCTTCCATCTGAGGCACTCCCTTGCAAAGCAGTATCACAACATCCACACACAAATCTCTCCAGATGCCAATGATCTTCTTTTTCCAGCACTCCTCCCCAAATTGCCATTTAATCATGTATCTAAACATTCTGTGAGTATTGTCCTTCATAACTCAACTCCTGCTGCTTACTGCTTCATTTGTTAAAAGAATAATGTTTTCATTCATCACAGGCATTCCTGCAACAGATAGGGATGTGGTTTTATCCTGCAAATCGACAGCAGAAATACACGATGAGAAGGAATAATTATGCTTATGGGTATATGCCTCGAAAATCACAATTTAGAAATGTATTTTTCTAAATGACACCAGCTTGCTTCACACACACACAGACACACACTCGCACACATGCATACACACATGATGAAAGGAATTTTTAGAGCTGAAACTCACATATAAGTATTCAGATTTCTTTTCCATCCAGCCATCACTTCCTCCTAACCCCAACCCCAATTTAAGTTCTATCCAGACCCTGGAAAGGGAAGGTTAGACATGGATTCAAGAGCCAGACAGCTTGGATGCGGATCCCAGCACTGCCATTTATTTGCCGTGCAACCCTAACCTCTCCTTGCCTTAGTTTTCTCATCTTTAAAATGGGAACAATAATAGTACCTTCCTCAAGGGGCTGTTGGGATAAGTAAATGTGTAAAAGTTGTAAAGTGATGAGTGCAGTACTTAGCACATGACAAGCTCTGTGTGTATTTATTATTGTTGTTGCTTATAATCAATACATTTATTGGGCACTTACTAAATGCCAGGCACTATTCCCCGTGTTGGGGACTCAACAGTAAAGAAGAAAGAGGAAGATGCTGCTCTTGCGTTGTCTAAACTTATGTTGTAGTAGGCTCAGAGACAGTAGCTATGTAAGTGAATAAATGAATAATATCACATAGGGACAATTGATTTGAAGAGCGTGAAGTAGTTTGAATGGGTGTTGGAGACCTCTTTCAGCCTCAGTGGTCAGAATAAAACTATCTTCGGAGGTAATATTGAAGGTGGCACCGAAAAACCAAAAGGAGAGAACACCTGGCGGGAGGGTGGCTGGCTTTGTAGACAAAAGCTAGAGAGTGGCAAGATCTGGGTTTGGTTTGTCTGAGGGAGCAGTAGAGAGGGAGGTACAAGGAGCAATCAGAGAGGCAAGGCTGTCGGCCACACTGTGAGTATCCCGAGTGCAAAGGCCACATCCAGTCCAGTTCTAAGTCTGGGGGCTACACATGTGCTTAGAGGATGCCCCTTCTTTGGAGACCACCAGCGCCCTTATAATGCCACTGTTTCCCATGCATGCTTGCTTGGAGGGCAAACCCATCGCTGAGTTGATTCCTCAAGTGCAACTCCTGATTATTTCTCTGTCCAACACCCCATCGTAATGCACTTATTTTAGGAGAAGAAAGGAAAAGAAACAGCACAATATGTTGGCATGAGTAACTGGCTTGATAGTTTGTTTCTTATAAACAACTTATAATAGAAGTCTTGAAATGGCAGTTTGTAGACTGCATCTAGCTTACAGACAACTTCTGCATTTCTTAAAGTTTTTATTTTTAAATTGAATTTGTTGCCAATATTTTAAAATTATAAGATTTCATATAAAATATACATTTCCAGTTTCTTTTGATTGGAGTCAGAAAGCAGATTCCCACAAAGCAACAGTTGGCTAGAACTGAGCAGCTATTCCCTTTAGCCACAGTCCACACTACTCCCTATTACATCCCACCAGGCCTGCCTCATTCAGGTCCCTTCTCTGTCTGGTCCATTCCATTGACCTGGCCTTGCTAGCCTCCTGCCTCCTACCTCTGATTTGATGTGCCTGTATTACAATATCTGTGGTCAGACAGCATCCTCGGCCTCCTGATCATTTATTTGTCCTCTGCATTAGGAGGTTGTGCATGTGATGCCCATTTTCCTGGAGCCTTTGACTTTTCCTAAACAAATCATCATTACTGAAGGAGCAGTGAGAAGCCACCCACTTCTGGGGGGAAATAAAGGGCATCCTACTATAAGAGCTAATGAGTTCCAAGTTGGTAGTGTTGTCTTTTTCTTTTTTTCTTTTTTTTTTTTTAGAAAATAAGATTTCATGAATTTTCAGGTTTGCAGGGTCTATCTAATTTAGGAAAATAAAGGAAAAACATACTATAAGAGGGTTAAGAGAAAGAGCAGGGAAAAGGACAGGCCCCCTTTGCTAGCACACAGTTCGTCTAAGACATATTGGAGGCACAACAGGGAACGCTATCAGATGGAGAGACCCCCACTGCCGGAGGATCCCCCTGGAGCCAGAGAGAAATTCCAATGGAGCAAATTATACCAGCTGTGTCTTTGCTTTGTCCACTGCAGCACAACGCCCAGGGCAGGGTTTGCATGGCCAGTGAAGTAGCATGTTCATAACAAAGGCAGTGACTGGGAGGAGGGATGCTGGACCATGAACTAGGACTTATAGCTTCTGGTCCTGGCTCACCAGCAGCCCTCACGTGTCTTTTCTACTGTCTCAGCCTCAGTTGGGTCCAACGGTTATATGGAAATGATATTAGCAAGCCTTTAGAGTAATCAGGTAAGGGCAAAAGTATATGAAATCTTTCATAGAGAAGACACTTTTTCTTTTTTTGAAACAGAATCTCACTTTGTCACCCTGGGGTAGACTGCAGTGGTGTCACCATAGCTCACTATAACCTCCATCTCCTGGGCTCTAGCAATCCTCCTGCCACAATTTCCCAAGTGGTTGGGACTATAGGTACATGCCACCGCACCCAGCTAATTTGTCTATTTTTAGTAGAGTTGGAGTCTTGCTCTTGCTCAGGCTGGTCTCAAACTCCTGAGCTCAAAGGATCTTCTCACCTTGGCCACCCAGAGTGCTAGGATTACAGGCGTGAGCCACCGCACCCAGCCTGACACATATTTCTTAAGGTCACATGTAACTACAAAGAAGTCAATTCATCTTATATATGTATGTACATCTATGTGTGTGTATGTGTGTGCTCATACACATTCTCTCTCACACACAATTCTTAGAGCAATAATATTTGGGGGCTAAGTGTGTAGACGAGTCAGGGATACCCCCAAGAAATGTTTCTGTGTTCTCATCTCTCATATCAGAGAGCTACACCTTCTTTGCCAGAAATGAACTTAGTAAGACTGGAGGATGTGACCATCTGGAAAATGGGTATACATGATTTACTGTCTTCACTGTACTTTCATTAATGACCAAACCCCTGAACTGATGTATGGAGAGGACCGAGTTGTCTATCAGCTCAAGCTAACCTAGTGCCCGGTGATTTCAGTTATGTAAACAAGTTAACACTCCACGACCCTCTTCCATACATTCCACTCAAGAGCCTCCGTTTCGGCAGCTCACAAGGAGATGGACAATTCCTGGGCCGTCCCGAGGCAGACAAGCTAGCCGTGGTGTCAGGGTGGCAAATGGTGCTTTGTCCTGCTGGCCTCAGAACACGCCACGCTGTCACAGCAAGCCAGGCAGGCCTGGGATAGGAAAAAAAAAATCCAATCATTCTCATCCCTCATGAAAGAGAAATACTAAAAATAAAAATCTACACCATGAAAACTAGCAAATATAAAAAATGGCAGCTATGACATGGAAAATGACAATTTTAGAGCAATTATAAACGAAAGGCAGAGAGCCATTAAAGTTAAGGCAATGTTATTAAAAGATGTGTTAATTTTCAGTTAAATTTTCTATAAAAGACCAATTAGTTTAAAAGGCTTGACAGCATTAACTGTGAAACATAAGCTCCGGTAATTATACTTTAAAAAAATAAAAAGGGGAAGATGCTCAGGCGTGCGGGAGACGCACGCGCAGAGGGGCACGGGCAGAGCGGGCTAGATGGCGCTGCGGGCTCAGATTTCCGTGTTGCAATTCCCCGGTCCCTCCCCAGCATTTCACGGTCTCCTCAGGGTCTCTTTACGGGACCGGAGGAATCACCAGACTTTAGAGTCCAAGGGGGCCACACACGTGGTCTGGGCTGGCTCTCTGTTGTTAGGATGAGAACACAGAGAGGGAATTTTCTAAACTGGTTACATTGCTACCAAGTTGATTGCTCTTTTCATAAGCTACCATTTATTGAGTACTCATTGTCTATCAGAAGTTACACAAATGCTTTCACTAAATGCTAATCCGTAAGTTGTTTTTTTTATTTTTTCATTCCTGTTATATGGGTGAGGAACCCAAAGCATAGATAAGTTAGGCAACGTTCCTCCTGTCCAGACTATTGAATGGCAAAGCAGGGATTAAAAGCCCTGCTAGCTGGGTTCCAAAGTCTGTACTTGTAAGCAGGGACTGTGGTGCCCTACTCAGAAGAAAGGCTTCCCTGGCCAGATGTGGAGCCCTGGCCTTCGCAGTGGGAAGAGGGACTCCCCTGTTCCTTAGACTACATAGGTCTCCTAATTCCGAGCACTGAACAGGACCCTAACTCAGTTTTCTTATGCTCCTCCATGCCCATGTGCCCCAGAAACAGCCATCAGGGAGGCCTCTTCCCAAAGCATCCCTGCAGACTAATCCTGCCAGGGTTGGAGGGTGTACGCAAGAGCCCATCAGAAGGCTTCTATAATAGCACAGGTGCCATGAACATGGGCCATGGTAAGGCCTGGAACGACTGGCAGTACCAAAGGAGGCACAGTGCAGTCCTCCCTTTGGAATTTTGTATTTCTTCAATTCTAGCATTTCTGTTAACCCAGAAAAAACAATTGTGCCTCTTGGGCCAGATGAGCTGTAAAGAGGTTTCTTCTAGCTGGCACATCTTCCACAGGAATAGTCTTTGATGCTTGGCATCTGGTTTGCCCCATGATGCTGAAACAACCAGCTCCTATGCAGAAAGCCCTGGAGTGTGTTCACCTGCAGACTGCTGAATGCTCTCTGCAGCACCCTCCCCCCCAGCGCATAAAGAAATCCGTGCCCTCCAATACAGCAGACACGGCACACTTTTCCAAAGAACGCATTTTCTTTCCACCAAATTATTCAGATCACAAAGAAACCTTGATATGTGCTCAGAGCACACCAATATGTGATGCTCAAGGTACTTCTCTGCATCTGAATATTGGGCATCAAAAGAGAAGCAAGAGCATTGCAGGTGGAAAGACACCATCGTTCTCGGTTATTACAGATTCGGCTGCCCACGGCTCTGCTCTTTGCTGCCTGAGTGGAGACAGCAAGGAGAGCCATCAGGAGGCAGTGCCAGCCCAGAGGGCAGAGGACTGTGTTCAGAGATGTGAGCAGTCCCAGAGCTGTTCAGGCACATTTGAGACCCTGTGACTGACTTTGAAATTGTACCTGTTGATGGACAATTTTGAAAGTGATGCACATTTTGAGTTACACACAATTACACTCAAAACCAAGGCCTGGGGATTAGTAGGTGCTCAATAAATGTCACTGCCTGATTGATCAAAAAGATTATGTTGTTTCAATATAACTGATGTCAACACAGAAGTGGAAACATGTTAAGGTCAAATCCTAAAGATCTGACAATACCATAATCTCCCAGGTTGACCTTCTAGACTTATCATTGCAATGGAGAACTTGTGTTGTTCTTTATTTAAAAAACATTGACGGTGTTTTCATTAGAAAAGTTATTTCATACTTCTTGAGGAAAATTTGGGATGCACAGAAACATGTAAAAGAAGACATATAAAGAAGAAACTTATAAAGAGTATATAAACATAAAAAGAAAACATATAAAGAAGAAATTTAAATGACCCATATTTCCAACACCAAGGATAAGCATCATTAATATTTTGGTGTATTTCCTGCCAAATGGATAGGTAACAATGGCATCATCCAGTTTTATATCTTGGTCATTTCTTTCAAGTTAATATTTTATTCAGAGAGTATTTTATCATATCATATTCTTAGATGTCATGATTTGCGAAGCCTTTATAGGACTTTATAAGACTCCGTCGTCCTATGATGTACCAGAATCTATTTAACTATCACTCTATTCTTGGGCATTTCGCTTTTTAAAATTTTTGTTATAAAAATAACTAATTATGTGATAAACTATTGTACATTAATCCTTGGAACAGTAGCAACTTACTGGGTTTTTAACAAATATGAAAAATATTGCCAATTTATTGCCAAGAAATAATTGTACCAATCCACACCCTCATCACTACTGTATAAATGCCATCTCACGCACTCTGGCGGGCACTAATTGTCATTTTCCCTAGTGGGTCCTTTAATTATGCTTATGATAATTTTTAAGTATATCAATTTTTAATTTGTATATAACCATGTAAATGTATATATTTTTGTGAGGCTGTTTATAGCTACATTTTTTGCTTTTAACTATGAATATTTTATAAAGTTCACTTTCTTTTTTTAGAAATTTAAAATAAATATGTTTTCACAGTAGAAAACATATAAATAAATAAAATTACAGGAAAAATATAATCAAAATTCTATCACCCAGTTAATGACTAAGTAAACTTTTTGTTTATTACTTAAAGTTATTTTTACATAAACATAAATATATCTATCAGTTCAGGTATGCATTTTTAACAAGACTTTTGAATCATGGTGTTTTTTGGATCCTACTTTTTAAAAAACATTTTAATATCATATAATTATTACCATGTCATTAAATATTCTCTGAAAGTGTAATACTAATGTCTTACAATGCAAATGCATTATTATTCAATCATTAGCATATTGTTGAAAACTTTTTCCAGATAGCCTGTTTCCCTAAAATCATTTATTGAATAAGCATCCCTTCCTCATTGTGTGTGATGCTTTCCTTATCCGATTAAGGAATGGATCAGCAAACTTTTTGTGTAAAGGGCCAGATGGGAA
The DNA here is from genome assembly GCA_008086735.1 of Cheirogaleus medius. Lineage (NCBI taxonomy): Eukaryota > Metazoa > Chordata > Mammalia > Primates > Cheirogaleidae > Cheirogaleus > Cheirogaleus medius. The sequence continues at coordinate 47,814,496 of VBSM01003143.1, forward strand.
ATATTTTAGGCTTTTGAGAGCCATACAACCTCAGTCACTACTACTCAACTCTGCTGTTGTAGCACCAAATCAGACACAGGCAGTACGTAAAGAAAGAGGCATGTGTGAGTCCCAACAAAACTTTATTTTTAAGAAATGGGTGACATGGCCAGATTTGCCAACTCCTTATCTTAATACTAATAGTAGTCTTAAAACCACTAGACTATAGTTCTCATAAATCCATTCTGGTTGATTAACCTTCTGATTTTTAATATTGTCTGTAATGTTTAGTTAGGAAGTCTTTAAAATTTACCATAATACCTCAGAGAACAATTTCGTAAAACTCTTAATAAAGGAAATTATGTTTTAAAAAAATCCAATTCAAACCTATAATTAAGTGCATATCAAACTTAAAAATTTCACTAGGAAAAAAATGGCATTAAGTGTCCAGTTTATTTGTTAAAGAGTATGGAATTTTACTTTTTTTCCTCATAATCTTTTACTTTGTAGATGATTATTGCTTTGCTTTCTGCTTAAAAACAATAGCTATTCTTCTTATTCATGTCCAGAGACTGTGGTACTAAACAGAACTTCCAGAAGAGTAGTGTTAATTCTCTTACATTTTGGACACTATATTCTCCTTACTTCTAATTTCATTTGGTTTTTTTTTTTCAGTTATATTTTTCATAGGTCTATTTTATTTTTTCAAGGGATTATTTCTTAAATTTATCAATTCACCAAATATCCTTTTGCTATTTCATTAATTGATGCTGTATTACTTCATCCTTCTGGTTTTCTTAGAAAAAAGAACAATAAAAGACAATTTCTTTTAATGCTTGGTTTTATTTATTGTAATTCTTTTGTATTTAATAGTAACAGCATTTAAGGCCCTGAATTTGTCCCTATAGGTTTGATCTCAAACCATGACATTTTTATATATCATTCTCAATTTTTAAATATTCTGTATTCTAAATTTGATTTCTATCTTGACCTAGTAGTTACTTAGGATATTTTTAAGAAAAACTTTGAAGTTTTGGGATATTTACTTTTGCCTCTACCATATCATATTTAATTTTTTAAATGTAGGTTATATAGCTTATACTTTGTTATGTGTATTCAGATTTGATGATGCTTTTGGCCATTAATCATTTTTCTATAATTATTGCTACAATTGCTAAAAATTGCTACAAATTATTGCTACAAAGTTTAGCAAAAATCTACTGACCAAACCTTATTAAATCCTCAGTTTTCTTTTGTGGTCTATTTGACCTGCAAAAGCTAAAAATACAATGATAGTGGGGGTGTTTCACATTTGCTTTTAGTCCAGATTTATTTTACTGTAATTGCTAATTAGTTTTGCTTTCTATATTTTGGTTATAATATTAGTCCATAGTTATAACTTTATTATAAATTTTAATTGTTGTCAATATAAAGTTAACTTACCTAATGTTATATTTTAAAATTTTCCCTTGAAATATACTTTGCTATGCAATTTTTTCTGTTTGTCTCTTGTGAAGATACCAGGCTTTGATACTGATTTTAATATATTTTACCAATATTTTTAAACCAAATTTGTTCATACTTTAGTTATTAAAAGTTTCAAATTATCTTAAAGGAAGCTGATGTTTGTTTCTGAGTATTTTTGTAAACAAATTAAATCAATAAATATATAAGTGCTCAAAGATTCAAAAATATTTCAATTGCCTTTACAAATAAATGATTGGCAGTTAAGCTGCATGTAGACTTCTTGGAACAAATGTGTCCTTTCAGAACTCAACTGATGTTCCTCTTACATTCTCTAGAGAAGCTTCAGGCTAGCCTGATTTTGTAGTTTGTTTGTTTTTTTCTTACAGCATTGTGTTAGGTCATTTTTCTTCTCCATTTAATATTTTAAATTCAAATATTCACGTAGTAAAGGTCTAGGTGCTAGCCACATTCACTTGGTGAGCCCTTTTGGCCTGCATCCTAGGATCGTTTTCTGGCTAGGGACAGGTTGTTTTTGTTAGTTTGCTTGTAGCTTGAATTTTGTTTACAACTTTAACTTGTGAATACTTACTGTTTATCACTTTGTCCTCTGTTGCCTTTTTCTCAATATCAACCAGCATTCTTATTTAGAAAAAAAAGGAAATTTCTATACCTTTCTCTATATAGTTTAGAACTTTCTAGTTTTACTTGTAGATCACTGATGGTATGGGTGTGTGTATATGATTTTCAGTTCTACCACTTATAGATTTTTAGATTAAAAAAAGTTGACTACTACAAATTTAGTTACTTTTAACTATTTCTTTATTTTAAAAGTCTTTAATGAGATATAACTAAAATAACATGCAACTCGCCCATTTACAGTGTACAATTCAATGGTTGTTAGCATATTCACAGACAGGTACAACCATCACCACAGTCAATTTTAGAATATTTTTATTTTATCAAAAAGAAACATCATACTTTTTAGCTATTCTCCCTTTCTCTACAACTCCATCCATCACACCTCCAGCTCTAAGCAGCCCCTAATTGACTACTTATCTCTGTAGATTTACCTCTTCTGGACATTTCATATAAATAGAATCTCAGTATAATGTTTTCGAAGTCCATTCATGTTGTAGCATGTATTAGAACTTCATTCCTTTTTATGGCCAAATAATACTCATTTCATGGATATAATACATTTTGTTTATGCATTCATTAGTTGATGGACATTTGGGTTATTTCCATGTTTTGGTATTATGAAGAATGCTTCTGTAAGCATCTGTATACAAGCTTTCATGTGGACATATACTTCCATTTTTCTTGGGTATAAACATAAGAGTGGAATTGGTGGATCATATGATAACTCAATATTTAAACTTATGATGAACTGCCAGGCTGTTTTCCAAAATGACCGCACCATTTTACACTCCTGCCAGCAGTGTATGAGGGTTCCAATTTCTCCACATTCTCACCAAATTTATCAGTGTTTTTGATTACAGCCATCCTAGTAGGTATAAAATGATATCTTCTTGTGGTTTTGATTTGCATTTTCCTGATGGCTATTGCTGTTGAACCACTTTTCTTAAATTTCTTGACCATTTTTTTATCTTTTTTGGAGAAATGTTTAAGTCTTTTGCCCATTTTAAATATTGGGTTGTTTTCTTGTTGTTGAGTTGTGGAAATTTTTTTTAATACTGAAAACTTATTAAATCCTTATTAAATATATAATTTGCAATTTTTTTCTCATTCTGTAGGTTGCCTTTTCACTTTCTTGATAGTATCCTTCAATGCACACATTTTTAAAATTTTTTATGAAGTCCAGTTCATCTATTTTTTTCTTTTGTCGCTTCTGCCTTTGGTATCACATTTAAGAAACTGTTGTCAAATCAAAAGTCATTTTAAATACTGAAGATTTACCCCTATGTTTTCTCCTATGGATTTTATAGTTTTAGCTTTTGCATTTAAGTCTTTGATCCATTTTGAGTTAATTTTTGCATATGGTGTGAGGTATAGGTCCAACTTTATTCTTCTGTATGTGGATATCTAGTTACAATGCTATTGGTTTAAGAGAATATATTCTTTCTCCACTGAATGGTTTTGATATAGTCATTGAAAATCAATTGACCATAGCTGTATGAGTTTATTTCTGGATTCTCAATTCTATTCCATTGATCTATAAATCCATCTTTATGCCAGTAGCATGCTATGTTGATTACTGTAGTCTTGTAGTATGTTTTAAAATCAGGAAATGTGAGTACTCCAACTTTGTTTTGCTTTTATAAGATAGCTTTGGCTATTTCATGTCTCTTACAATTTCATATGAATTTTAGAATCAGTTTTTCCATTTCTGCAAAAACATGGTCTTTGGTATTTTGGTAGAGTTGACATTAAACTAGACATGGTTTGGGGTAGTATTCCATCTTAATATTAAGTCTTCCAATCCATGAACATAGGATGTCTGTTTATTTAGGTTTTTAAAAAATATTTTAGTAATATTTTGTAGTTTTCAGTATACCAGTCTTGTACCTCTTTGGATAAATTTATTCCTAAGTATTTTATTTTTTTGATGCCATTGTAAGTAGAATTGTTTTCTTAATTTCATTCTCACATTTTTCACTGAAAATGTATAGAAATGCAATTGACTTTGGTATATTGGTTTTGTATCTTGCAATCTTGCTCAACTCATTTACTACCTACAATAATTTTTTAGTGGATTCCTTAGGGTTTTCTATATACAAGATCATGCCATCTGTGAATGGAGATAGTTTTACTTCTTCCTTTCCAGTAGGAATACTTTTTATGTCTTCTAGCCCTGGCTAGAATCTTCAGTACAATATTGAATAGAAGTTGTGAGAACAGATTTCCTAGTCTTGTTCTTAATATTAAAGGGAAAGCATCTAGTCTTTCACCATTAAGTATGGTGTTTGCTGTGGGTTTTTTATAGATGACCTTTATCAGGTTAAGAAGTTCCTTTCTATTCCCAATTTGTTGAGTGTGCTTATCAGGAAAGGGTATTGGATTATTTTAACTATTTCTTGTATCCATTTTAATTTCAATATCTTACATTAAAAAAGACTTGGATAAGTATACAAAGTCAATTTTGCATCATTTTTCCTTTTACTTCTTTTTATAGATAATCTATATGTTTAAATATTTATTTTATTACAAAGATAGCACTTTATACATTTTTCTTTTATTCCAGTAACTATTTAACCACGCAGAAGGATACTTTTCCTTTATATCTTGAACACTGCAGTTCCCTTGTCAAAAATATTTATATTCTGGCTGTTTATTCACTCTTTATACCTGAGCAAGGACAGGTCAGTTTTTCAGTATACAGGGTCTTGAGTGTTCAGCCATGCACCTTCCTTGCTGTTGGAATTCTCCCCTAGGTCTGGATCTAGAATGCTAATTGTGACCCTTGTCAAAGCTTTGTACCCAGCTCTCACTTGTTGTGGTGTGCAGGGTTGAGGAGTGGTCTCCTGCTTCTCATGATGGGTTATCTGACTGTAGGGAAGAGGATCTACCTCAGAAAACTTTGGGAAGTGTCTGCATATGTGCCCCAAACCGCCTTCCACGAGAGCACAGCCCTGGCAGCCACCTGCTTCTGGCTCACATCCCAGGATGCCCACCCTAGTGACCTTTAACTGTCACTACCTTTAACTTTAACTTTAACTGCTGAGTCTAAATGGCGTTCTAGAACAGAGGCAGACTGAGGAGTACAGACGCAGGGGTAAAATGAAATGCTTTTGTTTGAGGCATTCTTCTCCCCCCCCCAAGAAAAAGCAAAACAGGAAAGATAAAATAATCAAGAGATTACATCACCAAAGGCCCATGTCTCTGATATCAGGCCAAAAGTATTTATGGGTGCGTCCTGTGTACCAAGCATTTTTCTAAGTGCTTCTTGTATGTTAAGTTATAAAGTCCCCATAGCCACTCACGTACTACCTTTTATAGATCACGAGACTGAGGCACAAAACTGTTAAATAACTTCCCAAGGTCACACAGCTTCTGAGAGGTGACGTTGGCATCAGACCCTCAGCCCTACTCGAAACCTCCTTACCTGGTTTGTTCCCCACTATGCTTTGCCAGGTAAACTCTCCAAGAAGCTGCTGAAGTAAAAAATGCATCTTTCCTAACCTCTTTTCAAAGGTACATACATCCTCAAAAACCACAGGCACAATTTGATTTGATTTGATTTAGCCTGCTTGATTTCTTCTTGCGTAGGAAAATGGAACGCATACCCTGAACTGAGATTTTTCTCAAATTAGACTTGGTGACAAATGCCTTTTTAAGCTCTTTTATTTGACATCTTATTAATTTTTTTTAAAAAAAACTCTCATTGTTTTATTCCTGACACACCTGTTATATTTCAGATGTGTGACAAATGTATACTTAGGGGAAAACTTCTTTAGTAAGCTATATTTGCCTCCGACTACTGAGGTTATTTTAGAAAACAAAAACCAAAGAACACACACTAGGATGTTCACCTTGTCATAAATTTATCTGGCATGTTTAATTGATAGAGACTTCTGGGTTAGACAGTTATCAAAGCATATGATAAATTGTTGAGTGCGTGGCATTAATGATTCTCTTGGCATCTCGATCTTACACAGAAAAAGGTTTTGCCATTGTTGGGAGGCTTCTTCCTGGCACATGGGTGACAGGATCTCAGAGGTCATCCTTTTGGGTTAGCAACCGGGGCAGGCTGTGTTTTATTATGCGTGTCCAAAGTCCCATAGTAGACAGGTAGCCTGGAGGAGGGAGGCCGTATTTGCATCCATACTAACACCAATTATGGTAAATACCAATTATTCAGACTTGAGCCCTTTAATAAAAATCCCTTGAATTGGTTTTTAAAAGGCAGGCTTTCATGGCACAGCCAAGCAGGAGAGGAAAGAATGGAATAATTGGAGGCTGCTGTCTTTTCACTTCCCACATAAAATTATTTGAAGAGACAGGCCAGAACTTTAAACAGGAGATACCAAGAAAGTTGTAATTTGGATGTCGGCTGTCGTGACTTTAGGGTGTTTGCTTAAAGGACTTTCCCCCCGCCCCTCCTTTCTCTCCCCAGACATACTTCAATGACAATATCCTCACCCTGATCCGGACCCTGGTGACCGGAGGAGCCACGCCGGAGCTTGAGGCTCTGATCGCCGAGGAGAATGCGCTTCGTGGGGGCTACAGCACCCCCCAGACACTGGCCAACAGGGACCGCTGCCGCGTGGCCCAGTTAGCCCTGCTGGATGGGCCGTTTGCGGACTTAGGGGTGAGTCACAGCACAGAGGTCACCTGAGTCTACTGTTCGGGAAAAGCTTAATTGCAGAGAACTTGATGTCACACAGTGACAAGCTAGGCAGGCATCTCTTCTTTCCTACCGTAGGTCACTGCAAGTGGGGATGCTGATGGTTCACTGCATGTCAGGCACTGTGCTATATGCTCAATGATTCGTTTTAGTGCTTGCGGCAACCCTTTGATGTAGGTGCTAATCCCACATCTTCTGAGGCACCTGAGGCCCAGGGAGACTAAGGAAGGACCTATCAGGAATTTGCACCAAGGCACGTGGGCTCACTCACGCCTTGTTGGTCTCTCAGGTGCTTGTCCGCAAGGTGGGGGGCAGCTGGGGACGGCAGTGTACAGCCCAGGTTGGAAAGCATGCCACAGGGTCTTGGCATGGCTCAGGATGACTCAACCCAACAATGCATTCAGGCACGTGGGGATCCCCAGCCCCCAGGATTCTGATTTTTTGTATCCTTGCCTGGCCCAGGCACTTGTGATTTGCAAAGCACCAGGGTGGTCACGTGTATCCAGAACCACTGGCCAAACAGAGAGAATCTCATGTGGACGCCCCTAATTCAAAACCCAGGTCTTGCAATTTCTGGGCTGGATCCAGTCACCTTCCCTCTGATCCTCCCTGCGGCAGAGTGACCAGCGCCTCCTGCTGGACTCCACATCCCAGCCTGGTTCCTGCACTTTGGCAGAAGCTGCAGTCTCCACCCTGTTCTGAGCCCGGCCCCATAGATGCCGTCAAGGGACAGAGCCACAAGTCATAGGAACCGATAAACCGGTTGCACAAACAGTTGTGTTGTCCAGAAAGACCAAATAGTAGAAAAGGAGCCAAGGAAAGGGTCTGTGTCCATTTTTTCGGAAACACCGATGCACACATGCACCATGTTTTAGTTTGGTTGTGGGCTGGGACCTATGTTAGACTGGGCTTTTTTTGAAAGGGAATGTCCACAGCTAGTATCGTTTACCTACAGATATGCTTGGATAGGATAAAGACTTTAATGCTGGTGAGATTTGGCCCCACCTGTGTTCTCTAATATGACACCCCTGTGGAAGTCTCAATGAAGGGAAGGACAAAACTAGTTATTTTATTCCCAGTGACGTCATCCTGCAGTGCCCAGGGCCCCTCATGGTGGCTGCTGAAGCCAGCATTTCCAAGTAAATACATCTGCCTTCTATTTCCTGCAGCAGGCCCCAGAGCCTGGGAAGGTGGGTGTGAACTGATTAGAACTGTGAACCCCAGTTATTCAGCCTGCAGACCTCCAGCTCCTAGGGAAACACATTCTCTTCCACCCTGGCCATCTCTGAGGTCTGTAAATTGTGCTTTTCACACAGTCCTTACCTGAAACAGTGAATCGCCATAGGACCCGGTGGGGTCTTCCCCCTTGCACCGGTTTTCATTATCACTCAGGCGGGTTTGACAACACGATCCAATCACAGTGGTTACAGCGGAGCTGGGGCTAAACATACTCAGCATTTTGCAGAGCCGGTTTCTTCTCCTCAGCTGAACATGCATCTGAGAACTTCAAGCTTCACACCCTCACTTAAAGTGAAGGAGAGGCATCATCTCCTTTGAGCTCTCATTGTTACAGGGGGAAAACTGGAGAGACACCAGAGGAAAATGCCATTATTATCTGATCCCCAAAATCACCCATATTGTGTGCAGGTTGCTAACCATGCTGACTTCTTCAGCCACAGTCCCTTCGGACAGACCCTCCAACTCCGGAGACACCACAACAAGCTTTGATGAAAAGGTCCTTTTCTTCCTGGTCCTCGACTTTCAGTCAAATAAAAAGGATATTTCTCTCTGTTCTTTTATTGTCTCCCAGGATGGTGGTTGTTATGGTGATCTGTTCTGCAAAGCTCTGAAAACATATAATATGCTTTGTTTTGGAATTTACCGGCTGAGAGATGCCCACCTCAGCACCCCCAGTCAGTGCACGAAGAGGTGAGTATCTGCTTCTCCTCTGCTCTCCCAGCCAAAGGCAGAGACATCACAATGCCCTGTCCTGCCCCCACTACAAAACCTGCTGGCTGGGTACATGCTCAACATGCAAATTACTTTGCCAGCATCAAATCTAACACTGAGTTTGGAGGCTATAGGAAACATTTTTCTTGAATTACTAATAGCAGATGTAAAGACATTGTGGAAAGAATTCAAATTTTGTAGAATAAGTGCATCACCCAATCACTAAAGTCTAAATAGAAGCATCTCCCCCAAACTCCAGCTACTGGGATAACTTCTGTTGGTACCTAACATAGAGATACTTCACATTGCTAGTGTTTAAGGGAAATGGTTCTTTTGCCATATCTAATTAGGATCCTATATTTTTACTTTATATATTTTACATTGACCCACTTTTTGACTTTTATATATTCATTTTTAAGAAAATTGTATATCACCTTAAGTAGAAAAATAAGTTCAGATGTGCTAGTTATATTTTTCTAAAATATATTAAAATAAATTCATAGCTAGCAAAAATTAAAAGTACATGCTAGAATTCTCCAAATCAGTGAGTCTATATAATATACCCCAGGAAACAATACTACAGACATGAGTGTTTCTTGGCCTTGTTTTTATATTAGGATCGCCTGGGGAGCTTTGTAAAACATAGTCTGATTACTCTGATTTAACTTGTCTGGAAGGAAATATATATATTAAAATATATAACAATCACACACATAATATATGTAGCTTAGGAGTTACAGTGTATAACCAGAGTTGAGAACAATTGCTATCAACCAGTGAGTTCTTAAAGTTTAGTAAGCATGAGAGTCACCTGCAAAGCTTGTTAAAACAAAAATTGCTGGACCCCACTCTCAGAGCCGCTGATTCAGGAGGTCTGGGGTGGAGTTGCTTAAGAATTTGCATTTTTAAGAAGTTCCTAGGTGATGCTGTCTGGCCTGAGAACCACAGTTCAAGACACACTGCTATGGATAAAACGTGGTGATTATTTTAGTTGTGTCTGGTGTTAATCAGAGGGAGCCTGATCTGATTGAGAGGAATAATAAATAGTGTCAGCAAGTAGGCAAGGAAGTGTTTTAGATCCTTCCATATAGTAAAACTCCCATGACAGTGGATTTTTCAAAGGTAAAGAGGACAGTCTAAGGAGACACTAGGTCACGGTAAACAAAGATCCTGTGATACGTGTCTGGGGTTGTGAGAAAATTCTAGAATAAATGTTGCATTGCAGTACATGAAACCTCCTGCAGTTGGGCTACATGGGATCAAAAGTGAACCTGACCTTGTATGGAAACTTGCATGTAGACCATAGGAAGCACAGTTTGGTTCTCCCATTGCTGGTTCTAATTCAGCATCTCTGCCTGGGCTCATGGCTGGATTCCTCTGTTGAGTTAAACAGAGGAAGATTTTGTTAATCTTGGAAGAGTATTTTAAGACGTTGGACCAGCTAGAAGCGCATCTTCCAGATCCACTGGTAGACCTAAGCAACCGGGCAGTTGCTTTTGGTTCAGGGAGAGTTGAATTCTCCACCAGATTACCCAGAGGGTGTGATGTCTTTGTTTTACCTGTCTAGGTATGTCATCACCAACCCCCCGTACGAGTTTGAGCTCGTGCCGACGGACCTGATCTTCTGCTTAATGCAGTTTGACCACAACGCCGGCCAGTCCCGGGCCAGCCTGTCCCATTCCTCCCATTCGTCGCAGTCCTCCAGCAAGAAGAGCTCCTCCGTCCACTCCATCCCATCCACAGCAAACCGACAGAACCGGCCCAAGTCCAGGGAGTCCCGGGACAAACAGAAGTACGTGCAGGAAGAGCGGCTTTGATATGTGTATCCACCGCTACTGTGTGAAACTGTATCTGCCACCCATTTCCCCAGTTGGTGTTTCCAACAAAGTAACTTTCCCTGTTTTCCCTTGTAGTCCCCCCCTTTTTTTTACACATATTTGCATATGTATGATAGTGTGCATGTGGTTGTCATTTTTATTTCACCACCATAAAACCCTTGAGCACAACAGCAAATAAGCAGACGGACCAAAAGTTATTTATGATTCTAGGGGAAAAATAACCCAAAGGCACGCTCCAGACATAAATAGCTCACTGCAGGAATGAGTTCACAGATTAGAAGGGAGCACTTATGATCAATGTCAGTTAGGCAAAGCAAGTTTATTTAATGTAAAAGAAAAGTTTATTCTGATTTATCAGGATTATCAATCAGGGTGCTTTGGGTTTTGATTTTTTTGTTGTTGTTTTCCTTTCTTTCTTTCTTTCTTTCTTTTTTTTATACACACACAGTAAGTTAGCACATGTTTATTTGGAACAAGCAACTAAAAAGCAATGAAAACATATCAATTGTTTCCACTCTCTGGGCCGAAGTATCGCAAAGCATTTGAAAAGCTTTCACAGTTTGTGTAGATGATTATTAAGCACCTGCTTGTTACAAGAGAACATCAGAGATTTTTCTAGTTACTCACCAAGGCCTTTTGTCCCAGAGCTAGCTTCCTTTGGGAGTTCAGATGAACATTTCTAACCTTAATATGGAGTAAAGAATAGTATTCCATTCATAGATGTATCAAATTCTAGTCATTTAATTTAAGCGAAAAGAGGTTTGATTGCATATTAAATTGTTATTCTGTCTCCTTATGTTGCCATATGAATAGCTATTTTTTTTCTTTCACTTTTGACATTTGGGATGAAAAGCCATATGTATCATAAATATCAGATGTAAGTCATTAAAAAACTGCCTTCCTGGGACTTTTACATCTTTTAAAAGGTGAATTACTTACCTTATGTACAGAATAAATAATGCTCAAGAAAGAGCAAGTATTTTTCCATGCATTCTCAGGGGACCTTTTTATTCCCCTTGGATTACCTAGGACCCCAATGCCAGGTAGGAGGAAGGGCTGGGACAAGAGTGAGAGGAAGACAAACCCAGCTGCAGATCATGTTTTTCTAGAAGCCAAATGCTAACTACATTAGAATGTAGGAGGATCAAGCCACCGTTGACTCAACAAAGAAAAGCCAGCTACCACCTTAAACCATTGGCGCAGCTGCGTGATGCTGGCTGTCCCAATGCAGAAAGCTGGTGTGAAAAAAATTCCTCATCATCCATTTCCTTAACATAGCCAATTCACTCAGGCAGGGGAATGACAGTAATAGAAAGCTGCTCCTTGTCATTATGGGATGGTGATGAGAAGAGGGCAACAGTGAGCCAAACACATTTTGGTATAGTTATTTTTTTCTTTTGTTTTCTTTCTTTCTTTCTTTCTTTTTCTTTAGCAGTTATTAAGCATGAGAGGAAAGGTAGAAAATACCCTTTTTCAACATCCGATTGTCAGATGCCTTATCCATGCAAATCACGCTTTAGGCAGTGCAGTAGTTCTTAACAATTGGCCAACTCCACCATAACCGAATTCTTATGTGGATGGACTAGCCCTGGGCTGATATATATACATGTTTGAAATATTTACTTTAAAATATTCCATCAAATAGAAAAGGGGTTTAAGGGAGGAGGAAAAACAAAGTCACAGCTGTACCATCTCTATAAAGGTGTTTTTATGGTGAATGTTTTGGGTTTAGATTTTGGATCCCCTGTCCCCTCAAGCATGGTAGTTTTGGAGATTTGCTTGCTGTGTGAATTGACAAGCACTTTTACTGACAAAACGGTGAGGCTCAGTCAGAACCTCCACCCCCTGCACCAGAGACAGGGACAGTGTAGCATTCAAACCAGTAATGGGGTGGGGAATAATTATATACATGTAAATTAAAAAGCCCCATGAGTGAAAGAATTTTTTCAAATTATTTTTGTCCCTATATATTGATTTATATTACTTATAACTATCTCTTTATATATAACTATATAACTCTCTCTATATATAACTATATATACGTCTCCCTTAGTTTTGGATCATGAAGAGCTCTTCATGCATTCTTTGCAAAGGAGGTTATAAAGTTAAGCCCTCAGAACATTTATAACTATGAGAATGTGCCAGTTAAAGTGCTCAACAGGAAATATGACAGTTTAAAAGCATTGTAAAACTCACATAGCTTACTTCTCTCTCTAAAGTGCAACAAGGATGAATAGAATGGGCCAAGGTATGACAATTAATGGTTCTGCATGACCTAGCCACTGCTGGGGGTTTTCTTCTATAACGTTGTCCTTGTGAAAACTTTTGTGGAATTAAAAAAAAAAGGAGTTACAAATTTTATTCTGTTATTGGTTTGTTTATTTTTATTTATATTGTTCTGTTTGTGGTTTTATTTATTTTGTTTTGCTTTTTCCCCTCCCCCCTTCCCTTTCCCTCTCCTTTTCCCTTCCTTCTTCTCTTCCTTCCTCCACTTTCTAAATTGCTCAGCGCGATGAGGCTGTGCTGCTGCTATTGCTAGATTCCTTAGAGTTTGTTTTGGTGTTCTTGGGTTTGGGGTTGGGTAATTTGGGGGGAACTTCTCTCCATCTGGCTTGCCTTTAAATCTGCACGTGGCCTCCCTGCCCACCTTGGTACCTGCTCCAAGTCCAAAAGCATTTTCCCATCAAGAATCCCAGCTTCCTTCACTCCCATTTCCACTCCCCACCCCCTCCCCCATTGGTCTGTTTACATCTCTGTGTTTATCTTGGCAAGACCTAGTCAATCAAGTGATGATGCCAGTTGATAAACTTTTCTGGAAAACATTTGCAGCTAATCCATTTGGCAAACCTGCTTCTCTGTTAATATTTTATCCTCCTTTCATTTAAACCAGGAGGGTTATTAATGACAAAAGCATTGGTCTCCTTCATGTTTAATGAGTATGACCCAAAGTTAAAAGTTTTCAGCTATATGTATTAACTCAGTAGCTCATACCCAGTTATCTGGGGGCTGATGGTGCAGTCTCTGTGTTACCCAAGTCTCTCCTGCCACCTGCCTTTCAGACATTTGGTAAATCCTAACCAGAGATTGGAAAGATAGAGAGAAGTAAATCCAAATTGCATTTTATATACAATCTGCTAGCAACTCTGATGAGATGATATTGTGATGGGAATGGAATGGGAACAGACTATGACATGAGATGAAATTTGGGGGATTTCCCTGGACTTTGGGCACATAATCAAATCCCACTGGTAGATAATTGAGAACTGACCATATTTTGGTAATGATATATTTGATGATGGAAAAGGATCATTATTACGTCTATGTTATGAGCCAAAACTATGGTATTATATTTTCCTTATTAGAGTGAAGAGTCTCCCCCATTGATTTTCATTTGACCCCACACTTCCCCTTGCACTTTCAGGAGAACACCTGCTCACTTAGGAAGGAGGCATATAAGTTTCACATATTATGTCTCTTCCACATCCCCTCCCCACTCACAAAAGAAACAAATAGGTAAGAGTAGAAAGTGAAAGAGTTCTTTGAAGAGAAAGTATATACATTTAAAAAGAACAAGAGCTAGGAGCTCAGCTATCTGCTCCATTCTAGAAGAGAAGCAATTTATAAGCATTTGGGTCCAATTTGCTGTGGGCTTGGAAAGGGGTGAACGTTGAGTAAGTTGGAAGACCAGGAGTCCCAGTGAAACCTTCTCAGTATCAATACCCAGATGATCATGGAATCATCAGTGTCCCTAATGACAGCTATCCAGGGTTCTTCCCAAAGCCAGTTCAAATGGATAAAGATAAAGCTGGACCTTTATATATATAGTTAAATTTCCACCACGATTGGGAAAGTTTTCAAATTCTGTTGTGAATATCAAAGGTTATGACCCAGAACCTTATAGTACCAGAACCTTATAGTAGCTGCTCAATAAATGTTTAAAATGAATTGACCTTAAACATTTCTAAACCTTTAACCATTTTATAAATTATCCTATCCCCTTGGTTTATTATTTTTTATATAAAAGATACACTCAATGCCTCTAGGTGTTTTGAGGTGCTGCTGATCTGGTGGCACTATCTTGAGCTGGCTACACGGCTTCTGAGAAAAGGGAACAGCCCTGTAAGCTCACCAAGTAGAGAGACTGACTGTGCCTCTTGGCAGCACTGTCAGGTTCCCAGATGACCAGAAAAACCTTTTGACTGGCTCTGCTTCAGCATGGGAAAAGCCTAAGGGTGTCTGCATCCCAATAGAGACAATTAAATCAGCCTGCCAGGTTCCTATAGCAACAGGCTCCTTGGAGGAGAAAGAGTAGAGCACAGAAACTTCAGGGCCTGTGGAAGTCAAGACAGGGTAAAAATCAATTTCTCAATCAGCTTCTTTCAGCCCATCCCTGCTTTTTCGTAATATGATAAAGAAGTAGCTATGGGCACCTGTCACTAAACCGGTTGACTGTCTCCCATGCAGAGACAGTTGCACATTCATTGCAACTACTGGAGTTGAGAGGCATTCATTATCCCCTGCCACCTGTAAAGGAAGCATGACGAGCCTTGAGTCTGTCCTCAGGGCATAGGCTGGACCAAGGGCCACAGAGGACGACTGGGAGGGGACAGTTTGCTCTGCTCAGCGAATGGCAGCATTAGACTTTCAGTTAAAAGGGACAAATAGAGTCATGGTAGACAACTGCAAAGAAGCGAGATGGTTTTCATCAACGAAAGCAGCTCTGGCCCTGGTACAAACAATTTTCATCTCTATGAGATTGCCATACTTTGCCCACAGAGAGGAGAGCAGGCAGTGTGCGTGGGTTGCCATGGGCCTTAGGGTTTGCGGGCAGAGGAAGAACGCCAGCCTGCCACTCAGAGATGTGAGATGTGAAGCCATGCAGCATTACCCTTGGAGGCTGGAGCTCCTTGTTAGCCCTGACTGTTCTCAGCTGTTATCTCTCTCCAAATGGAATCTTTTCTTTTCAAGCCTTTTCCCTCTAAACCTCAGCCTGTGCTGCGGTGAGAAGAGGGCCAATTATTCCAAATGCCTTTGCTATATCATCGCCTCCCCTTTCCTGCACTCTTCTCTGGGGAGTAGTTATGTGAAAAGGCCACATCCCACAGCACTGACAACCCACACGGCCAGCGAGGCAGCTCCACTTTCACAGTGCAGCCTGTCTCTTCCTCTGCTTATGGGGCCCCAGGCAGCTCCGTCAGCCCAGGTCTGGGGTCCTTCCCAGCCATAGCCCACTCTTCCAGGCTGCCCCACAGCCCGGTGGCTGGAGGAAGTCCTCACCCTTGTTCTGCACCCTGCATCCTCAGTGATGAAACTAGCAGTGCACAGCACAGTGGGCTCTCGGGTGGGGTAGGGTACCTGTCAAGTGAAAGCCAGTATGGCATGGGCACAGAGGCCCACAGGAGGGTAGCAGCCTTGAATTCTCCAGACATAACACCAAGTTACCCCTTCCTCTTCTTCTTCATCTTCCAAATGAAGCCTACCAACCAAATCCTTCTCTATCATCTCTATGGCCACAACTCACATGCTTCAGGGCCAGCACCCAAATTTATAAGCCCTAATTCTCTACCCACAGTGTCTCTGCTGAAGGGCATGATTTGTAATCGCACTCAAAAGATACCACCCACCCCTACATCATCCCTTGGTACCCGCAGTACTCAGATTAAGGCTAACCTTATACTAAAAGCTAACACCTTACCAATTAATTACCTTGGGCCAGACATTCTTCTGAGTACTTTACATTCATTAACTCATTCAATCCTCCAGACAACCTCAGATGTAGATGCTGTTGGTATCTTCATTTGAGAGATGCAGAATCTGAGAAATAACAGAACACATGAAATTAGCCACTATGATATAATGCCTGCTAATATTATTAATAACACTAAGAATCTTCGCAACTCACATTTATTGTGTATTTGGATCTGTGCTTTGTGGACAATTTTTATAGAAGAGAACTGAAGCCAAGATAAATTAAGTAATAACTTGCTCAGAGCCATGCAACTTGTATGTGAGAGAGCAGGTTCGCTTGACTTGGACCTACTACCTACCCCACGCCGTCTCCTTAGCCTGCACCTCATTACTTGGCCATGGTGGACAGCTCATGGCATGGCTGGTCTTGATAGGTGACATCTCCCAGTGGCAGTTGTGTTACCAGCATCTCTCTGCAGTTGTTTTCCAGATTTTTCTCTTGTTCTACTAGCCCACTAGCCACAGACTGAAATGCCTCTCCTTTCCTAACTTCACTAACTCCGGTAGGTCACACTTTGTACTCAGAGCGATGACATCAGGTTTCTCACTTGTCTCAAGAAGCTTATTAACAAATGGGGCTATTCTTCTCTGGCAGAGAGGAAGCCCTCATAGCCGCATCAATTGCCCTTTTCATCTTAGGGATGAAAAGAAAGCTCCTGAAACTCTTTCTGGCATGTGGGATGAGATAAATTCAGGGATTTGGATTATCCTTGACCACATCAGCACTCATTTGAATTCCTTCTCTGAGTTCTCTTCCTGTGGCCAATTTTGTAGCCACACATTGGCATTGTTTCTTCTTAGGAAGGCAAGAGTCAATAAATCAAATTGTCATTGTCCTACTTAAAGCACTCTCCTTTGAAGCCGAATGACTGGCGATCATTAAAAATGTGTGTTCCTCTGAAACTTGTCAGGAGAATCTCTTCATAAAATACCTTGGCCACTATTTTAGTCAAATGCCTAGAGCATTTGTATATTTCTATTTCCTCAACATCCTGTCTAACCAAGTCTCCAACCACACATGCATATACATGTATGTATGATATCACACATACACATGCACACGTTCGTACATCTTAGGAGGCACCCAAATTAAACAGCTGTTTCTCAGGCATAATGGAAACCTGAACTCCTCACCAGCGTGTGCTTTAACACAACTCATTCCTGGTGTCGAAGCTGCATGGCCAAAACACGGGTACTCTGCTTAGATATATATACATTTTTTATGGCAAGAAATTTAAAAGGAAAGGGAGAAGGTTAAATGGGGAAATGATGCTCTCTTTCTTACAGACAGCAGAAGGAAATTGATATTCTCTCTGCCGTGAAAGGTCAAAATGCCAACTTTGAATTGAACTGTAAAGACTAAATTCTGAACAATTATTCTCTGCAGCAGTTGTAAAAATTTCAGCAAATTGCGTCTGTCTTAGGTCTCTCACCCAAAAGACCTACTCGTTTCCATCAACAGAGTTCACTCTTCCAACCTGGCAGGTCCAACCTAGCACTAAATCCCTTTGCAAAATCCATCCACATAACAACATGGCCAAGACCAAGGGCAGCTCAGGCAAGCAGAGCACAAACACCAGGCTCGACCCCTCTGAAAATCATTTTTGCACATAAACCGTTCGAAAAAGTCATAGTTTGAAATTGTTTCAGCGGCCTGGCAATGCTTTTAAAACATGATAACCATCACACTTTACTCCTCTCTGAAAGGTTAGTTTAATCGTAGATCACAAAAAATTGGTTTCCACAAATGCATAATGGTTCATCTATGTCACACTTGAACTAAATGGTTTTTTAAATGGAGCTGAAATTATTTTGATGTGTACACAGTCCCCGATTTCTATACAACCTTTTTTAACCAGCCCATCAGGAACCTTGCCTCTAAAGCCTCATTAATAATTCAGATGTGCTGATGACTTTAAAAGATCTATGGAATTGAAGCTTAGGAAAAAAAAAAAAAAAACTCCGCTTGACAAAAAGATAAATGAATGTAGAAAAGAAGCTGTAGGAGTCTGGCAAGCTGTAGATCATCTCAGAACAGATTGTAACTTTATCATTCTGTCAGGGGGAATAATTTAAAGCACTTAATCAGTTAGCTTCACTGTGAGGATGTAGCATTATGAATTCCTATCGTCCAATCTGTTCAAATCAAAGTGAACTTAATTATAATAGGTGAGAGAGCCAGAGAAGGAGGGGGGGGGGTTGGGAGGACGAGGCAAGAGGTAGCGAGTTTCCTGTGGGGTAAACTGAGCTGCTGAACAAAGGATCGTGGGGCTCCTACTCAGGCACATCCCAGATCCAGCGACGGCCCTCAGCGACATTGAGGGCTCAGGACACTTGAAACAGCAAAAGTACCGACCAAGGAGAAACAAGCCAGAAACAGGAGTCACTTGCTGATCATAGATGCTTCATTTATAAATCATTAGCCAAAAACGTGCATGGGAGCACAGACACATCAAGCCAGGTGGAGTGATCTTCATTAACATGTCAGTCCAGGACTGCTGACAAGGCAGTTATGAATTGTTCTGGGAAGCAGAAAAGCTTCCCAAAAAAAGCTGGAGAGACCATTGTTTCTATAGCAGTGGGCGCGCTTGATACTTTTAGTCTTTTTCTTTTTTCTTTTCTTTCTCTAAGCCATTAAAAGGAGGCGTTTGGTTCCCAAGTTAGAATGTCCCATTTGCCCAGTCCTTTCCTATCTATATACATGGCCAATTTCCCAGAAAATTTCAATCCTAGAAAGAGGCGGGAATGAGGGCTGTGTCTTGTAAAATAGCTCTGCATTGCAAAGGGGACGCTAGACTATTTTCATTCTCGCCCCAGACCCTGAACGCCCTGACTCAGCATTCTCTCTCAGCCATTTCCGTATTTAGGGTGGAAATGAAATGCCAAGACTTCATCGGGCTCCCTTGTCGACAGCTTGGGTTATTACAGTCAGTTAAGATATTGCCACTTGGAACTCTTTTCATAACTTTATACCAACACAGAGTTTTCTGTCTTGAAATAAAAGCTGTCTCATCTCAACATCCTCTTTAAAACATGGGTTGCTCTTCTGATTTTCACTCTCATTGGCGAGTGACATCTGTGGGTTTACTTTAAGACCCCCAAAACTGGTTGCAGAAGAAACAGGAGAATGATATAGCTGAGATATGCCTTTAAGTGTGCCTGTTATAACCAACACCAAGTAAAGGCTGGGAGGAGGCAACCCAGTGTGAGATTCTAGATCACTCGCTCTGCAGCAAGGATGGTGTCCTGCCATGCTCCATTCAATTCAGTGGGTGCACGAATCTCGCCTAAGGAACAATGTCTGTACCCAGTATTGGGTATAGACATTAATATAGGCAACATCCCCTCCCTACCAAAGGTTTTCAGGCCACTAAAGTAACTCCAGAGAACATTGCCAGAGTCCATCCTCCATTCCTCCTTACTCTCTGAGGTCCACCCATGGTGCCTCCAAGTCCCAGTGGCACCTTTTGTTCATCACTTGCTACAGGAAGCAGAGAGGTATGTTTCAGGTTCTGGTGTCCTCCCTATACTGCACTGTCTCTCTTAGCAATTACTCACTGTCAGCTTCTATTGATTACCTTTTTGCATTTTTCAATGAACTTTCCTAAGGCTTTACCCTAGGACTAATTAAACTTCTCATTTCTTCTTCTTGTTCTCTATCCATTTTGCCCTTTAGCAGAAAAGAAATGGTTTACAGATGAACCGGATAATGCCTATCCCAGAAACATTCAAATCAAGCCCATGAGTACCCACATGGCTAACCAGATCAACCAATATAAATCCACAAGCAGCTTGATTCCACCAATCAGAGAAGTTGAAGATGAATGTTGACTCCCAGGAGACCAGAACTATTTTTTAAAGCCTGACAAACTTCATAAATGGTGACGTGACTTTTCTTCCTTAACATGCTGAATCACTGGTGGAAATGTTAGGATAAGCAAGAAATTGCAAGAAAAATAAAGTAGACAGATCTTTCTCTTTGTCTGCCTTGAATATTGCTTCCATGTATTTTGGAAAAGAAAATTATTTCATTTATAAATGAACATACTAAAATAGTCATGTATAGCCTCTAGCATTTTAAATTATTTTTATTTATTAGAAAGAAAATATATTTTTTCTTTTTTTCATTGTCAAATATCTTCCCTATATCTAAACAATGCAAAATCGAAATAAGTGGCCAGACTCCTTAATGCGTATTTCTCTTCTTTCTCTCCTTTTCTTTGAGGAGAATGATGGTCACCACCACAATTAATTGTAATTAAGGGAAAATAATTATTGAAACAATTTTAAAACGGCCAACGATGTATACATATATTTTAGTAAATCAGAAAAAAAAAAAAAAAAAGAGAAAGAGGGCAGGTGAATACCTGCTCCTCTCCTGGATGGGTGTGTATTTTGATCTGCATTGACACCAGCTCTTAATAAATGGAAACTTATTTATTTTCACAGTTGAAAGTCATATTTTTGTAGTTTTAGTTTTCATTCTGTATTTCTCATCCCTTTGTTTATATATTTAAAGGGAAGACCTTCTTGCAGCTTTTCTACAATTGCCAGATCAGGTTTACCTGAGCAACTAAGGATACCAAGAGGGTTTTGGGCACACCTGGGATGTGGAAGCTGAGGACCAGAGGCACACGAGACGTTGCTCTGTTGTTCTAATGGTGGGGACTCCTACATGCTGTTACGCTTCTAATGTCGTATTTCCAAACCACCCGAGCAAGTAATTTCAACTTTGAGAGGGTCTGGTGGACTTTCTCCTTACCTGCTAAGTCTCTGAGCTTTTAGCCTGAAAGTTTGTAAAACCAATGAATAGTTTTACTTCACAAGAGGATATGAGAGGGCATTCATTCGTCTCACTGGGTTTTTGTTTAAAAGCCAGAAAATTTCCATGATCAAAGAGATGACATTTGTCCAGATTTTAATTTGCAAGCTTTCCTTTATTTAGTCGCTGAGGCAAAACATACAAACTTGCTACAAGAATTTAAAAAAAATAATAATAATAACAAATGGAAAGCAATGAATGCACTTATTACAGACTGTTAGAAAAGGCCTTGGAAAATTACCAGCAGTGAAATCAAATGTATCAGCCACTTCAAACTGTGGTCAAAAGATTTTTCTCGCCATCAGACGCAATTACGATGTCTCAGAGCTCTGCCGTCGCTTGCATGCTTGGTGTACGGTCGCCTGGCAACTGTTTTGTTCCAAACGACTTAGTAAGTCTTTCAACTTCAAAATTATCAATCTTTGATATGATCATCAGGGTCTCTGGAGAAGCATGGATGTGATAGTGATTTTTATTTTATTAAATGTGAACTGTGGACACTTAAAGGCACTAAATGAACCAAAGTCGTACAATATCTATTCCATTCACTCTTTAGGCCATGACCCTGTGGTTCCTAGTTATGGTAGTGCAAATCAGATCAGAGCAAAGCAACAAGATCACCAGGAAAACATATGTCCACTAAGTACTCCAATTACCAATGTAGGCAAAACGAGCTTCCACCTCTGCTCACTCCCTGCAGAGCCAATACAGTCATGCTTCCACCTCGTAGGCATTGTCCTGCAGTGACTTGTCGGACTGTGGTTACTCTGTCGTCACATTCTGTAGAATTAGTTCTATCAAAGTATTGTGAATATAATGTATGTCCAATTGGATTGTTTAAAAACTACTTATAATTAACCACTAGTCTACTCAGCAGACTAAAATGACGTCAACAGTTTATATTCAGGCTTATAAACATCTCTGGGTTTCCAACAGAAGTCAAACATGTTTGTGGGGAGAATCTCTTGCTAGGATTTTGGCAACTTTCCTGAAAGCTGGGCCTTCTTTCACATAATGATTTTGCACTGGGGTCACCCTAGTACATTCACGTCAATCCACGCTCTTCCTTCCTTCATGAACCATAGTGGGCTCTTCACTTTTGCTCCTGATAACCACCTCTGGATTTGTCACAGCCATTTGGTCTCCTCTGGCAGGCTATGGTGGCCACCAAAAAAATCTTTCATTAGAGGGACATACAGTGCCCCATTCCCCCTACCCTCTCTTCCCTCTGTCTCTCCCTACCAAGGCAATTTGGAACAGAAGTGAAAACTCCATCCCCATCTCAAATCCATTTATGACTAGAGATTTGAATCTAATTTTTTTAATCATAATGGCTAAGATGGTTTCCTACAGCAAAGGGCACCTTGATTTATAAAAAACATCCACAAAAAACAAATTGGTAGAAATCCATTTTCTTTTAAGGTACAGCAATAAGCTCATGCTGTTTTGCCTTTGTGATAATAAATTGCTCTGGACTAGAAAGCAAAATCAGGCATTTTTTAAAGGAAGTATGCAAAATGATTGGTTAGTGGCTCCTTTGACAAAAACTGGTACCTCGTAATTTGACAGTGACATAGAAACAGAAATAAGATTTGTCAAACCACTGGAAGGCTCAAGGGAATGCCAGACTTCTTCCTGATTTGTCTCTATCTGTTAAGTTCTTTAGCCTTGAGTCCTCATCCATCTCCACTGTGACAGACTGTCCTTCTGCCCACATCCACCTTAGACCAACGATGGTCTCCTTTGGTACAGTTCGTATTATGAGGCTTTGAGCTTCCATTCCAGCATAGGGTTTCAGAAAAGCCATTTTCCCAAACTAATGATTCTTGGGTGATTGGGGAATCAAAGACTCACTCACAGGCTGTTTATAAAGCAGAAAGTACCTACTTGGAAGTGCTTCACCACTATCGTCACCTTCCTCATTGAGAAATCTTTTATTTCTGCTAAACAATTTTATATTTTAGAGTATCACCTCAAACTAATATAAAATACCTTAAATAAAAGTGACTGTGACTAAGGCATGTTAGAAAACGCTCATAAGCTCTTTCTTTCCAGTGGTTGTGGCATCTTGTGATGTACTGTGTAAAGAATTTGATTGAAGACTTTAAGTAAACAGGGAATTAGAACCGTTTGGCTGAAGTTCAAAAGGGAAAAGTGAGAAAGCATAAGAAATTTGGGGATATTTTCATGTTGGGGGAAAAAAGCCCAAGTTTCCTACTTATGGTTTAAAACAAGGGTTCAAGAGCCACATTTGCAGACCTCTAGCTATGACTTTGAAAATATTTTTCAAACTCTCTTGAGTCTCAGTGACCTCATTTGTAAATGAGGGCAATTCACCCAAATGACTGTATGGTTCCTTGCAGATCCCAGAGGACATGACCTAAGTTCGGGGTAGGAACACGGGAGTGGCTGCCTCTCCTTGGCAAAGCCCTTGGATACAGTCTTGTCCAGGGCTGGAATAATGGTCCTTTTTGCTACATTATCCAAGCAATACTCCTGACCTTAATGTAGTATACATCTTCTGCTCTGGACATAGAGTAGTTAGGCTATTTCGTGCGCTTTTCTCTTTGGAGCATCTGCAGGTTCAAGATGCACATTTCTAAATTCAAATACACCTGGATCATGTTGGTCAGATTTTTCTACTTATTTCTAGGGTCTTCTTCTCAATCCTATCCCTATCTTCCCTTTTCCTTGGTTCAAGGCCCAGCTTCAGCTAATCCCTTCATGTCTAACCCATGGCTCCAATTCCCAGCATGTAGTTAGAGGCTCAACCCCCAAATTCCTGCTGATTTCCCCATTTTTTCCCCCACATGCATCTGGCCTTCAGGAAGTAACGTTCTTACTTACTTCTTACTTCATTTACTGTCCTCTGTTTATTTTATTTTATTTTTTTTATTAATAAACTATCCATCTCTTTCCTACTTACATTCATAAATGTACTTTTGAACAATCATTTTTTATTGTTAAAGAGACAACTGAAGGAAGGAAGGGCAAAATGGAGGAAGAAAGGTAGGAAGGGATGAGAAATAAGGAATATCAAACCACTCAACTGGGATCTGAGCCACTTTGACTCACAGGAGACTAAGCAAGTCCATTCACCATCGACACTGAGTCCCAGTGCAGTGCAGATTCTGCCCATGTTCTATTCTGTTCCTACTAGTTGCTTTTGGAATGGTGGTACAGACACCAATCACTATGGCCCTCAAAGGGCCTTCACTAATTAGGGCTTGATTTCACCCTCTTTATAAAGCAAAAGAAACTGAGCATTCACTTACAACCTTCCTGGTAAATTACCTTTCTGCCTCTTTCCTACTCATCCTATGTTCACAAACAGCATTTTTTTCCTACCCAGCAGAGATGATTTAGTATATAAATCCCATGATCGTTGAAGGAGGGAATGAGGCCCTTTGAATCTATTTCTGAGAGCATTAATTAGAAACGATTCTAGCCAGTCGTACCAGTGTGGCCATACTGGTTGTTTAAGTGGAGCCTGTTCTGATTCTGTTGCCCATGCAATAGCAGTTGTTAATAATTTCCATATTTCCATAAAAGTAAGACAATTCAGAGAACGTGTTTGATTTTATTTCTCAAGAGATCACAAAGCCTAATTTGCCATTTCTATAATAATCTTGCTTAAAACACATATAAAAAAGAGCCTATATGCCCAAAGGCAGCAGCACCTACAACGGTTGGAAGCTCCATGACATCACAGCCCCACGTGGTTAGACTGGAGAAAGGATGCTTAGTTACCAGACCTTCCTCTTTTGCTGTATTTTTTAGCACAAAAAAAGGTCCAGATACTCTTTATCTAAAGACAAGCCAAACTCAGAACATACATCAAAGAGCTGGGAAGAAAGAACGAAAAGGAAAAAAATATAATAAGCAGCGTTTTAAATACCACAAGCATGGGTATGCATATGGTGCCAAGAGCTGGTGCTTTGTGTTGAAAGGAAAAAGAGGTTGCATTGAATATTATGGGCTGGGAAGAACATGGAGGTATGCAAGTTTTGATGGGCTTTGGAGGCATTTCAATAGGAAATGGGTGACCAGACTGGAGAAATGTGGAATATGAAGGTTTTCCAGGCAGAGGGGAATTAACGGGCCATAACACAGTTGTAGAAAAGTGATTGCAATAGACAGTTTTGCCTACTGTGATAAGTTTGCAGAGGGCAGCTTATGGAAACTAAGATGAGACCTCATTGATGAGGCTAAAAAGTAAATAGTCTAAGGGGCCAAGCTAAGAGGTTGAAACCCAACCAGAGAATAGAAAGCCACTAGAAGTTTCAAACAAACCAAGTGACAGACAGGCAGAAATGGCTGTGCATTGTTTTTAGGTTGAAAGGTGCGAGATGTCAGTTCTTCCTAGAAGTCATTATGAGAGCATACACAGCGCTGAGCATTTTCCCAGCAGCGTGGCGTTCTCACGGGTGCACACTCCGAGTCAACAACTCACCACCACAAGCACCTACTGTCCTCACCCATCTTGCTCCCTGTCGTGGGACAGTCAGACACAAGACGTCCCTACTCTACTCAATCACTAGAATGTCGGCAACAGACTCACAAAGCAGATTACAGGGTAGGAGTAGATATTCAGATTTCTTTTGAAACCTGCCAATCATACTATTTTCTAGACATTAACATAATAGGAACACAAGGCAGATCATCAACAAATTGTAGAGAATAATTCATAGGCCACAACTGCCAAATCAGTACATCCTTTCAGATAATCAGGTTGCCATTGCTTAGTAACTAGTTAGCATTCTGTACGTATTTGTAAAGGGAGTGTGGGGGAGAAATGAGCACAGTACAGGTTCTGCTATCAATCAGCTTAGAATCCAACTAAAAAGAGAAAACATAGCACCAGAGCCATTAGGGAAAGAGTAAGCACTGGTGACATAGCATCACCTTTCAATGTGGCAGGAGTTAGAACGAGGGAGAGATGCTATGGTTTGAAGTGGTTCAGCAAGGCAGGCTTTCTAGAGAAAAGGAGATTTGGGAGTTAGATAAGCAGAGGGTCTGCATTCCAGGTAGGAATGCAGGGTCATCTGGTACGTGGCAGGGTAGGTGATGCTGATCAGTAACTGCTGATGGATAGTGATTGAGTAGCCACTGTGCGTTCCTTGCTGTGTAAGACTTCGGAGGAAGATGGCCCACCTGCCTAACTGGGAAGATAAGATATACATACATTGAAAAGATCATGTTGCACAAAACAGGTGTTCAGTAAATAGTTTTTGAATAAATGCAAACACTGAAGAGCAAGTAAGTGTTATGGATCATAATAGTTGTCAAAGCTTGGTTGGGGTCGTAGGGCCTGGGTGTTGGGGCAATGGTTATGGATCTGGAAAGGGCTCTTTGTGAAGGCACTTAATCAGGGCCTCAAGGTGGAACCATGTGGAGGAACAGGAAGAAGAGACGAAGGCAGGAGGGGGAGGCAGTGCACGCCAGCAGCTGGGAAATGATGGATTCATCCAGAGTGGAAGGAGCTGAGAGACGTGCACAAGGGAAGGCCTCCCGGGCAAGAGGAGTGAGGATAGTGGGCTCAGGAGAGGGTTACAACAGGCCCTGTGTGTGCGGAAGCCAGACGCACAGAGGTACTCACAGAGTGAGGCGCCTGGATGGATTCTCCTAAGGAGAAAATGAAGGTTTAGAAAATGAGATGGCAGATTTATTTGGGGTCTCCAGTCATGTTAATAGGGGCTAAAAGGAGCAGAATCAGTAGACACTCTTGGCATGGGATACCTAGAGTACTCTAGAACCAGGAAAGTTGGAAACAAGACGAGAATTTTGAGAAAGAGAGGGTGGGACCTCTATGAGGTTGGAGAAGAAGGGTATTGGCGATGGTGACTCAGCAGTAAAAGGACTCACTGGAAGGGCAGGCACTTTGCTTATGTGTCTTCATCCCCAGAGCTTGTCATGAGGTCTGGCCCAAGGGGACAGTCAGTCAGCCACTATGTGTTACTTCAGATGCCATGGGGGAAGGAGGCTGGATGGGACATGCAGGTGACTGGCACTCTTTCGGGGGGACTCAAAAGAGACAGAGATCTTGATGTGGGCATCTTCTTTCATCTCCCTGTTCATGTTACTGCACTGTTTCTTGTCCCCCACTGAACAGCACACACACTGGCAGCTTTGGTTCAGGGGTCTGAAAACAAATACTACAGTCACCTTGCTTTGGTGGCTTTTCTGGACAGGCAGTATGAGGAGAAAGGTTAGGGCCAGGTGAAAATAGACCTTATTTCTAGGTAGATTTTTAAATTTAAGAAGCTTTCCTTTGCTTTGCTCATCCTCTTGAGGACTTCTGTGTTTCTTCTCCTGCATCTTGCTATTCAGCAGAACAGGGACAGCAGGGACACCAAGGCTCCCCGCTGGGCCCTGCTGTTTCGAATCTTAGATGGAAATGTGCACAAGGCACTGACACACGCCTGCCAGAGCGACCCAGAGCTCCCCTCCCATGGGACGGAGGGTCAGTGAGTGAAGGCAGCTAGCAGGGAAGGGAGCCTGGCCGACACGGTGGACTGAGCCCCACTTCCACACTAAACCAGAGCCCCGGCTGCCCCAGAGCCATGCGCCCCCCCTCCCCTTCCTTCCGCTGAGCACAGCCCAAGAAACCTTTGACTAGAACTGCAACATTTCAAACATAAACCGAGATCTGCCGGGAAATCCTAATTAAAAACGTTCCATTCCCAGGTGGCACAATCACATCCTGCCTAAAACTTCTGGCCCACATCCCACCACCCAGATGCTGAAAAGAAACCTCCCTCCACTTAACACCAAAACCTGCACTCGAGGTTTCTTTAGGGGACAACGAAAAAAAAAAAAAAACAAAAAACTACACACACACAGAGGTCAGCCTACATGTTCATTAAGGAAAAAGAGCGTGGCTTTTTCATCTTTCAATCTCTCGATTGTTGGTGTTACGGTTGTGATGATGATGAATTGCTATGACCTAATAGGAACTGAAGAAGAGAATAAATGCTGGTGCTCTGAAATGACCTGCCCAACTCTGTCATCTGTAACAACCAGTGATAACTCTCGTCTTGTAAAAAGGGTTTGTACATAACTTGTACATGGTTTCATTTTGTATTTTTCGCAGATTAAAAATTTATGTATTTGTGTTCTAAAACAAGGAGTGTTTCTTGTGTCTTTGTAGCAGGGGAGTGGGGATGCGGTGATGGTGGAAAGGTCCTTGAGTTCCCATCAGGCTGCTTTTGCACACTCCCTGCCTCTCTCTCTCTCTCTCTCTCTCTCTCTGATAAAGGCAAAGTTATGGGCTGATAGGAACCATGGACTTGTCTTTTCAGCTTCACATGCAAACAGACCCCTACTTCTCCCAGGAGATACTCAGTGGGTGCTGGCCAAGACTGCAACGGGCAGTGGGAGAGAGGAAGAGCCACTGTCATTAGATGTGGTGCCAGAGAGCCCTACAGGGCCACACCAGGGCCAGCAGGACCCATGCAGAAGGCCCCAGGAAGCATTTCCTCTAAAGAAATGTGCAGCCTTCCATAGGCCTTTGAGCTACGCTGGACTGTTTCTGTCCTTAGCCACCTACTCTCAGGCTAGTTACAATTCCTTGCCATTTGCACAGAGACACAACACTCTCTCTCCCTGCATGTAGCTTATTGAAACCCAGGACAATTTGCTAAAGGTTTGACTCACTCTGCCCCACACTCACTCCCCAACAGGGTAGTGAACAAACTTCAACTCGAGCCAATAAAGACCTCTTAAAAACTAGTGCCTCCATGCTGCGGCCATGCATTAAACCTTCTTCAGAACACTGTGAGTTTGAACTCTTCTGGGGAGGCTGGATTGCAGAGGGTAAGGCTGGTCTAGTCTCAAGGAACGGAGGGGCCTAGAGAATGGGAGAAAGCCATCCAAGTTTATATATATATATATATATATATATATATATAAGGTGTAGAATGTATTGGGGTTTAATGTATTCTAGAGATTGCCTCATTCGTTCATTAGCCAAATATTTGCTGAATAGCTATTATGTTCTCAGTCTTCTACTGGGAGCTGGGGATACAGCAGTGAGGAATGCCATGATTCCAGCTCCCCAGTCTAGGAAGGGATAGGACCAGGGACCAACAAATGAACAGGTAATGGTCATGTATTAAAAATTGATCTCTAGGGGGCAAGTACAGTATGCCACTGGGAACGCATAAGAGAGGCACTTAGCTATTTGAAGAACAATACAACAATTGAGTGATACTTTCAAAAACAAATCCTCCTTCTACTTAAGTCAATACCAGCCCGAACCAGAACTCACTCCCAAGGGTCAGTAAATGCAGGTTTACCTGTCAGAATGTGCCAATTCCTGACAGTCCTTTGCACTCTAGTTTCTCAACTTGCCTTCTCCAATATTTGCTAACAAATCTGAATGTTGTTGGGGAATGTAATTGCAGAGCATATGGTCCCCATTAGTTAGGCAAACTCCACTGCCAAATTCGGCTCCAAGGAAGGAGTCTGCATAAAGGATGAAGTATTAGGGAAACATCAACAGTGACAGAGAAGGCAAATAAAAGAGATGAGACAGTGAGTTACAAAATAGCAGGCTCGGCAAACCCAGCACAATGAATGTGGAACATATTTTTCCATTTGTTGAGAAAACAATATATGTGAATTTGTACTAAAATCTCCCTGTAGCAAAAATCAAAGTAGACCATTCACCAGAATCAATGTTAACTGCTTTGCAATGTCAGATAAGATAGATTCTGCCTGGGAGAAAAACGTAGGAGGAACAGAATAGACAGTGCACTAAGGAAATAAAGCATGAACAACATCAAAATGTAAATACAGACTTAGCGCTGTTTTAAATGTTACTGGACCAGGCCTTGGAGAGGAGAAGTAGAATCTCATGCTTACTAACCTTTCACATTCAGAGAGGATGAAAATCTAGGCTAAAAGTCAGAGAGATGAGGTCCTCCAAGACCCGGAAAAGCTGATGGGGCAAGGTGGGAGCAGGGGGCACTGTCTGGCAGAAGGCAGTTCCCCAGCCCTGTCCACCTTCTGAAAATCACAGAGGAAGCAGGGCAGTGCCTAAGTCCAGAGACTCAGCCTGGCTGCTTGGCCTGCTATTTCCAGGGAGCTAATGTTGTGATGTCTTCACTCCAATGCTCGGCGCATGCACATTGGTTTTCAATCTGTTGTAATTATTATATCTCAACACATATCTCTAACTTGAGAGATTTTTAAAAAAATACAATTTACCTTCATCGAGTCTTTCCAAAAATAATCAACTTAGTTTTTCTAGATCAATAATCTCTTTCTTTTACTTCTGTTTCTCTAGTTAACACACTGTTTAATTCAATTACATGCTACAATAACAAGTACATATGTTTAAACAAGCTTGGGACTCAGCTGGGGAAGGCTGCACAAGGACACAGGGTGGGTAACGAGTGGTCTGCAGGGTGTACATTTCACTGCATCATGGAAAGCTGTTGGGAGAAAGACATCAACTAATTCAGCTAGTGGACATGCAGTGCTTGGTTAAGAGAGCTTCTACTGGAACTGACTTTCAATATCTATCAATGGGGGATGAGTGAAGTGAATTTATTCACCCATTCAATGGAAAACTAAGCACCCAGTAAAAAAGATGAGGTGGACTTAAGTATGACAGGTGTTGGCAAACTATGTCTCTCTCAAAGGGAAATGCAGCTTGCTGCCTGTTTTCTAAATAAAGTTTTATTGAAACACATTTATTTATGTAGTTATGGCTGATTTCCTGCTACAACAGCAGAGTTCAGTAACTGGGACTGACAGTGAGGCCCATAAAGCCTAAAATATTTGCTATCTTACCTTTTATAAAAAACGTTGCTGACTATATTGCATACAGGGAGAAAATAAAATGTGCAATACGATCCCATTTCTATTAAAGAATTAGTTTTGTTTATACATTTGTTAAAATTTGGAAGGAAGTAAGGTCAAGTCATAAACAGCGATTCTCAGGCTAGGGCAGGAAGCAGAGGGGAAAAATTAAGAGACATAGGAGGGATTTTTGCTTTTCACTCCATACATTTCTGTTCTGTTTGGGTTTATGTGGATCAAACAGGCATAATTTTTATCATCAGGAAAAATGTGAAAGATACTTCTTTTGGGGGAAAATTAGTAAATGATTTTTAATAAATAAATTTATTCATAATAACTAAGAGCCTAAGACCACATCTGACGCAAGTGGCGTCACCAGGATGGGTTCACGGTTCTGTAGACTCCAAAGACCATTGCAGGGCTCTGAATCTCATGGCTGCCTACTTCCAAGTGGCCTGTATACAGCAGGCAAGTGTGAGACAGGGACACTTTCTCTACCACTCTTGAGTTTGCCATAGCCATTGAGCCCTGGGCCTGCCAGGCTAGCAAGCATGAGTCTCATTCCCCAACAAACTGCTCTTCTTGTAATTGCCTCCCTGGGACCAACACAGTATCCTCTACACGCCCCCCGGCCCCACCCCCTCACAGAAAGGGGATGCAGGACCAAGTTACCTAACTCCAAGGCTCCAGCTGCACCCCTCTTCAGACCTCAACTTGACACCACCAGTCTGGGTCACAGCCTCATTCTATTTTGCGCAGTCTTTTTTATCAAGCCATCTTCCCAAGGAACAATATGTCCTCCAATAACATTTTCTCCATTAATTAATTAAAACAAAAATTTAATAAGTATAATAGATTATGCATACTACTGGCACACATTTGAAAATTATTAAATAAATAAACAGTGAAAATAAATCTTCCTCTTATTTCTGTCTTAGACACTCGGCCCCCCTCCCTAGTGACAACCATGGTTAATAGTTTCTTTATTCTTGGAGAAAAACTATGCATATAAAATCATAACCCAAGCATAGCCTGCTATGCACTTTAAAACACTTTATATGCACTCAATAAAGCTTTTGAAAAACAATGTAATGTATGGATTGTTTTTTGTACACCCATCAATCTTTCTAAGGGCTGCATAGTATTCCATATAAAAATAATTTATTTAACCTTTCCCCTACTGATGATTATTTGGTTGTGTTCAGTCTTCTGCTATTTCACCCACAGCTTCCATGAACATCCTGTGTATATATCTTTGTGCTCACATGTGAATATAATAGTAGGATAAATTCCCAGTAGAATTGCTCTGTCATTTAAAAAAATATTTTAAGTTCATTTGATTTATCAAATTATCCCCTAAAGAGGATGTCTTAAATCATAATTCTACCATCTGTGATCGAGTCCCTGGTGTTCCACACCTTCTTCAACATGGGATATTACCTTCAACAGGATGCCTTAGACTTCAAAGTAACAGAATGCCCAACTAAGAGCTGCTCATGGAAATGAGTAAGTCCAGGGGTGAGTTGTTATGGGGTTGGTTGATTCATCAGCTCAACGTTGTCACCAAGAACCTAAGAGCTTTCCATTTTTGTGTTCTGCTGTCTTCAGTATGTTGAAATGTCTGTGCTCATGGCCAAAGGATGACTGTTTTAGTGGTCACATACAGACACAATAATGTCCTATGAAAAAAAAAAAGAGCACATTTTCTCCCATGGGACTCTTTTTATTACAAAAGAAATATTTTCTAGAGTCACTCAGTACACTTCTGTTCGGGTCACATTGGCCAGGATGGAGTCGCAAATAATGAAGACGTTGCCATGTAAAGGATATGATCATTGTGTGTTTGACTTAGACTTTGAGCCATCCTGACTTACCCATGTTGGATTGGGGATGGGATTGCCTCTTCTATTATGCAGGTGGGGGATCCAACAAACAAAAAAGGAGGAGTGGTCGCAGAGCAAGCTGCCAAATAGTGGCCAGTTTGAGATTTGAAAAGTGAATTTTTATTTTACTTATATTTAAATTTTAAAATTATGAACAAAATTAAACATATTTTTGTTGCCAATTTTCCCATTTATATTTTCTCATATTGAACTTCCTATATGATTTATTTTAAAGTTATCTGGTTCTTTAGTTTGTTAATTAAATTTCTCTTTAAAATTTCAAAAGTAGCATATGCTCACCACAAACAATGAAAAGATATAGCAGTAATCTAACACCTGCCCTATATTTTCACCTCCTCCATTGTGACACCAATGTTAACATATACAAATAGATAAAACATATGTGGGGAAGTGTTTAACTTATTTTTGGCAAAAAAAAAAGCTCATACTACAAACATAAATTTGCAATTTGCTTTTCTTAATTAAAAAAATATATAAACATACTCCTTCCAGATTAATAGACACAAATTAACTTATCCTTTTAATTAACTTACTCTTTAATTAGTATATGCATTAAGAGCAATGAAATAACAAAATAAAATTTTAATGATTAAAAAGATATAGAAAATTAATATTCCATATTATGTATGTACCTAAGTTAAAAGGCCACCCACTTTCTATGACACTCAAGTGTTTCCTATTCTTTCCTGCCCTCTGTGTTACCTTTCTCTCTAATAGACAGGGCTGCTGCTCCCCTGAACAGACACAAGTGAGCAGGTGGGTGAAATCAGGGGTGAGGCCAAAGCTCAGAGCCTCGAGAATTGGGACCTAGAGATAACAGCCCTTTCCCTGCTCATCAAAACCCAACCAACTCTTGAATATATCTGAGGGAAAAACTGCTATGAAAGGAGAGTCGTACTACTGCCACTACAAATGAAATATGTACATTGTGAAATTTCTGAAATGTCAGAACTATTACATCTACCCAAAGCAAGGTAAACATGAGCATTTAGTAAAAGACTATCAAAAGAGTCAACAGAAAACAGAACAGATAGAAAGTATGATGTCAAATCTGAGACAGAACATACTATGTAAATAAATAAAGATGGGCTAACCTAATTTTTTTAAAAAAGGCCTATGGTAGAAAAGTAAAACCTAAAATTATGCTGTATAAAAATGTTACTTTTTTTTATTTCAGCATATTATGGGGGTACAAATATTAAGGTTACATATATTGCCCATGCCCCCCACCCCCCTCGAGTCAGAGCTTCAAGCGTGACCATCCCCCAAACGTTGCACATTTCACTCATTATGTTTGTATATACCCATCCCCTACTCCCCCTCCCACCTGCCCGGCACCCGTTAAATGTTATTCCTACATGTCCACTTAGGTGTTGATCCGTTAATACCAATTTGC
>VBSM01003143.1:47848811-47868743 GCA_008086735.1 Cheirogaleus medius
TTTGCATTTCCCTGATGATTAGAGATGTTGAGCATTTTTTCATATGTTTTCTGGACATTATTCTGTTATCAATTTACCAGACTTCAAACTATACTACAAGGCTATAGTAATTAAAACAGCTTGTTATTGGCACAAGAACAGGGACATTGACCAGTGGAACAGAACAGAGAACCCAGATATAAAACCATCCTCATACAGCCAACTAATCTTTGACAAAGCAGACAAAAACATACACTGGGGAAAAGAATCCTTATTCAATAAATGGTGCAGGGAAAATTGGATAGCCACATGTGGAAGACTGAAACAGGACTCACACCTTTCACCTCTCACAAAAATCAACTCACCATGGGTAACAGACTTGAACCTTAGGTGTGAAACTATTAGAATTCTAGAGGAAAACGTTGGAAATACTTTTCTAGACATTGGCCTAGGCAAAGAATTTATGAAGAAGACCCCAAAGGCAATCACAGCAGGAAAAAAATAAATAAATGGGACCTTATCAAATTAAAAAGCTTCTGCACAGCCAAAGAAACTGTCAAGAGAGCAAACAGACAACCCACAGAATGGGAGAAAATTTTCGCAAGCTACACATCCAATAAAGGACTGATAACTAGAATTTATTTAGAACTCAGGAAAATCATTAAGGAAAAATCAAACAACCCTATCAAAAAGTGGGCAAAGGACATGAATAGAAATGTTACTTTTTAAAAAAAGACTTAGAATAGTTGAAAGTAAAAGCATGTGCAAAAGTTTTTGGGGAATTCAAAAATTTTTTAAAGCAGAGAATAGCAGATTCTAATAACAGGCAATGTTAACATCAAGACAAAAATTATTAAAAGAGAAAAAGTATGGCACTTTTTATGATAAAAGTACAGTGTAATCATATAAGATCTAACAACCATGGATATCATACTCAAATATGACATCATCAAATTTCATAAAGCAAGTAAATGTGAAATGCAGAGAGAGATACTTAAAAGCAAATAAACAGTGGGAGATGTTATTCGTTTTTCCCATCCCATGAAAGATCAGGTGAATAAAAATAAGCAAGGCTATGAAAGAGATAACATTATTAAGGCATATTCTATATGTAATTTTCATATATTTAGATATGCGTATACATATATGCAAATATACAAACACACACATCTTTAAAATGTACTGTTTTTTATATATGTTGTGTGTGTGTATATATACATATATATTTATATGAAGAGAGACGGGAAAAATAGAGATGATTGTTGAATAGTAATCACCCCTAATAAAAAACTTGTTATGCCTATATAATTTTGCAGGTGAATTCTACCCCAAATTTAAAGAACAGATATTTTCAATGCTATTCCAGAGCATAGAAAAAATACTGATGCTTCCAACTATTTTATGAAATATTCTAAATATTGCTTATAAAACCTGACATTATAGCAAAAACAATTACAAACTAATTTCACTTATGAATATTGATTTAAATATAGCAAATATGAAAATAAACCTCATGACACATATGCAAAATATTAATACATGTTTCAATATCAGGAATTATCATAGTATAATTTTCTATACTAATAGATCTGAGGTGAAAATCATATTATAATTTGTATATATGTTGAAAGAAATTTTATAAAATCCAACATTTATTCTTGATCAAAAATTATAATAAAATTTGTATCAATTATGATTTCTTAATTTTATAAATAATTTGAATTTCTTTAAAAACCAGCATTATACATGACAGAACTCTAGAAGTTCTTCCATTCCAATAACGATTCAAGAAAGAAAGTTTAATAATAGTTAATATTGTTTATTATGTCTAGCTTATTTTATTGGGCAATTTAAAAAATTAGATGTCTTTAAAAATTGGAATGGAGGTAATATTTTTATCATTTTCAGATTATGATTATGTCTGAAAAATACAAGAGTATCAACTGGAAAACACTGACAAATTATAAAAGAACCAAATAAGGTGGTTGAGTAAAAAAGTTGAGCTATAAAAGACAACAGTCTTCCTAAATATAATCACAAAACAACCTAAAAAGACAATGTAAAAAATTAAAAGGAAAAGACCTTATATAAGAGCTATTAAAATGAAATTCTAATAATTCACTTAAAAGAAATGTTCAGTAAAGAGATACTAAGTATCATTAGTCATTATGAAAATGCAAATTAAAACCACAATGAGATACAACTTCATATATACTAAGATGGTTCAAATTTCAAAGACCGGCAATACCAGGGACTGTGAGGACACAGAACAACTAGAACTCCCATACATTGCTGGTGGTAATGCTACATTTGGAAACAGGTTAGCAGTGCCTAGTAAAGTTATACATTTACTTTCTATAATCCCCTGCAATTACACTTACAGAAATAAAATCAGATATTTACAACAGCTTTATTTATATAACTCCAAACTGGAAACAACCCAAAGTCTACCAACAGGTGAATGTAGAAGCAAATTGTAATATATTCATGCAATGGATTACTACATGACAACGAAAAGGAAGGAACTACTGATGCATGCAAGTATATGGATGAGTTTCAAAAATATTACACTAAACTAAAGAAGCAAAACAAAAAAGATACATGTTGTATGATTTCATTTAGATGAAACTCTAGAGAAAGTACACTATAATGATAAAAAGCTGATATGTGGTTGCTTGGGGACAAAGGAGGAGAGGTTTGACTAAAATATGAAATGAGAAAAATGGGGCGGGGGTGATAGAAATTTTCTATATCTTGATTGTGGCAGTTGTTATGTGGTTGTATACATTTGTGATAGTTAATGAAATGCACAGTTAAAATCAGTGCATTTTACTGTATGTAAGCTATACCTCAATAAAGTTGGCTAAAAAATTATGAAGTGATAATAATCAAAACTGTACAGTATTGACTTGACTTGACAGAGAGAATGGAGAGAGAAAATAGAGAGACCAGAAATTTCTCCCATCTATCTAATAATTTAGCATATGATAAAGATGACATGACTTATTAGTGAAGGAAAAATAGGTAATTCAAATGATATCAATACAGAATAGTCATGAGGTGAAAAATAAAACTTCATGCCTGCTGTGGGTTGAACTCTGTCACCCAAAAAGATACATTGAAGTTTTAACCCACAGTACCTCAGAAGTGACCTTATTTGGAAATAGCGTCATTGCAAATGTAATTAATAGAGATGAGATCATACTCGCTGGACCCAAAATCCGAAATGACAATATGTTCCTAAAAGAAGAGACAGAGACACAGATGAAGATAATCATGTGATGATGGAGGCAGAGACAGGAGCGATGTATTTGCAAGCAAAAGAACACCAAGGATTGCTGGCCACCACCAGGAGCTAGGAAGAGGCAAGAAGGTTTCTCTTCAGAGTCTTAGAGACAGCATAGTTCTGCTGATAACTAAATTTTGAACTTCTCAACTTTAGAACTGTGAAAGAATAAATTTCTGTTGTTTTAAGTCACCTAGCTTGTGGTAATTTGTTAGAGCCCTAGGAAACTTATATAAGGCCTATATAACTTCTTATGCAAAAATAAATAAATAAATAAATAAAACTTACTGAAGACATTGAAAATAAAAAGTAATAGAAGAAAACATGCGAGACATGAAAAGTAAACCTCAGTTGCTGAAGGCGACACATTATTCAAAAGCCTAAATTAAAACATTACTGTAAATAACTAACTTTTAAATTATTTACATAGAAATAATAAAATATCTATATCTCTTGATTGGATTTACTAAGTTTTGAAAGAATTTTTCTATCTATATTCAAGAGAGATATATCTTGCTATTTTTCAGTCTTTGAAAACTTTTTCCACTCATTGTCAAGTCTTGGTGTCAAGATTATACTGGCCTGATATAATGTATTAGAAAGTATTTCTAGTTTTTCTATTTGCTGGAAAAGTTTATATAAAATCAGTGCTATTTTCCCCCATATTCTTTGGAAAAATTCACTTGTAAAGCTGCCTGTACTTGAAGATTACTTTGTGAGAAGGATTCAATATATTTAGTAGATAAAGAACTATTTTGATTTTCTTTCTTCTGTTGATTTTTGTGAATTATGTTTATCTAGGGATTTGTCTATTTCATGTAAATTTTCAAAAAATTCTCATATAAAATTATTTATAAAATCTTTTTTTATCGTTCTTAATATTGAAAATCTGTAGAGATATTCTATTTTTATTTTGTTATTGATAATTCTTACCTTTCCTTTTTCCTGATGTAAAATTCCTTTTAACTTCTTTTAGGGAGAGTGCATTTGTAATGGACACTCTTCACTTTTTTGCTTGTCTGAAAGTATCTTTATTTTTCACTTCCCCTTCTAAGATATTTTAGTAAGGAAATATAATTCTAGTTTAGTTTAGACAGTCTCAATAGTCTAGTAATCTTCTTTCTGTCTACATATAAGATATTATCTTTGTCTTTGGTGTTCTGTGATTTCACAATGAATGGAATTTGTCTATTTCATGTGTATTATCAAAATTTTTGGCTAAAGTTGTTCCAAATATCCTCTTACTATCTTTTTTAATAGTAGGAGAATATTCTTAGATATTCTTTTTTGAATTCTTGTTATTGGTGCTTTGTGCCTTTCTTTTTTTCATTAAAAAAATCAATCTTACTAGTTTATTAGTCTTTTCAAAGAATCAACCTTTGGCCTGGAACAAGGAAAACAATTTCAAAAGTAAAGTGTGAAATATAGAATAAAGGGTAGTGAAGAAATTAGTAAACATGTGAGTAAATTGGAAAACAATAACTGTGAAAACATGAAAGCAATAAACATCAACTAAGGAAGAGTTAATTTAGCAGTATAAGAGAGGTGGATATAGAGAAATGATCAGAATTAAAATATTCTACATTTTTTGAATTGCTCAGAAGTAGTTCAGGGCTATTGTTTTTAACATAATTAAGTTTAATGTGCAATGTTAACATTTGAGAGTAACCATTAAAAGGAAGAAATAAGGTGTATAACTTCCAAATCAGTAGAGGAAACAATGCAACAACAACAACAAAAAACTATCCAAAATAAGCCAGAAAATAATTTTTAAAAAGAAGCACCAAAAAAGCAGTACAATTAAGGTGGTAGAAGTAAACTCAAATAGATACATAAATAGACATGATTGGGCCAAAGACTTTAGTTAAAGATTAGTTAAAACATTATTTACGGAACTTTCAGAGGCAGCCAAAGTGAAGTTGAACCACTATGGCTACTTTCTGGCTTTCTGACTGATTATCAACTACTAAATTATTGATACTGATTACCAAAACCTCTGGTCTGAGTACTTAAAGCAAATACTTATGGACTCTGAAATGTAAAAAAAAAAAAAAAAAAATAGTCGGCAGACTGGGGAAGGAAGTAAAAACTTGAAGAATAACTAGTTAACTAGTATTTCTTTTTTATTTCAAAATATTACGGGGGTCCAAACGTTCTGGTCACATAAATTGTTTTTGTATCATTTGAGTCAAAGTTATGTGTTCTCGTCTCCAGATAGTGTACATTGTACCCATTAGGTGTACTAGTATTAATATGAGACAGAGCAGAATATGAGAACAAAAAAAAAACAGACTTACAACAGATATGTTAGATGTGGATATGGATAATTTACCAAAAGCATATAAAACTCTAAATTCATAGCCATCTAATAGTTCAGAACCTGACCTCAAAATATTTTTTAAAATGGTAACTTTTACAACAAGGAAATATTAAACAACACAATAATGGATGAAATATTCTATCTCAATATGAGATATATCACATAGACCAAAAATGGGTAAAATTAGAAATAGTTTGTTATAAAAGTATGTATAAGAAAACTAAGAAGCTTATTTAATTGGCATATGTAGACTACTGTGTTCAACATTTCGAGAAAACACATTATTCTCAAGTACACAGAAAATTTTTAGGAAAAATAACCATGTAATAACTATCAATAAAACAAGCCTCAATAAACTGTAAAGAAATGCTTTTAGGTCAAAGAACAATTCACTTGGAAAATTAGAAAATCTTTGCGCCTAAACATTAATGAATATCATAAACATGAAACTTTATGGGGTACAGATAACATCAATTTATCTATTATTTCTTTGTTTGCTTGTGTTTTTGGTATCATTCCTAGGACTTTGTCAGAATCAAAGTCATGAAGACTTATTCTTGTATTTTCTTCTAGGAGTTTTATAATTTTAGCTCCTACAGTTGGGACCTTGATCTATGTGAGTAAATTTTTGTATATTTCATTTCATATTTTTTACTTTTCAGTTTGTATATGTCCCATGTGTTTTTGGTTCTTCTATATCACCTTTACTGCTTTTCTTTGCATTAATTGTATATTTTCTATCATAACATTTTAATTATTTAATATTTTTACTTTTTTATTATTTTCTTAGTGGTTTCTCTTTGGCTTACCATGCATATCTTATCAGAATCTACTTCTAACTTAATTCCAATGAAATATAGAAATGTTACTGATACATATTTCTATTCTCTCCTCATTTTCCTGTGTTATTACTTTGTATATCTTAAATCCATATATGATAAAAACCCAATAATATATTGTTATATTACTACTTAAAATATTGTATATTTCTTAAAGAAGTAGAGTGATGGAAAGAAAATGAGTATATATTTATAGAGCTTTTTTATACTAATCTTCATATTTATCATTTCTGGTTTCCTTGTTTTGTTTTTATGTTAATAATTCTAGTTATTATCTGTTGTAATTTCTCTTCTCCTATATAGCTTTGTTCCAGATTGCTTCCTTTGTGCTTTTATTGTTAAATATATTCTCTTTCTGTATTATATGCTCAACAATACAATTATATGCATATTACTTTCTATAGTCAATTTAAAAAGCAGTTAGGAGAAGAAAATATAATAAATATGTATTTACACTATGTTTTGTAATTGCATAATTACCTTTACTGGTGCTCTGTTTTTCATTTGGATTTTAATTATTGTCTGGATCACTTTCCCTCAGCCTAAAAATATTCCTTAAGTATATCTTACAAGGAAGATCTGAGAGCAACGAATTCTCTAGGTTTTGTTTATCTGGTAATGTATTTATTTTTCCTTCATTTTTTAAATTTATATTTTCTTTGTTTTTTATAACTTTAATTTCAAGATATTAGGGAGTGCCAGTGTTCTTGTTACATGGATGAATTGTATAATGCTGAAGTCAGGGCTTTTAGTGTGCTCATCACCAGAACAGTGTACCTTGTATCTGATATGTAAGTTCTCATCCTTCTAACTGCCTCCCCCGTCTTAGTTTCCAATGTCCTTTTCACCACTTTATGACCTTGTGTACACATTGTTTAGCTCCCACTTATTAGTGAGAACATATGGTGTTTGTTTTTCCATTCCCAAGATACTTCACTTAGAATAATTGTCTTCAGTTCCATCCAAGTTGCTGCAAAAGACATTATTTCATCTCTTTTTATGGCTGTGTAGACTTTGTGGTATATATATATATATATATCACATTTTCTTTATCTACTCAGCAATTCATGGGCATTTAAGTTGATTCTGTATCTTTGCAATTGTAAATTCTGCTGCAATAAACATTTAGGTACAGGTGTCTTTTTGATATAATGTCTTCTCTTCCTTTGCATAGATACCCCGTAGTAGGATTGGTGGATTGAATGGTAGGTCAACTTTTAGTTCTTTCAGGAATCTCCATACCGTTATCCATAGAGGTTATATTAATTTACAATCCCACCAACAGTGTATAAGTGTTTCTTTTTTACTACATCCATGCCAACGTCTATTGTTTTTTCATTTTTTAATAATGGCCATTCTGATAGGGATAAGGTGATATCTCGTTGTGGTTTTAATTTACTTTTCCCTGATGATTAGTGATGTTGAGCATTTTTTCATATGTCTGTTGGCCATTTCTATTAATACATCTTCTTTTGACAAAATTCTGTTTATGTCTTTTGCCCACTTTTTAATGGGGTTGATTTTTTTTGTTGTTGATTTGTTTGAGTTCTTTGTAAATTCTAGATATTAGCCCTATAGCAACCAAAACAGCATGGTACTGGTTTAAAGTTAGATACATAGAATAGAGAACCCAGAAATAAAACCATATAGCTATGACCAACTGATTTTCAACAAAGCAAACAAAAACATACACTAGGAAAAGAATGCCCTGTTCAATAAATGGTTCTGGGAAAGTTGGGAAAATTCTTTGGTCACATGCAGAAGAACAAAACAGTATCCCTGTCTCTCACCATATACAAAAATTAACTCAAGATGGATTAAAGACCTAAATATATGACCTGAAACCATAAAAATTCTGAAGGTAACCATAAGAAAAACTCTTCTAGACATCGGCTAAAGCAAAGAATTTATGACTAAAACCCCAAAGGCATACACAGCAACAACAAAAATAAATAAATGGGACTTATTTAAACCAAAAAGTTTCTGTACAGCAAAGGAAATAATTAACAGACTAAAGAGACAACCTACATAATAGAAGAAAATATTTGCCAACTATATATCCATCAACAGGCTAATATCTAGAATCTATTTTTGTTTCATTTTTGAAAGATAGCTTTGCCTGATGTATGCTTCTTGGTTGCCATTTTTTTTTTTTGTCTCTTTCAGCACTTTCAATATACAATCCCACTGCCTTCTGGTCTCCATTGTTTCTGATATGAAATAAACTGTTAATAAGGATCACTTGTAGGTGAAGAACTCTTTTTCTATTCCTGCTTTTAAGATTCCCCTTTATCTTTCAACGTTTTACTATGATGTAACTCAGAGTCAACCTTTTTTTGAATGCTACTTGGAGTACAGTGGGCTTCCTGAATGTGTACATAAATGATTTTCATCAAATTTTGGAAATTTTTAGCCGTTGTTTCTTTGAACATTTTTTCTGTTCCACTTTCTTTCTGTAGTAATCCTAATAATGTTCCACATTTCTCTGAGACTCCATTCTCTTTTTTCATTCTTTCTTTTGTTTAGCATAATCTTTATTAATCTGTCTTTAAGCTTGCTGTTTCTTCTGCCAACTCAAATCTACTTTTGAGTATTTCTAGTGAATTTTTCATTTCTGTTATTGAACTTTTTCATTCTAAAATTTCCATTTTGTTTTTTTGAAAAAAAATTTATACTTATTAACATTCTCTATTTGTTATGACACTGTCATATCTTTCTTTACTTCTTTAAGCATGATTTCCTTTAGCTCTTTTAACTTTTTATTTAAATAAATTTATATCATAAATTTATAACTTTATCATATCTGTTTTAAGGTCTTTGTTTGTCAAATCCCACATCTTAGCCCTATTTCAGGTAGTTTCTGTTGTCATCTTATTATCTTGTGTGTGGTTCATTCTTTCCTCTTCCTTTGCTTGTATCATAATTTTTGTTAAAAAGTGGACATTTAAGATAATATAGTGACTCTGGATACTGATTTTTCCTTTCACCCATACTTTATAATTATTACTTTATAATATAAGATGTAATTTCACATCTTATAAAGAAGTCAAGAGAAAAAAGGAGAGTGACTATATATTTATGAATTTTTAAAAAACATTAACAATATTAGTATAGTCTCTTTTTAGGCATTTTTGTTATGGTTGATTTCTTTGGATTTCTTTACTCCCTGGCCTGGACTACTTTAGTAAATTCTATTTCTTCCTGTAGTAGGGAGCCTCCTCAGTGTAGCCTAGGGCATGGGATAGTCATGTGGGATTACAGGGGTTTTAGAAGGGCTCTCTGGCAGTCAATTTCCATGTTTCTCAG
Source organism: Cheirogaleus medius (assembly GCA_008086735.1). Lineage (NCBI taxonomy): Eukaryota > Metazoa > Chordata > Mammalia > Primates > Cheirogaleidae > Cheirogaleus > Cheirogaleus medius. The sequence continues at coordinate 47,858,542 of VBSM01003143.1, forward strand.
TTAAACTTCCTGCCTCTCTCAGTATCACACTTAGCTATTAGGGCCCACTAATTGCAGGCAGATTGCTCTATTGTTTTTTGAGAGTACCCTGGGGCATAAATTACTTCACAGTTTGATTCAATTAAGTGAGGGCCCCTTTATAGGGGTGATTTTTGAAGCAAATCACTGAAGGTTGTTTTGACCCCAGGAGGCCTCTTCTTTTTTTTTTTTTTTTTTTTGAGACAGAGTCTTACTTTGTTGCCCAGGCTAGGGTGAGTGCCGTGGCATCAGCCTAGCTCACAGCAACCTCAAGCTCCTGGGCTCAAGCAATCCTTCTGCCTCAGCCTCCCGAGTAGCTGGGACTACAGGCATGCGCCACCATGCCTGGCTAATTTTTTCTATATATTTTTTAGTTGGCCAATTAATTTCTTTCTATTTTTAGTAGAGACGGGGTCTCGCTCTTGGTCAGGCTGGTTTCGAACCAGGAGGCCTCTTCTTCACTCTTTTTCTGGTTCTTTCTAGTTGGCCTACAGTTTAACTGATGCTTTCATGGATCTACCTGCTTCCTTTAATTGCTTACAACCCAAATCTCCATTGTTTTTGAGAGCACTCTTAGGCTTGAACTTTCCTATACTCTGTTCCAAATGAAGTCAGTTCCCTTTGGGAGCACTTTGGAGCTCTCTGTTCTTATGGGCTGCTTCTTCTCCTGAGCAAAATTTTTAGGCCACTTCTCCAGAGCTGGGGGTGGGGACAGCAGCCTGCTTCTTTTGAGTGGCCTTTGTGATTTATGAGCAGGGTGCTGGTTGGAGGCAGTGGCTTCTGGCTCTTTCTTGCCTCCCCAGGTGTGGAAACCTTACCTTATCATCTCAGGCCAGGCCAACCAGAACTTCCATATTCTTAACCTGTTACACCTGACCTAGAGCCTCTCTAACAGGGGAAGGAAGGGAAACCCTGATCTCTTGTCTACATTCACCTGGGATTTGGCCTCTGCAATATGGAACTAAAGGGGGATGAGAAAATCTGGTGTCCTGCTTCTCCCAGGGAGACACAGCAGCTCTTGAGTGGGAACTGGATGGGGAGGAAGCCACTCTTACTGACTAAGCCCAATGAATGTGGTGCTTCCATGGCCCTGAGCTGGGAAAAAGGATGGAGGGAGAGGGTCACAGCTGAAGTGCCACAGAGTCTCACTTTTCTGACCAAGATTTAATAGATTTCCTTGAATGAGTGTTTCTTTATTTGCTCTATGCTCTTAAGACAATTTCAAGATACTTTGAATGGATGTTCTTTTTATAATTTTTACCAATTATAGTTATTTTGCTCAGGCGAGGATCTATACAGCTCCTCATGGTACCATTCTGGGTGTTTACTTCTTTGAGGAATTCTTTTGCAAGACAGAAAAAAGCACAACCTGCAAAAGAAAATAAAAATACATTTAATTGCATTAAAATTAAGAAATTCTCTTGATTTAAAGCATAGCAACAGGAAAATGATAGGTCACAGGTTGAGAGAAGTTTTTTGAAGCAAATATAGCCAACAAAGAACAGGTATGTAGAATATCTAAAGAAACTTCCACAATCAATAAGAAAGCCAACAATCTTTATTCCAATCTTTAATTGAAATAAAATTAACAATAGATGTGAATTGACAGTTTGTGGGAACAGAAACTGAAATGGTCAAAACACTCCTACTAACACTCAACCTAAGTAAGTATCTAGGTAATGCAAATTAAAACCACAGTGAAGTAGTATTATATACCTATCAGATTAACAAGAATTAAAATATATTATGAAAAATGCTCAGTGCTCAGATGGTAGACTCGAAATGCCATTTCCCACTGAAAGCAACCAGGGCTCCTTGGGGAAGTGGAAGACTATGGGACTTGGCCAGGATACATATAAGATGAGCATGGAATATCCTGTCACAATAAATATCAAGGAAGGTATCAAACTGCCAAAGAGAGTCAGGATCCAACTCAAGGAGGCTCCATTAGCCAAAGTTGAGAAATCTGAGCATCAGAAAAAACAAGAATCGAAATGGATTGAAACCCATCACATGTATTTAAATTCATGAGCTTTTTATAAATATTGTTATCATTTTGACTTCAAAATAATATAAAAAATAAATGTATTAGTCACCATTGAAGGATGGTTGTAAACCAAATCATTTTTCCCATAACTAGTAAATAAATGGAACGAATCACCTTTGTTTCATCTTTACTATAAGGATTCTACCACTAAGGAACTCAATAGTAGAGGACAGAAAAGTTTTTCTTTATAGAAGTATTACAGCCATTCAGTTAAGAAGAAATGAAAGAATTAGAATGAAGCATTTTGCAGCACCAAGTGAATTATGAATATGTAGATTGAGCACCAACTGCTAAAATCACAAGAAGTCAAGACACCAGACATTATAATGGAAAACCACAATACTAGCCCTGTATCCTGTAGAACTAACCAGCAATTTACAGAAACACATCAAATGACATCATGGAGTTGCAATCAGCAAAATTCAGTCTGTAGGAAACTCTATAGGACAGAATATCTAAATTCTTTAACAAATAAAAAAAATGGGAGAAAGAAAATGGAAAGAGAATCTATAGACTAAATAAAGAAATGAGACATATCAACCAATTGCAGTTGTGAATTTTATTTGATACTGGCTAAAACAAACTGTTAAAAGTGTTTATGATGGTAATGATGCTATTGGATAATTGCTGTTAAGAAACTATTTTCAGACTTGGCAATGGTATTGTGGTCATTTTATAAAAGACTCCTTACAGTTTTAAGATAATAAGATATTTAAGTGGCAATAATATCTATGCCTGAGGTTTGCTTACAAATGACATATGATAGAGGAAGTGCATAGAAGTATAAAAGAAACACTATTGTCTGTGAGATGATAATTCTTGAAACTGGGTGATGGACACTTAGGGTCCATTATACTATTCTGTCTGTTTTTGATGTTTGAAATTCTCCATTAAAAAGCTTAAAAGATTTTTCACAACACCAAGTTTTAGTAAGGATTTGGAGCAATTAGCACTCTTATATAGACTGTCAAGAGGAGAAGAAATGAGTTCTCTTTTGGGGTAGAAACATGACAATCTTACTATACTTGAAGATGTACATTACCTACAACCAAGCAGTTCCACTCCTGCATATATGATGAGTATAGAGATACTTTCACAAATGTGCACAAGGCGGCAGGCAAAATATTTTCAGAGCAGTACATATTTGTGTGTGCCTGAAATTGGAAGCAACCTTGATGTCCATCAACAGGAGAACAGACAGATTGTGGCACATTCATCAAATGCATTTCAATAGAGCAATAAAAGTTAATGAACGATAGCCACATAAATCAACTTTGATGACTCTCACAGACACCATTCTGAGGTGAAAAAAAGAAAAAGGAAAGAAGCAAAACTGAAAATTTTAGAAAAGTCCATATATTTTATATAAAGCTTTAAGCATATTTAACAATGTTATAGCTACACATATAGGAATAATTGCAGATGCTGTAAAATCATAATGATGAGCAAAGGAATGACAGGTACCAAATCATGTGTAGTGGGCACCTGTCTGACAGAAAGGAAATGTGTTTTGGAAAAGGTACAAACTGGGCTTCAAATGTATTGGTAATGTGTTAATTGTTAAGCTCAGTTGTACACACGTTACACAAGTGTTTATCTTAACATTTTATAACATTTTATCTGTCTGAGGTTTTACAATTTTAAAATGTCAAAACGAGGGAAGAGACCAAATAAATGTTATGAGCATAGAAGAATATGGGCATGAAAGAGGAAACAGACCCAGCCTCGCAGTTACAGCAGGCTCCACTGTAAGAGGATATTTGTGCTGATTCTTGAAGGAAGAAAATGAGATGAATACTTTCTTCTAAGAGACAGAAACAGAAGGAATGTTCAAAGTAAGATGTATCATTTTTCTGTAGGGTCTGTGCGACAAACCCAGGCAACAGGCTATTTTGTTGTTGTTTTTTTATAGCCAGGGAGCTAAGAATAGTTTTTACTTTTTAAATTTTTAATTAATTTATATTTTAATTTTCTTTATTTCACCACATTATGGAGGTACAAATGTTTAGGTTACATATATTGCCTTTGCCCCACCCGAGTCAGAGCTTCAAGCATGTCCATCCCCTAGATGGTGTGCACCACACCCATTAATGGTTACATTTTAAATAGTGTCTTAGTCTGTTTGTGCTGCTATAACAAAATGCTTGAGACTGGGTAATTTACAAACAATAGAAATTTATTTCTCACAGTTCTGGAGGCTGAGAAGTCCAAGATCAAGGCACTGGCAGGATAGGTGTCTGGTCAGGGCTGGTCTCTGCTTTCAAGTTGGTGCCCCCCAGAGGGGAGGAACATCATGTCATCACATGGTGGAAGGAATAGAAGGGCAAGAAAGCTGTCCCTTCAACCTTTCATTAGGTGGTAATCCCTTTCATGAGGGCAGAACCCTAGTGACTTAATCACCATCCAAGCACCATACTTCTTAATCCTGTTACACTGGGGATAAATTTCAACATGAATTTTGGAGGGAAAACTATCATTCAAACCATTGGAAATGGTTATATAACTACCTACATACTATCCTCAGTTTTGCCTCTTGGCCCACAAAGTCTACAATTTTTACTATCTGGCACTTTAAGAAAAAGTTTTCTGAGCACATTAAATATTTGTTTCCCAGTAATTCTGTGTGTATCTTCCTGGTGCTCGCTTAGGAGCAAAAATACTCTTAGTTATAAAGCTTCTTATGGCCTCAAGGGAGCAAATGCAGTTTTATATTAGTCAGTGGCAAAGGACAGAAATATAACTAAAACTGCCTTAAACAAAAAAGGTGAATTATTTGCTCATGAGTCTAAAAGACCAGTGTGATGGCTTCAGGAACAGCATGGTGTGCTCAATGTATTCAATGACATCATAAGAATTCTGTCTCCATGTCCCTAGACTCTGCTTTTCTCTGTGCTGACTTCGCTCTCAGGCAAACTCTCCTGTGGAGATGGAAAAAATGGGCAATAGCAGCTCCATGCTTATCACTGAGCAGCTGTGTAACATTTCATTCGTCGTTGGCTAGGGAATGTCTGAGAGTCCATATTGCTTGTCTGGATTGGATCAATTGCCCACTCCTGGATCAGGGGTGGGTATTATACCCCCTTGAGAAAACAAGGCACAAAAGTGTAGGAGGTAATTTTTCTGGAGGAAAATTATAGGGTATTTCACAAGAAGAAATAATGGATACAGGGTAGGCAAAAACCTTCAGACACTCCCTTTAAACTCTGTGCAACGTTTTTTGTTTACTCAACAGGTATTTCCTCTCTGCTCCCATCCCCATTTGAGATCGCCAGATTGATGATAAACTGACTCTCCCCTCTTTTTGGGTAAAATAAATTTTCCTATGCTTCCTATTTAGTCTGCTCACTTTTTGGCACACCAGTGTTTGGAATACCTCTGTTTTGGTTTCAGTATGCAGCTTTCCTTCACATTTGCCATATTCTTGCGACTCAGTGACTTTTTTGCTTTGGTTTCTCAGTAGTACTCTTGAAAATTAAATTCTTTAGCTATTTCTTTTTCTATCCGTATTATAAATTGATGGGAATGGATCCATTTGACACCTGGAGCAGTTACTGTCTGCAGCTAAGGTTTCCACTCTAGAAGCAAGAACAAAGTATCCCTGTGTTTTCTGTCTTGATTGTTTCAGCCAAGATTGAAAGAGGAATACAGGAGAAAAACATGGTGCTACAGAGAAAAACAGAGAGAGAACTTTTGCAACTCAGAAATACTTTGGAAACAGTGAAGAGCCTGAGCCTGTTTTACTTCAAAGAAACATCTAACATTTAAGGTTACGTGAGGACTGTTGAAAAATTCTTTCCTGTACACCTTCACCTTCTGGTTGATTCTGCTTTTAAATCTTAAAAGTTAAAATAAAACAAAAAAAAAGAAAGAAAAGAAAAAAAAGAAAGGTAAGTTAGTAGGAATTATTGCATATGCATAAATCCAACAATTAACTGACATTTGAAACACCTGCGAGACAAATACACCTTTGCCTTACTGTATTTTACAACACAATTTTTTTAAGATGATGATCTGCCTCTTCAGTCAGTTTTACCAAAGTTCAATGCCCCACTAGGAGTAGAAATGAGGAAAGGAGAAAAGGAAGTAAAGAGGTAATAATATTCTGCTACTTTTATGGTGAAAAGCTGGCTAAAGACACACTTCCTCCGTTCTGGATAGCAGGGTAGAGTGTTCAGCCCTAGAAATTGTTACTAATGTGCCATCTGATTAAACCACACAGTTTTAAAGTCATGCCAGGAAATCAAGTATGGACAAAAATTTTAAGACCCTGACACCCTGCTTAAAGCCAAAAGTCTACCTAAATAGTAAGTCTTATGGGAACAAAAAGAAAAGGCATATGAGTATGTATTACCCAGACAAGTAGCTCCTCTGCCATCATATTTGAAGACAGAGATGCAAAGATTTCAGAAAAATGTTTCCTTTTGGCCTAAGCTAGACAAAAGTCATGGCTACAGACCCAATCATCAGGCAGCCAACTCCAAGGAATATTTGCCAACAACTCTCTTCCTAGCTCCTGACACAGAAGCCTGGGTCCCCTCCCCCCGCCACAAGCCTCAGCCCATATTCCTCATGTCCACAAACATCTCTCATTGTACACGCTGGTTGAGATGTGGGCTGTCACTCCACTTCTGGCACTGAGACTACCTCTCCATCAATGGGTGTATCTAGTCCCTCCCACGTGCAACTTTCTAAGCAGAAGCTGGTTGTCCCAGCCCTGGCTCCCAGTACTGATGCCTGGTCGTGTCCCTCCCTAGAGCACAGTGCAGCCAGGCAGGCAGCCAGACAATCTCTGCTCTGCTCACCATCAGCTGTGCAGCCTGTTTCACCTCTGCTCCTGAGTTTCCCTGTTTGCAAAAATGGGGATGATAATAATGGCACCTACAATCACGATTACGAAGCTTGAGTGAGTTAATATTGGTTGCTGTGCTTAAGACAATGCCTTGCACATAGCACTGTGCCTGTTGATCAAAATAATAGCCCATCAAGCACTGCCTTCCTTAAACATAGCTGTTTTGTCTCTCATCTGCATTCCCCAAACTAGAAAAGGAAAACTGTCAAGGATAATGACAGACTGAGAAGGAATTGAGCAAAATGGAAACTTGAAAAGAACCCACATAAGGTTGCTAACATAGCCCATCCCAGGGAATGGGCAGCATCGAACCCATGCAAGTTCCCATAAAGCAGCATCTAAAACCTCAGCGTCACTCACAAAAATGCAGAGAGAGAGAGACACAGAGGAGGGAGGCAGAAGGCTCCAGTGAGAGAAACAACAAGCTTTTGTCCATTTAGGAAAAAGAAATCAAACAGAAAAGTCCCTACTCGTAGCTACTGAGATGCTTCCTGGAGGAAGGTGGCTGACTTTTTATCTGATGTGTCACTTGGTGAAATAATTGCTGGCAATAATGGTGCAATAGCAGCCTGCTCAGAGTACTATTTATCTGTGTCTGTTCTATCTTTGAACTTCAAAGCACACACTGCCTGACGGAACACATCAAAATGACACCACTGTTATTAATGACAGTGGCCTAACGCAACACATAGAAGTCAAGTGATTTCTCCAGATAGGCAAAAAACCAAAAACAAAAAGCAAAGCAAAACAAAACAAAAAAATACTACCACTCTTGGAGAAGTGAGATGGAGAAGTGAGGTTAATGTGCATATCCTGACACTCCATTTGAATTCACAAGTGGGGAGATGGAAGTGGATTGCAGATTTATTCACCTTTAGGAAAAAGTAGAATCTGAGACAGGTGCAGGGGGTAGAGGTGAGACATGGAGGAATACAGCCAATAAAGAGATTATAGAAAAAGGATTGTTTCTCTGAGTTTCCCAGTAATTGGTTCCTATATTGGGAGTGACCAGGTCTCTTTGTGATGTCAGGAAAAGCATGGCCTCAACTGTGAACAAGAAGACAAGAGGCTTCCATTGTCGTTTAACTTTATCCCACTTCAAGAGTCCATTTGCACCATCACACCCTGACCTGGCCCTCTCGAATCCCACCTCCCGTGTGGGTCACTGCAGGAAATTGATGCTTAGATATCATCACATCCTGAAGTCTCTTAGCCTTGGATAGGGCTCCTTATCAATCCATTCCATCCTGGGATCATTTCCACCCTACCTGTGTGGTTAACCTGGTTTAACCAAATCAACTATACTCTCTTGGTAGCTGCCTCTTAAACTCCTCATTTTGCTCATATGTCCCGATAATTTCCTGTGTCCCAGACCAACACACCCCTCCAATCCATCTCCAAGCTTGCTACCAAGAGCATGCATTGAGAATCCCACAGCCATGGTGATGAGCTACTTTGTGTGCTTATGATTTCCAACTTCACCTGGACCCATAATTCTCCATAATCTATTTCCTCATGTCTCGTCAATTGCTTTTCACATTTTTATAGCATCGCTTCACCAAGTTTAACATGCATAATAGTCAATTGAGGAACTTATTAAAACATGTATTTCTGGGCTCCATCTCAAGAGATTCTGATTCTGCAAGTCTGAAACAAAGCCTAAAATTTTGTAGACAAGAATTTGTAAAAAGCTTCCAGGTGATATTATTCTGGAAGTGTGGTCCAAGGGTCCCCTTTTCAGTAGCACTAATATGAAGCTCCTGGCTTATAGTATATTTTCATTAAATAATTATTTCTAAAATACCTCAATCCTTTCCTTTCCCCACTTCAGCAGACCTCGTCTACTTGGCAATGACAAAAAATTACTCTGAAATATGAATTTTTAAAACTTACTTCCTTGCCCTCTTCAATTTATGTTTTTATCCATCCCTAAGCCTCCCCTTCATATGTCATGACTTGGCCTCTAGCTTCCTGAAAGAGGAGACGGGAGCAATGGGAAGTTTATAGAAGAAGACATGGGTCAGGTCTTCAGCCGACTTACTCTGTCATCTGCCTCCAGCACTGTGGAGAAACAGAAGCAGGAAGGGTTAGAAACCTGCTCCTGGACAGATCCTGACGCAGCTGACCATTTTCCTTTTGACTCTAGAAAAAGGGACTATACCATCCAAATAGAATATGCGACATGAGCAAGGGTTCTGGAGCCTGGCAGACCCAATCATACTCTCAGTGAGTGAATATTTCTCCAATTTGACCCACTGGCATAACTAAGTTTTTCAAAACATCACACCACATATCTTATTCTCTTAACTAATCCCCTATCTTTGTATTTCTGGCCATTCTCTGGCCATCAACTAATAATATTCCATATCTGAAGCTTAGATGTGATTATGCCATCCTCCCAGCTTCAGTATTTACAATGGTGCTTTATTCCCTACAGATAAGGGTATTCAAAGTCCTTGGCCGTCTAGTGCAAATCTTCCCAGCCATCTTCACTTCTCTCTTCTTCTTCTTTTCCTTTGTTCTTCACTCATGCTCCAAATCAGTGCACAACTGTGATATAATAAAAGTAAACCTGAGGGCACCACTGAAGTGTGATGTGACACAAAAACCTTTTGTTACTACTAAAAAATTAGAGGTTTGAAAACATATTTGTACGTATAGTGAATTCCTTTAATAATGTCCCAGTCACAGAGAAAAAAATAAAAAAGATAAAGAAAAAAAAAAAAGAAATGCTAAAAGTTGATACCCTAGCCACATCATTATGGGGTTTATTACATAGTCAGTGCTTGGAACATAGGAGGTTCCAAAAAACAGTGGCTGAATAAAGGAATATACTCTTGGAGGCTTTGCTGTGGTATCCTCTCCAGCTGGGATACTCCCGTTGGGTGAGGATCTCATGATGCTATGTTCTTAGGCACCTGCTGCTGGGAAGGCCCTTTTGCCACCCAAGCCACTACATTTTCCACCTGGCACAATCATACTCACTTTTTTTTCTTATTTAATTTAATTTTTTTTTAAATTTCAGAGTATTATGGGGGTACAAATGTTTTGGTTACATGGATTGCTTTTGTACTGCTTGAGTCAAAGTTATAAGTATGCCCATCACCCAGATAGTGTACACTGTACCCATTAGGTACGATTTCACCCATCCCCTCCTCCAACTTCCCACCTGCATAATTTGCATTGAGTTTTACTTTCATCTATGCACATGAGTGCTCATCGGTTAGTTCCAATTTTAATAGTGAGTACATGTGGTATTTGTTTTTCCATTCTTGTGATATTTCACTT
>VBSM01003143.1:47868843-47961099 GCA_008086735.1 Cheirogaleus medius
TTAATAGTGAGTACATGTGGTATTTGTTTTTCCATTCTTGTGATATTTCACTTAGGAGGGTGGTCTACATTTCCACCCAGTTGCAAAAGGTATTAATTCATTTTTATGGCTGAGTAATACTCCATGGTATACATATACCATACTTTATTAATCCACCCATGAATTGATGGGCACTTGGGTTGATTACACAACTTTGCAATTGTGAATTGTGCTGCAATAAACATTCTAGTGCAGGTGTCTTTTTGATAAAATGACTCTTTTTCTTTGGGTAAATATCCAGTAGTGGGATCGCTGGATCGGATGGTAGGTCTACTTTTAGTTCTTTGAGGAATCTCCATGCTGTTTTCCATAGAGGTTGTACTCATTTGCAGTCCCACCAATAGTGTGTAAGTGTTCCTTTCTCTCTGCATCCATGCCAGCATCTATTGTTTTGGGACTTTTTGATAAAAGCCATTCTCACTGGGGTTAGGTGATATCTCATTGAGGTTTTGATTTGCATTTCTCTGATGATTAGGGACATTGAGCATTTTTCCATATGTTTAATGGCCAAGATTGAAAAAGGATCCATATCTCTCACCACTTACAAAAATTAATTCAAGATGGACAACAGACTTAAACCTAAGACATGAAACCATAAGATTCTAGAAGAAAATGTTGGAAAAACTCTTATACACATCAGCCTAGACAAAGAATTTATGAAGATGACCCCAAGGGCAATCACAGCAACAAGAAAGATAAATAAATGGGACTTGATGAAATTAAAAATCTTCTGCAACAGCCAAGGAAACAATCAATAGAGCAATTAGACAACGTACAGAATGGAAGAATATATTTGCATGCTGTATATCCGATAAAGGGCTAATATTCAGAATCTACAAAGAACTCAAGCAAATGAGCAGGAAAAAATTTTAAAAAACCCATTTAAAAAGTGATCAAAAGACATGAAAAGAAGCTTTTCAAAAGAATTTATACCCACTTTTCAAGCTCAGCTTAAATATCAACTCCTCTGTTAAACCTTCATTGACACTATAGATTGTTTTTCCTTTCCCAGAGATATTAATCATTTCTTTCTTTGTGTTCCCACACCACTTGGTGAATATGGTTTTGAAGAGCATTAGCACTATGGGTTCATTATTGGGTATTTGTGTTGTCTCCCATTTTTCTTATACAAAGAGAGCTCCTTGAAGAGCCTGTCTTCTTCTTTTGTTTCTAATCTCAGCATTCAGAGAAGGCACTCTTTGAATTTTTGTTTGGTTTAGTTGAGTGAAGAACTTGAAGGCCAGAAAATTAAGAACTGTTCACCGAACCACACACATCGAACAGGTATATCTGGGTCTCATTTTTAAGCAAAAATATGATGGTTGGCCTTTCCAGGATGGTAGAATCATCTTTACCAAATAAAGATCTCTTACTGTTTGCTCATCTGTCCTAGACTCAGGGAAATCCAGGTTCCTGTTCGTCAGGAGTTTCTCAGAGGACAGGAGAATGCAAATCCACAAATTTCTTGCCTCCAAAACTTCTAATACTCCAGTGAAGACCCTCATATCCAAACCAGAGCAGTGATACAGAGCAAGTAGCAGGAGTACGGGAGATGAGTCACAGAAGGCCAAGGAAATCCTGCCCTCCTTGTACAAAGAGCTTTAGAACACAGTGGGATGCCCATTCTGTGGCTTTTACCAGGGGTACCCATTTGGTTATAGTGTGTTGTAGTTCTTGAGAAACAGTGCCTGCTCTCTCTCCCAATACATGTTTGAAATATAGGATCCAATTTTTGAAGGTAAACACATTTACCTACCCATCTACTGCAAAGACAAAGACAAAACGCTTCTCACTGGCAGATTTCCTACCTCTAGCCAGAGTTCACCCTGTTGTTTCGCTGTAAATATTTGGTTTCCATTTATGTCCCTCTAGGAAAACAAGATATTCTGGAAATCAGTTTCTCAAGTTGTGTGTCCCGAGGGGCTCAACTGAAAAGTTGTTTTGTACTGTCCCCAAGGTACCTCAGTCCCCAAAAGAGCTCCTGTCCACAGTCCAGCTGGTCTCAACTCCCAAATGTGGAAGCTAATTATTGAAGCCATGTCCTCCTTGATTTAAGATCTTTTAATGGACAGCTGGAAACATGGCCATTACTTCCCACCTGCCATAGTGTCAATCAGTTGGAGGAAAAAACCATTTTTATGTCAGTCAAAAAAACCTTTGGGGATGTTGTAACCTGTTATGATGCATTACCCTTTGACCACTATGACTTGAAGGCTCTGGCATTAAAGAGCATGTGCCAGAAATAATTAGAAGCTACTCTTAATTGTATTCACATATAAATGCAGCATTTTAGCGCTAGAGTGTTTATATTGTCTGGAGGAGAAGTCTGGGAAGTTCATCTTCTTTGGTGCCACCATTAGCATCACTATTAATCAGATGTAGTAGGTTGAGATTCAAAGCTATTGCCCTAACACTGAAAATATTTAGCACCAATGTGATTACTATTTCCTGTATTAATGTCCTGCCACAAGTGTTAACAAGACCAGTATAGCAAATTGACTAATTTTCAATGCTCCTAACACCCCATGGTGAAAGAGATGGATTTTTCCAGGAAACAGCCATTGTGGAAAACAGCAATATATAGGGCTGAGGCTGGCCTTACACATTTTAGTGGTTACAAAAATGTCTCCCCCCACCCCTGGTGAGTTACAGCTCACTGAGGTATGCCATTGAATCACCTTATCTAGCCCAGTAACTGCTCTGTTGTGCCTGGCTCAGGGGCATTCATCTGAATGACACCGACCTCAAAATCGGAATTTGGGCTCTAAATCTTGAGCGTGTGATATTTTTCTTTATGTGCTGGATTTCAGAGAGGCCAAAAGAAGAGAGAGAATCACCAGCACACACCTGGCTTGCACTTATTCACAATTCATCTCAGCCATCGCGAAATCCTGTCCTTAGAATGACCTTACAGAGAAGGAGAGCTAAAGGGAATAGCTACAAAAATGAGAATGGCTGAGGAGTAAATAAAACTACAGGAAGGCAGGCAGGAGCCACAATGCCCAGACTGAACCAGAATAAAACAAATTCATTATAGTGTAAATTGCTCACACTATATGGGAGTCTATTATGGGGAGTTCGTGAGAACTGGGAAGGGGGTGGTGGATTCCTCCTACATCCTGAGCCCACTGATCACTCCAGAATCCCCAGGGCCAAAGAAATCTAACTGGTGATGGATTGTTCGTGGTTGTAGAGGGTGAATAGAGAGTAGGTAAATTAAACCCCCAGATTGCCTTGTCCGTGGTGGGAAGTACTTACAGGTCTTTCTTCTGCATTTCAGCTCTGAATGCTTGAGTATAATTTGTCGTCCTGAGGGCCCAATGCAGGGCCAGCCCGAGTGTCTAATGCTCAGTATATTTCTGTTAACTTCAAGAGGATTGTCCCGAAGTGTTAAAGTGCTTAGCACATAGCCTAGTACAGAGGAAGCCCTCAATAAAAATTAGTAATTCAGTAACCACGCAGTCGCCTCCTCCATCTGAACTCTCCCCCCACCATTGATATGTAATCCACATTACAAGATATATAAGCCTTCTCATTCTCATATCACTGCTTCTTTCTTTCATTCATTCATTTAACAAATACTGGTTGAGCAGTTACTATGTGCCAGGCACCATCAATCTGTGGTCTGGAGTCTGGTAAAAGCTTTAGCCTCAGGTGGCTCTGGGTCCAAATTCTGGCTCTGTGATATTGACTAAGTTCCTTAATGTCTTTGGGCATCAGCTTCTGCTCTGCAAAATGAGCATAATAATAACACCAACCTTGGGCTAATGTGAGAATTAAGAGAGTTTGTATAGTGCGATGTTTAGCACAGAGCTTTGTACATGGTGAACTCCAGAGCCTGTCTAAATCTGAACCTTTTTCTGGCTTACATAGCCCTGGTGAATTTTGTCTTCCCCTGAGTTCAATTAATATTTGTTATTTGTTCTTTAAGTTTAATTCTTGACTTTTTGCTTCCATTGGTAGGCTTTCTTCCCTGGCCTATTATTCCACGAATGCCTACCTTTGTCTTTGCCCATGGAAAAACATGATTGCTAGGATGCTCAGGTTAGTAGCAAATTATGAGCTGGCAACTGAGTCCAGGTGAGGATCAATGCAGGGAAAATAATGTTCACAAAGGTAGAGTGAGGCTTGAGGTAAGACGGAGAGAGTCCTTGCAGGGAAAAGCAGAATGGGGCTAAGGAAGTAGAAAAATGGACAAGTACTGATGGCGAGAGAGTGGGGCGTGTGCTGCAGTGTGGGGGCTCCCCTGGAGCGCAGGGATTCAGGTGGGGGGAAGTTGTTGAATATAACAGTTCATAGCACCTGGATGGGGAAAAAGAAGTTTTCCCAGGTGAATTATGGGGCACTCCACATAATTTGGGGACACTCCACAGTCCTGTTCACCTTATTTCTTCATCTTTAATCTTCAACTCTTGTTGATTATAAGCACCTTTAGTTCCATAGGAAAGAGTGTCCCATAGTGACTTTATCTCTGTGCTTCCTGAGCCACCTGGAAGTCCAGTCAAAGGCTCAGATCCAAGAACATGATTCTAAAGCACGGACTGATACTTGGCAGAAAGGTCAGAAAGGGGCACTTATGGCCCCTGAATCTCATGTTCTTGCTCATAAAGTGGGGTCCTCAACACTCTAAAGTTGTGAGCAGAGTTTTATGAATGTGTACATATGGGGATTTTTTTTTTCCCTAAGGAGGTTATCAGTAGATTTCATCACATTCTGAAAGGGAACTGAGAATTGTCCCTGCCCTTCTTTGCTTATAGGAACGTTGCAGGATGGTCTCCGGTCCCCTAACATCCAGTGAACATTCTCAGTGGCAGCCACAGGGGGGCGATAGAAAAAAAAGACAGAGAATGTAGGATCAGGATCCCATCTTACTTCCGTAACAGTAACTCGTTTTTTAAATTTATTTTTAATATTGAAATAAGGTTTTACTCTTCAAGAGAGTTGGAAAAATAATCAGGAAAAAATAAATAATAGAATTATCTGACTGATATGGCTCCGTTAGCTCTTGTATCCACTTCCACCTTAGTAGCCGGGCATCCTGTGACGGGGTGCTCACTGTCTAGGTGGTGCCGGTGGCCTTAGCCCTGGACTGCAACCACATGACATACTTCACATTTTCTTGATTTCCCCATTGATGACTCTGTTTCTCATTTTCCTATTCCCATTCTTGCTATGCTCATATATTTCATTAATGTCTGACAACCACCTTGACTATTTTCAAGGGTGATTCTCTTTTCCTCCACTAGCTTTGATGCCCCAGATCTCCTTAGGTAACACTTTTTCCAAGTCAGTCCAGCCCCGCATTTCTCCAGGCCTGACTCCTGTCATACAGGCGGAATGTCCGCTGGGCTCATTTGGGCCCTAGGTTATAGGCAAGACTTGGGTATCCGGCGTGATTTAGAAAATATAATCACTGCAGAGATACAAGCCTTTCAGGCTCCACACCCACTCAGCATGTCTTCTGAAGCCCAGAGAGCATTCAAATCAGTGCCCAACCAAACACCAACCCTCAGTTGTAGCCCATCACAGTGCACCGTCTCTGTCAACTCAATCCGTCAAATGGAAGTAGAGCAAAAAATTTTAAAAAGCCTTATAGTCACAACAATAGAAAAATAGTAAGATATACAATGATATAGTCATTCAGTGTAATGGCATGTGGACAATCTAAATGATAACTTATAAAGAATATTTAATGGTGTATGAAGATATTTGTGATTAAATCCCAAGTGGGAAAAAAAGTCAAACTCAATTATACAATAGCTTCCTGAGAAGTGGTGAATAAAAGGCAAATTATTTCAGATGTTGCAAATCTTTATGAATGTCTTGGCTCTCTCAGATGGTTACAAGATGGCTGCTGCAGTTCTACCCATCGAGTGTACATTCCAGCAAGCACAAAGAGGGAGAAATAAGGAGAAAAGGGTATTGCCTAAATAAGGGAATCAAAAGTTCCTCCAGAAATTCCACAGAAAATTCTGTTTAAGTCCCACTGGCCAACACTATGACACATGACCAGCCTGGCTAGAAAGTAGATAAGGATACAAATGTTGTGGATAAGGACTGGCTGAGCCAATCGATAGTGAGTGCCCCACACGGTAACTGAAAAGTCACCCTAACATCCGTGCTTGCTCTAGTCTACCACAGTAACCACTGAATTAAATAAGCGCAGGGTATAAAGAGAATATCCTTCCTTACTTCCTTCATTCCTTTCCTTCCTTCTTTTCATCTTTCCCTCATATTGTAAGACCTAAAAATTTCAAGTGCCGCCTTGACATCTTTGAGCCTCACAAGGCCTCAAAGTCCTAGCTGAAAGTGTCCCTGTTCTTGCCCTCCACCCCCACCCAGCAGGAAAGTCTTCCCACCTGACTGGTTCCCCATCAGCTGGACCAGCTGCACCTGATCTCAACCTAATGGTTTCCCCTCCCTACCAGACCTCAGAATTATTCAGACAGGGCAATTATATCCTCCCAGGTGAATAAAAGGTCACCTCGCCCTCATGTCACTGCAAAGCCTGCCTCCTACAGCAGGCTGGTTCTCCCTTTCCCAGGCAATCCTTGCGTGGTCCTGCACGGCCTGTGGGGTTCTCCTCCTCTGCGCCCTGAGTGCCAATGACTGATGAGCCGCTGTTTTTCCCGTCTGTCTGGTATGAGTGTTGTGTGTTCAGCCATCTCATCCTGTTTATGGCAGAGGGTCCCTGCCACAACAGTGGGGTGAGTAGGAGGTGGTCAGAATACTCTTCTTTCTTCCATCTCCCTCCCTCCCTCTTTCCCTCCCTCCCTTCCTACCTTCCTTCCAATACGCATGCCAGACACGTCTCTGGGCACTGGCATTATTGCAGCGAACAAGACATACTCAAGCCTTGGCCTCGGGTAACTTACCATCCAGTTGGAAAGATATTTGCTCATATTGCGTGTTTTCCTCCTCACATACTAGGGTAGTGTGCTGTGGGAGCACGTGCCAGGAGCAACGCACCTAAAGCAGTGTGTGTGTGTGTGTGCGCGCATGTACACACATCAGAGCAGTCCGAGGCAAGGGAGAGAGAAATAGCCAAGCAGAAGGGTGGAGATGGTGACAAGGAAGATTGCCAAGTTCAGTGTGGCTGAAGCTGAGCATTTGCGGAGCTTGAGAACGTCGCGGAGAGGTATCAGAGCAAAAGAACTGGCAGGAGGGGAAGCCGGAGAGGAATGCAGAGGCCAAATCACAGAAAGCCTTCGCAGCAGCGTGAAGGAGGTCAGACTTCATGAATGAGCACTGGAACGCTGCTTCCAGCAGGAGAATAGGGACAGGCATTTGCTTTTAGGAAAACCTCTATGGCTGCAGTGTGGAGAATGGCCAGGAGGGAGAAGGGAGAAGGTCATTAGGGAGGCTGAGGCAGTGGTCTGGGCAGCAGAACTTGGTGCCTTAAACTGGCAGAGTGGCAAAGCTACGGGGAGAAGTGGAGGGACTATCAATGAAGTCACAGACCAGTCACCTAGGGGGAGAGAGACATGCATGGGCTCTGAGTAATTTTACACTCAAAGGTTTTTGTTTCTGCCATCCTCATAAAGGTCAGGGAAGCAAAATTGACCTGATCACTTTTAGAAGAAAGGTTCAATTGCCCATGGCACACACCATTTCCTGCAATTTTATATCAGTTAGTATTTTCTACATCTGCAACAGAAAATGCAGCTGCAGTGGCTTACACAAATACTTACTTTTCTGCACAGAGTGAGAGGTGGTTGGGGAGAAGATATCAGAGCTGATACTACTCCTGGATTTTCCCTCCTTGTCACAAGATGGCTGCTACAGCTCCATCCATTATGCATCCAAGATGCTATAGAAAGAGTAAGTGGGAAAGGCTATGCCAGCATTATGTGTCCTTATATCAGGAAAGAGAAATATTCTACAAATGACCTCTCCCAGAAGACTTCTGCCTATTCTTCATGGATGCTGGCCATGCCTAGCAGCATGGGAAGCTGGGATGGCAAGTAGTGGTTTTCTGACTCTATTGAAGGAGGAAGAAAGGGAGCAGGGTTTGAGAATGATTGTGCAACAGCCAATCAGCAGTGCTTGCCACAAGTGCCTTCCAAGCCTGGGTTATATCCGAGGGGGAAGGGAGCGCTGTGGAGGCGAGCATGTAGCAGAGGTCAGCCACAGTCATGAATTTTATGAAAGGTTTGCCGGGAAACTACATTTAAGAAAATATATTTGGTGACTAGGATTCCCTCGACAGCACGACTGAGTGATTTGCAATGTACTTGCATTTCATGGCCCTCGTTCCAAGCACTGTCACTTGCTTTCATGTCAGACACTTGAGTTGTTTCAAAATCACCAGGCTGGCCCACTATTAAATTACATACATGTGCACACACACACACACACACAGACCCTTTAGTAGGCCCCAGTGTATGGTGAGAAGTGTGATTGCTCTTCTGATGGCTGCAGCATCAACACTGTTGATGTTTGGACAAATATGCTTCATTTTGCAAGACTGGAACCTGAGGAAGATTAAAACTGCCCTCTGCCCCTGAGCTCTTGCCAAAAACCTCCAGTCTAAACTCCATTAAAGTAGTTTTGCACCTGTGGCATCACTTGATTCTCATGGCAATCCTGCAAAGCATGCTTTGTTCACCATTTTAGAAGAGGAAACTGACCCAAAGATATGAAATGATTTGCTTAAGATCACTTAGTAGAGTGCAGGGGTCAGCAGCATTTTCTTTGTTCAGATATCAGATCCCGCTGGTGCTGGATGACTCACAAGACTGTTGGAGTGGCAGCAAAACAAGGTCACTTGGAAATGAAAGAAGTTTAGCATTGATAAGCTTAACTATCATTGTACTTCAGGAAAATCTGTAAAAAAGCCATTCTGTTTACCTGTGTGCTTACAAAGCACCCTAAACTTAGCTGTATAAAACACCAACTATTTTTTAGTGCTCATAGATTCTGTGGTTCAGGAACTCAGAGAGATCACAGTGGGGATGATGGTCTGTCTGCTCCCTGATGTCTGGGGCTTCAGCTGGGAGGAGGTAAATGGCTGCGGGTTACTCCTTGGCTGGGGCTAGAATCATCTGTAGACTTTGACTCACATGTCTGGCTCCTGGGCTGGGATGACTCCAAGTCTGGGCTCAGATTGGACCATTGACTTAAGCACCATATTAGTGGGGGCTTCCTCACACCATGGAGACCTCAGGGTAATTAGACTTTTCACATGGCAGCTCAGAGTTCTAAGAGAATATATCCCAGTGAACAAGGCAAAATCCGAGTAAACCTTTATAGTCTAGCCTTGGAGGTCAGTATGCTTCTTTTATCATATTCTGTTGGTTGAAGCGGTCTCCAATGTAGCTATAGGAATTATACCTAGTTTCTCTGAATCCCAGCTTCCCTGTTTTTAAAACGGGGCTAATGCTAATAGGTCACAGAAGCATCGGGCTTCTTAGCAAGGAACCATTCAACATTTATTCAACACATACATCTGGCACTTACTATGTGTCAAGCTGTGCTCAAAGTGTTTCATAAGAATTATCTCATTTAATCCTCATTTACCCCTATGACACAGATTCTGCTGTTACTCCTGCATTAGGGATGAAGAAACTGAAATGCAGAGACAGTAGTACCTTGTCTAGGGTCATAAACCACAGAAGCAGTTGACCAGGATGTGAACTGAGCAATATGGCTCTAGAGTCTATACTCTGCCGTTCAGGAGGTAATATAGATGCAAATGTATACATGAACATATGATCTCCATATATGATTTCTTGAGCATCCACAAGTGGCAACGTGAGCCCAGGGTTTGGGGTTTTGCAAAGACTCTGTAGATCTACACCAGATGTCCACAGACTATGACTGTGGTCCAAATCTAGTCATTTCATTCATTATGTACTATCTATGACTGCTTTCGTGCTACAATAGCAGAGTTAAATAGTTGTGACAGAGTCCATATGACTTGCAAAGCTGAAAATATTTATTGTCTGTCCCTTTACAAAAAAAAACAAAACTCTGCCAAGCCCTGTTCTATACCTTACCTGCAACAACCCTTTAGCCTGGATTTCTTAGAACTCCAAGCATGTATCTTTGTCCTGATTAATTCCTTCATTTAACAAGTGTTTATTGTGTTTCTGATATATGGCAGCCATAATTCCAGACCCACGAGCTACCTGGCAAATAAGAGACATGCGGTCTTTGCTCTCACGGTTTATGTTCTGGTTGAGGGAAATAAAAAAATAAAACAGCAAGCAAAACCCACAATGATTGTAGATTGTAATGATTGCCATGAAAGAAATAAAGAGAGTAACAAGTAACTGAGGTTAGCAAGTGAATTTCTCATAAATAGAAGCCATTTTAGCTGGGAATTCTATTACTGCAGCTAAAAGCATTCTGGTAAGAAGATACGTGGAGAGAAGAAAGCTTGAAATTATCATCTCTGAGGGAGGAATAGAAAGCTTCCTAGGAAGTGTGGAAGGGCGGCTGCTCAGTGTGAATGCCCACATGTGATGAGATAGTGAGTTGGAAGGGAAGCTGTTCAGCCTGATCCCATGATTTTTCTCTTCTGCAATGGGGACCAATATGGATGCAGACATGGGAAAAACAGATAATGAGTTCAATGAAAGTTGAGGTTTCAGAGGATAGCAATAAATAGAAATAAGGTGAGAGGTGAAAGGACAAATTTAGCCTGGAGACAGATTTTGTCTGGCTCACTCATTATATTAAAACTATGCATTGGAATACCTTTAGATGTAGCACAATCAATTTGGTTCATGCCATCTGGACAAGTTCTTGCTGTGTTCTATTTTGCCTGTTTTACTCATTTATATTTCCTGCCTGGCCCTGCAAACTTGAGATTGCAAGCATTGAATTGTAGTAATAGGCGATGGACTCTTACCTGCATAAGGGGAGAAAGGAAAGAGAGACCTAAAGGATTATGAGAAAGCAGGAGGATTCATTCATTGGATTGAAGTTTTGATGAAGTCAGGAAACTTTTAAAAGTTTTTCTAGATATGTGATGCACAGAATCATTAGCAAATAGTCCACACATAACCAGTCAAAGGCAAGCCTGGGCAAGAATACAGAGAATCCTTTTCTTGATAAAAACAACTCTTCTTTTTCCTCTATGTCTGCCTATATATATTTTACTTGGTGCATAAATATCTATATCTTTATTGTGAATTATATATATATATATTCAAATACCACATCTTCAGAATAAATAGAACACAGAGAATGCCCAAATTTCAAAGCAATTATAATTTTAAAAAGAGAAAACATTAAATTCCAGTGAGCAACCTTTCCTACCCCCACCATAATCCTTTGAGGTCAGCAGGGGCCAGCCAAAACATCTCAAGGGAAGAATAACCTCCTTGTATAAGCAATTGTTAGATGTTAAAGGGTACTATGAAAAACCAAGTCACGCGGTAGAAGGTTAAATATAAAAACATGGGACTAAGGACATTTAAAAAGTTATAAGTACAAAGGTAACCAACAGAACAATAATATAAGCCTTCTTAAATATTAAGGAATAAAAGAGAAAAAGTAATAAAAACTTTAAAAACGCATGTCAAATAAAGAAATATAGGAAATAGAATATAAACAGTTATACTTGCCATAGTTGAAACTAAACATATAATCACAATCATAAATTAGAATGGGTCTTACCCTTTAATAAAAGAAAAACATTTTAAATTTACACAAAATAAAACCCAAGTATATGTTATATAGAAGAGACATACCTAAATTAAAATGATTTGATATTTCTTTTTTTTAAAAGAGATAGGTGGACAAAGGTATACCAGGCAATTCAGGTAATTGGAATTAAAAATAAGATAAGTAAAAGGAAAACATCTATATAGCAAAGTGGAATTCAAACCAAGAAACATTAAATGAAGGGATGTTTTAAAGGCTAGAATCCACAATTCACAATAAAGATATATTATAGATATCTATGCACCAAGTAATATAGCACTCACCTGGAAGAAGCAAGATCTTTAGGAGATGCAAGGATATACTATACTAATAGGGACACAACAGTGTCAGTACAAGAACTAATAAGTGGACAAAAATGCATAAGAATATAGAATGGCTAAAAATATATACTAAAGAAGGTAGATCTTAGGAATATATATTGCATTTTGTTTACTCCATTCTTGTGTCTCCCAAGAAGATATGCTCAAGTCCTACACCCTGTACCTCAGAATATGATCTTATTTGTCAATAGGATT
This sequence comes from Cheirogaleus medius, assembly GCA_008086735.1. NCBI lineage: Eukaryota > Metazoa > Chordata > Mammalia > Primates > Cheirogaleidae > Cheirogaleus > Cheirogaleus medius. The sequence continues at coordinate 47,881,071 of VBSM01003143.1, forward strand.
GTTGCAGATGTAATTAGTTCAAATGAGGTTATACTACAGTAGGGTGAGGACTCAATCCATTATGACTTGTGTCCTTAGAAGAGAAAGAGACACAGAGAACAGAGACACAGAGAGAGAATATGGTCATGTGACAAGGAAGGCAGAGATTAGAGTAATGCATCTGCCAGCCCAGGAATGCCAAGGACTGTCAGCACATACCAGAGGCTAGAAGAGACAAAGAGTCTTTCCTACACATTTCAGAGGGAGTATGGCCCTGCCAACACCTGGATCTCTGACTTTCAGCCTCTGAAACCATAAGACAATAAATTTCTGTTGTTTTAAGTCACTCCATTTGTGGTACTTTGTTATAGCAGTACGAGAAAATGAATACACACCCTAAGAGAGACTACATTTTTTCAAAGCCTCATGGACCATTCACACGTACACACAAACACACAGACACACACAAAGAAAACATCAGTAAGTTCCATAAATTGGCAGTATTATATATAACAATCTCTGATCAAAATATAGTTAAATAAAAAAGTATTAGTAAAGTACTTTATTAAAGTAAATAAATGAAAAAAGAAAAGAAAAATGTGTTTATAAAATGCCAACAAAAGAACAGAAAATAATGGAAGATAGAAAGAGCAAACCTTATATTATAAAAAATTCTTGGCTGAAAGAGGAATTAAATAAAAGAATGAAGACAAATAAATTAAATTCCAAACAACAACAAAAAAAAACCAAAGCAAGCAAAAATATAAGAAAGGAACTATTAAAGATGAAATCAGAAAATAACATTGAGAATACAAAAATCATAGATCTAATTAATAGTTCAAAATGCTGTTTTTTGTTGAAAAATTAACAAAATAGACAAACCATGAGCCAACTTAATCAAGAAAAAAAGTAAGAAAGATCTTTAAACAAATAAATTTGAAGATATAGATGAAATGGAAAATTTCCTAGGGAAAGAGTTAACAAAATTGACACCATTAGGGATATAACACTTAAACAAACTAATTTTACAGAGTAAATTTTAAAAAGTTACCAAGAAACTATCTCACAAAAAAGGACTAGACCCAGATTGTATCATCATACATGTTATGACAGATGACATCATGGACAAATTATATCACACCTCTAAAGACCAGATAGTAGCAATGTTGCATATATTGTTCCAGATCATTGAAGTGAAGGAAGACTTCTTACTTATTTTTATGATGCAAATGTAATACAAGGACTGTTTGAAAATTATCCATCTATTGTTAATACTATTTTTCACAGTACATGGCTGGATACTTTCTGGGCAGCCCTCATATATCTAAATTTAATAAAGACAGTGCAAGTAAACTACAGAAAAATACCAATTATAAATATTGATGTAAAAGAACTAAATTAAATATTAGGAAATAGAATATAACACTTTATTGCATTAGGAAAATAAAACAATGTGACCAAGTGACATTTATTTAAGGAATGTGACATTGCCGCAATATCAGGAAATTCATTAATTTAACACTATATTAATAAGTGAGAACAAAAATTATATCTCCACACTTAAAAATTCTCTGACAAAATTTATCACTCATTCTTGATTAAATAACTCAAAAATATAGAAACTGATTGATACTTTCTTATCATGAAAAAATATGTAAATCCCATCATAAAGTGAACATCTTTCTTACTGGGAAAATATTAGAGGTATTTACAATAACAACAATCATTTAGAGGCATAATAATGGTAAATAAGGGGGAAAACTTCCTCTATTTGCAGATGATATGATAACACCAGGATGAAGACAAGAAGTTTCTTCATCTCTGCAAATTCAGTATTGTATTAAAGCTCTTAGCCAGTGCAATAAGACAAGAGAAATCAATTGAAGGCATAATAATGATAAAGAAGGGGTAAAAGCTTCCAGGAGTCAATGATAAAACTAACTTAATATATAAAATGATTCAGTAAGGTAACAGAATATAAAATCAGAATGTAGAAATCATTTGCCCTGAAGAAATAATGGTAGCACAACTTCATTTACAATAGTAACAAAAATAGTTAAATAGTTAAGAGTAAGCTTAACAAGAAATGTGCAACATCTCTATGAGAAAAACTTTAAAAAAAACTCCTGAAAGACACAAAGTAAACTTGAACAACTGGAAAGATACTCCTTGTTCTTGGACAGAAAGATTCAACTATACACATGTCTGTGTCTCTAAACTACTTTATACATTTAGCACAATCCTAATTAAAATAGCACTTTTACATGAAGCTAGACTGACTGGTTCATCCTAAACTGTATATGGAAAATCAGACATGATAAAATAGTCAGGAAAACAAGAATAAAGAAAAATATGTATAAGTATATGGTATGTTTATGGTATGTATATGTTTATGGTATGTTTTAATGTCTGCCCTGCCAGACATTAAAACATACCATAAAAGCTTCATAGTTAAAAGAGTGCCATGCAGGCTCATGAATAGTTAAACAGTCCAGTGGACTAGAATAGAAATTCAGGAACATATAGACATTTAGTTTATGATAAAGATATCTCAAATCAAGGGGGCTTATCTCAAATCAAGATGGCCTTTTTAAATAAATAGTGCTTGCACAAATGAGTAGCCAATTTAAGAAAGATCAACTTAGATGTTTACCTCATACAGTACATAAGAATAAACTCCCAAGAATTTATTTGTGTCAAAGATTTGGATCCAAATAGTTTCTATATTATGCTACATTTTGCATAAGAAATAAGAGAAAATAACAAAATAGACACATTAGGCACGAGAAGTTCTGGAAAGATAAACCAGAAACTGGTTTATAACTTAAAAAATAAAATAAGAATTTACTAATTCACACTCTTACAAATAATTAATTGAATAAACTTAAAAATGGGGGGAGAAGAGAATGCTCTGCCTTACAGTTGAATTCTAAGAAATGAACATAGAAAGAATGACAGAAATAGAAAACCACTGCAGTCATTATTATTTTAGATATCATCCATAAATGTTAAAACTGGGAATGGCACCAAAAGTGTGACAAGAAATAGGGATTTTCATGGAATCTCAAAGTCACTTTTCATAAGATGCAAAGGAAAAGAAAATGTAAAGATAACTGACATTACCGTTAACAAAATGATCAAAGTTAGAATTATCAGTCATGGGGCAAATTGACCAATAAGAATTGGTAAAGAAAGGATAAAACTTCTGAATTATGCCCTGAGAAGGACATAACATCACTTTTGTTGAATTCCTGTCAAAAAATATATAACTTCAATTTAATCATAAAGCGATATCGGGAAAATCCGAATTGAGGGATATTCTGTAAAATAGCTGGCCTGTACTCTTTAAACTTGTCAAGTCATGAGAGACAAAGACTGAAGAACTGTTTCAGATTAAGGATTAGTAAGGAGAAAAACAATTAAATGTAATGTGCTGTACTAGATTGGACCACGGTCCAGGAAATGGGCATTAGGGTGGCCAATTGATGAAATTTTCATGAGGTCTACAATTTAGATAATGCTATTGTTAACAATATTAATTTCCTGATTTTGATCATTGTATTGTCTATATTAGTGGAATCTGAATGAAATTCATATAGGAACTCTTTGCAGCACTTTTATAAGTTTGAAATTATCTCAAAAGAAAAAAGACAAATCTAATAACCTAATTTCTCTTTTGTGTTCAGTGACATATGCATAAATGATGTATGTGATAGCACTGTTTTTCTTTTTCTCTATATAATTGTGAAAGAAACTGCCAGATATCACCAGTGTTTCCTGCAGTGTTCCCTTAATGTGTAGCAGCAGTTAGGAAAAATCAATGAAAGTTACCATTTGGACACTCAGCTCTCCAAGCTGAATGCATTCATCTTACTCTGTATCCAGGATATTTATTGGCCATTCACTGATTTTTCCCCCCAATTTAATAATGAAATAAACATTTTTCTTAACTGAAAGATCTTCTTTTAATAGTAAACTCATTGTTGTCCATTAGCCAGAAAAAACAAATAGTAAAGGCTCAAAATAGAACCCAAAAGCTTCTCTTAGTCTTTTTGTGAGTTGAACGAGGCAAACACATAATTCCTTTTAAAAGCTTTATTCAGGTACCTGAGAGATTCCTACTGACTCCTTTATCTGGGTAAAAGGAAGCATAATTACTAACCAAATGTATATGGTCAGCAAATGTTTCGTCTCGGACACAGGGTGCTGTTGTTATTGCTGCAAGGGACAAACTAATATCAGCTCACGGGCTGGATTGGAAATTCCAAAATGTGCTCAAAGAAAGTCTCATTCTTCTGCAATGCCTGAGCCCTTCTGAACACTCACTTTGCCCCTCCTATAAATGATCCACACTAGCACTTTCTAGCCCATCACCATGGTTTGATCAATAGTTGTGCTGCATATAAAGTTATGTTTTACAGGATGTCAATATTAACCTTTCCAGTGTGCATCTTTCATGATTTATCCATCAATAGCACTACTAAATATGTTTTATATGCTGCAAGCACTTATTTCTACCAGGCAGGGAAACTGACATTTTAAAGCTAACTACCTTCCATCAGGACAATCTATCTTGTCCTGGGAGACATCTCACCTGACCAGGTTGGAGCTGGCCAGCCCAGTATTTATCCATGGGAGCTGTAAGGCAGCTCCCCTATAAATTCCTCAAGGGCAAATATATTTTTAACCCACCACAGCACCTAAGATTGTCCTGAACACCAAATAAGTGCTCAATAAACATTTAAAAATTGACTTAACCATGAACCTCTATGTCACCAACTTTATCATAGATTATTTAACTATTAATAGCTATTTTCAATCACTTGCGACATGGCAGGTACTGACTAAAGGATTTTCTTATTTTAAATAATTTCGTTTAGTCCTCAGAGAAATCTGGAAAGGTAGATAATGTTACTCATTTTTATGGATAAATAAATGCAAACAGGTAGAGCAACTTTCCCAAAGTCACTTGGCTCATATAAATGCAAGAGTCAGTATTTGCAACCATGTATGACATGAAAAGTGATGCTCAATCATTATGCAATGTGTGTCAGCACCACCCATGGAGGGTATAACTTAGAATTTAGAAGCCCTTCTAAGTATTTTAAGTCTGTCCTGCACTTAGGATCATTATTTGCTATTAATCCAACTATTCGAATAACCCAGTTCACTAAGGGTGTTTTGTGCCAGGCTAGATAGATAGATATAAAATTAGATAGATAGATATAAAACTAGATATAAAATTTGAAATTTTGCCTGGTGCACTGCATTGCCTCTATTCGTTTCCTATTGCTATGGTAAAAAAAAAAAATTCCCACAAGTTTGTGACTTAAAACAACATAAATTTATTATTGTACAGTTCTGGAGATCAGAGGACCATGATCAGCCTCACTAGGCTAAAGTGAAGGTGCTGGCAAGGCTGGTTCTTTGTGGTGGCTCCAGGGGAAACTCTGTTTCTTGGCCTTCTTTGGTTTCTCAAGGCTGCCTGCATTCCTTGGCTCATGGCCCCTTCCTCACATCACCCTAACTTCCTAATTCTGTCTTTACACTTCCTATTCCTGACTCGGGTCCTCCCTCCTCCTTCTTGTGAGGACCCCAGTAATGACATTGGGTCCACCCAGATCATCCAGGACAACCTCCCCATCTTAAGATCCTTAACTTAATCACATTGGCAAAGTCCCTTTTACCATGTAAGGGTCACAATTTAAAAATCCTTTGAATTAGGATGTGGACATATTTGCAGGGCCACATTCAGCCTACCACAGGACCACGGGTATAAAATTTCCAAGTGAGTTGACATACTAAAATGAAAGTTTTCAAAATAATTAACTGAGTCTGTTTTCATGACTCTTGAAATGCCTCGACCACCCTGAGGACATAAAATGCTCTAGTGGATCAGAACATCTAGGCACTGGAGTCACCCAGGTCACCAGGGACCCACTGGATGGATCCCTGTGGCTCCTGCAGTCTGGGCAGGAGTTGGGACTGCCTGTGTAGGAATGAGCAAGGTGAAACCTAAGGAATTAAAGGCACCTGGGGAGGACAAAGGCGCGTGGCGAGTAGAGAAGCAATATGCTGCCTGCTGTCCCCGCTCAGGTCCGTGGAGATGGGAGTTGCCCCAGAGGGGCTGGGAGCTTGGAGCCCTGTCCATATGAATCTCCCAGCTCACTGGCAGCTGCTGCCTCTGGACTTGTGTGGGCAGAAATTCTCTCCAGCAGCTTGAGAACTTGCCGACTATCAGAGATGCGAGGGAGGGAGAAACAAACCGCTCTACCTACCCTTCTCACCGGACTCCGAGCCTCTCGGGGGTTGATCTCTGCTGACACCTTGCTCTTTCCTGTTCTGCTCCTCAACTTCTTCGCTTGGAATCTCTGGTAGGTTCTGGCATGTTTCCCTCAGAATTACACCTGATCTATATTTGTTTGTCTTTCCTTTTTCATCTAAAACTTTTTCTTCTTTCTGAGGTGATCTGGCAGCCTGTGTCTCCGGTCCACCATCTTGACATGTATCAATAGTCTCTCTTTTTGAATAAGTACAGTTAATCTGCATCCACTTATTTTGACTCCTGAGGTATTTGGACTTGTGTCTGCCACCTTGTTTTGCCTCCCCCCATCTTTCTTCTTTCTGTCATGTTTACCTTGTTTCTCGCCTTCTGTCAGGCCTTCTTTCCTCATTGAAAATTATGTATTACTGAAAAATTATAATTAAGTATATTTTTTGTTAGCATTTTAAAAATGGAAATGAAACTCTAAAATCATTCTATATCAATCTTCTGAATGTGGAATTAATTACCATGTTTTAATTACTCATTACATTCATTCACCTAGCTACCTTCTCTCAAACTCTCAGTTTGACCTAAAAGAATTCGTAACACAAAAAGAAAAATTCAACACACTTAAAATTATTTATATTACGCAGACTAACTTTTCTAACCACAGTAAAATAAAATTAGAAATAGACAATAAAAGATCGTAGAGAACAAACACAAGTTTGGAAATGAGCACTCAGGCCTTTAACACTTGGTTTGGAAAAGAAACTACAGTGAAATAATATGACATATTTAGAAATGAATTACAATAGGAATATTGTAAAAATTTAGGAGATGCAGCTAATGTGTTACTCAGAGGAAAATTATATCCAATTTATTTTGTACAAAGATTTTTAAAAATGAAAACATAACTGAAAATAAAAGTTCCTCCTATAGCTATGTAAGAAAAGACAAAACAAAAATCAAGTGTACATGACAGTAAGTGAAATGAAAAGCAAGATAAATCAGAAGAAGAAAACAAAATAAACAAGCCAAAAAACACCAAAGGGATGACAATAAACTGAAAAGCTCTTTTAGGAAAAAAGATCAATAAAGTAGATTTGTACCTTAAGTTACATAGATCTGAAAAACAAAATTAAAATGAACAATATTAGTAATGGAAAAGAAGGCTAAAGCATAGACACTCTGGAAATAAAAAAAATCATTTAAAATGTTATAAATAACTATGATGATAAAATTAAAAATAATGGATGAAATGGAAAAATGTCTAGAAAATTACTGATTGCTAGAATTGTCTTAAGAAAACTTGACCTCAATAAATAATAACAATTAAAAATTAATCTCAAAAGTCTTTATCTCCAAACAACAAAAAATAATTTTATAGGAAAGTTTATCTTTCAACAAATTAATATATTATAAATTATTTCAGAGAGTAAAAGATAAAACACTGTCTAGCTCACTATCTTGGGTTAGTATAACTTTGATAATATACTCAGACAAGGATAAAAGAAGAAAATGAAATTATAGACTAATTTCAACTATGAACATAGACACAAAAATCCTATATATTAATTGTAGGCCAGCATTGTATTAAATACATTTCATATAAAATATTTATATAAATATAGTATGATATATGTTTATATAGAAAATCTATGTAGATATATATGGTTTATATGCTTGTTTACTTATAGAAATGATGCAAGCATAGCTCATTATGAAACAAAACTATGCATTCTACTGTTTAACCACAGAATATATTAAATAAATATTGTATTTAGGGATTAAATAAATATTTAATATGTAGTTTTATATATGTATTAAATAATATCTATAAAGATGTAAAGTATTAAAAATGTGGATTAATACACATCTACATATGTGTAGTAAACCAAGCAAGGAGGATTCAATATCAGAAAATCTATCCATAAAAACCATGAAACCAAAAGAATAAAGGAAAGGGAATATGATCATTTTAATAAACATAGAAAAGGAACTTAATGAAACATAATACTCACTGTGGAGTTTACAAAAGCAAACAACTTATCAAAATGCAAAATGAAGGAACTCTACCTTAAAGTGATCAAATGTTATTTCTCAAAAACCTACCAAAAACAACATACTTAGTGGTGAAACTTTATAAATCTTTAAAACCTTTATAGTTAGATGCAAATTGAAGTTCCTGCTACCACTGCTTTTACTGAACATTTTGTTGGAGTTCCTAACCAATGCAATAACAGAAGAAAAAGAAAAGGTATAAGTATTGGAAATAAAAGAGGCAAACTCTTTTGCAAGAATGTTATTTTCTATATTAAGAAATCCAAGAGAATCTGCAAAGTTATTAGAAACAGATTGGTATATAGAAGATCAGCATACACAAATTTGTAATATTTTTATGTGCTAGCAATAACTGATTCAAAAATGTAATTTAAAAAGTATTTTCCACAACAGCAAAGCTTTTAGAACATCACAGACCAAAGAAATTAGGTTTAATGATGAACATAAAAAAATACTTACATAAGTAGAGAGACATAACATATTTATTGGTGAGAAGTTTCAATATCCCTAAATTTTTCATTTTCTCTACATTTATGTAAAAGTTACGTGTTTCCCCAAAAATAAAACAGGGTCTTATATTTATTTTTCCTCAAGAAGACACCCTAGGGCTTATTTTCAGGGGATGTGTTATTTTTCTTAAGTACGGTACAACAATCTACATTTATTCAAATATAGTTAAGTCGTCTTTTTCTGGAACATCATCATAACTCGCCAAACCCCAAATTTCATCCTGAATTTCTTGCGACTCTATTTCCTTTAGAACCTTTAGGCCCCAATCTCTCATGTCGAGCAATAGCGCTCTCATGGGGCAGATGAGAAGGGCTGCTGGTCTTCTTTACCACTCCGCGGCAAAATGCATAGGTTGTGCAGATACGCTGCATAGCCACGCCCATCACTAGGTCTTATTTTCGGGGTAGGGCTTCTATTGCTCAAATGCTTAGAAATCCTGCTAGGGCTTATTTTATGGATAGGTCTTATTTTCGGGGAAACACGGTAGATGCAATTTCAATCAAAATGTGTGAGGGAAAAGAATTTTCATTAATGGTGGAAACAGATGGCAAATAAAATGATTAAGAGCACTTGCTTAAATCTATTTTCAACGCCAAGGTAGACCAGTGTCTGCAAAGATTCCCCTGGAAGAGTCGAGTTTGCATGACATGTGATAACATCCTCCAGTATAGAGGAATAGTGATGCAGCAAGAATTTAATATTTTTCAGATCTGGCAGCACCCACAACTGTGCACTTTCTCAGAGCCACTGAATTAGTGATAGCCATGAGGATGATATGCTGACAGCCACAGGACTTCTTGCTAAGTTTCTGTATTTTTGTGTAAACAAATTGGGAACTTACAGTGCTTGTGTGTGGACCTCCTTCCTCAAACTGTAATCCATTTGAAATGCAAAATCACAGCAGTGATCTTCATGGAACTTTACAAGACAGTTCTAAAGCTCATATGCAAAGGTTAAAAAACTCCAGAAATAACAAAGCTAATTTTGAAAATACAATAAGGAAAGGGAATTGCCTATCAGTTGGTAAGTCGTATTAAAAGTGATAGTTAAGACATTGTGATATTGGTGCATAGATACAGAGACTAACCAGGAGATCAGAGTAGGCCAGCAATAGATCCACAAAGAAATGTCAGAACTTGGTAGGTGCACGTGTGCCAGTATGAATCACTGGGAGAAGAAGCACTTGCTACTAAGTAAGCAAGGTTGAGGTAGCTGGTTAGCCACATGGAAACAAATGAAAGTAAGTCCTTACCTCATACTTTGTAATTTTTCAGATTAGAGGTATGAAAATCAAAACTTTAAAATGTTTAGGTAAAATTAGGGAGAATATCTTTATGGGATCGTTGTTGGGAAAGGTATCCTAAATAAGATATAGAAATCATGAATCATAAAGAAAAAGATTGATATACTTGACTACATTAAAGTCTTCTGTTTAACCAAAATCTCCATTAAAAAGTGAAAAGACAGCCACAAATAGGAAGAAGATGATTACAACAGATGTAACTGACGAAGTCTTAGAATCCTGAATATACAAAGACTCCTACACAGCAAAAAGACAAAGCTTACAATCTACTCTCTTAGCAAATTTCAAGTATTCAACATGTTATTTATTATTAACTATGGTCCCTGTGCTGTACCTTAGGTCTCCAGAACCTATTCATCTTATGTCTACACATTTCTGTTCTTTGACCAAAGTCTCCCTATTCTCCCCACCCACCCTTCTGGCAACCACCCTTTAACTCTCTGTGTCTGTGTATTAGCCTGTTTGTAGATTCCATATGTAAGTGATCTCATGCAGTATTAGTTCTTCTGTGTCTGGAGTATTTCATGTTGTCACAAATGGCGGGATTTCCTTCCTTTTAAAGGCTGAATAATATTCCATTGCATATATTAATATATACACCATATTTTCTTTATCCATTGGATATACACACATAGAAAAGGTGACTATGGGAGGTGATGGGCATGTTAATTAGCATGATTGTGGTAATCATTTTGCAACATATATGTATATCAAAATATCACGTTATATACTTTGAATATATATAATTTTTATTTATCAATTATACCTCAATAAAGCTTAAAAGAAAAAGGAAAATCCATCCATCTGAACACATGAGGCAATAATAGGCAATTCAAAGAGGAAAAAACAAAGTGACCAATACACATGAAAAGATAGGTAACTTTATTAATAATCAGGATAATGTAAATTTAAAAAATTAGATATATCACATTGAATTAGAAGTTTGACAAAATAAAATATTGGCAAGAAGTAAATAACTAACTAATGTACACAGTTAATGGGAGTCAAAATAGTACAATGACTGAAAAATATTTTGGCAATTCCACCTGGCATACTCACAAGATAGACTCTTACATTAATATATATACACATGGACACATGTTCAAAAATAGTCACTGAAAGATTGTTTATAATAAAAAATGTAAAGATGTCCTAGAAGTCCATTAGTAAGATAATAGGTAAATAAAAATGAAGTTGGTATACCCATGCAATGAAACATTATACAACAGATAAAATGAGTCAACTACAGCCAAATGTGTCAATATGGGCAAATTGTAAAAGTTAGTGCTTAGTTAAAAAACAGGTTACAGAATTATCTATGCAGTGGGATGCCATTAACATGAAATTTTAAAACACATAAAACTGTAGTATGGATTTTATGAATACATATATATGCACTCAAAGTTTAATAATATACAGGAGACAGATATGCAAAACATCCTGATAGTGTAATCCCCAGGGAGGGAACAAGAGACTAGGATTTGGGTTGGGTACCAAATGGGTTTCAATTATACCCGTAATGTTTTATTCCTTTTAAAAAGGTTTAAAGCAAAAAATAGCAAAATTAAGACTTGTTAAATCTTGATAGTAGGTATATAAGTGCTCATTATATTATTCTTTCTACTTTTCTGAAAGTTTGAAATTTTCAAAATAATAAAAATATAATCATCAAAACTTAATTGCAAAACTTTATATTCGGATTCAGTTCTGTTTAAAATTCTAAAAAGTGTGTTTGTGTGTGTGTGTGTGTGTGTGTATGCGTTTTACTTTGCTAGGACTGCCATAACAAATCCCACAGTCTGGGTAGCTTAAACAACAGAAATGTATTTTGTTACAGTTCCGAAAGCTGGAAGTCGGAGATCAAGGCATCGGCACGGTTGTTTCTTCTAGGCCTCTCTCCATGGCTTGTAGACAGCCATCTTCTCCCTATGTCCTCATATGGTCCTTCCTCTGTGTGCATCTGTGTCCTCATCTCTTTTTCTTATGAAGAAACTAGCCATGTTGGATTTGGGCCCACCATAATGACCTCCTTTAAACTTAACTACCTCTTAAAGGCTCTATTTCCAAATACAGTCACATTCTGAGGTACTGGGGATTTGGATTTCAACATATGAATTTGAGAGGGTGCACAATTCAACCCATGCCTCTGTGTGTGTGTGTGTGTGTGTGTGTGTGTGTACAGAATATTTTTATATCTTCTAATCTTCTTGGCTATGCAGAGTTCCAGCCTTTATTTAAAATCTCAGTATTTCTGTCTAAAAAAGGCAAGTAAATAATCATTAGTGTGCAGGAAATAATAATATAAATTTTAAAAACATGAACTAGATTATTTTTTAAAAGAAGTCAAATTAAAAATGATCGTATTACACCAAAAATGCTGTGAACAAGAAAATTTTTCTTTGCATCTAACTTTAAACTTTTCTATCCTACTTCAATTAAGGGGTTTGTTTCATTGAACACTCCCTCTCCCCCTTATTGTAAATAAAAAAAAGCACTCTTATTCATTTCATGTGACCTGAAATGGTCACATTTAGAGAAAGAACACATTATTAGCGATGATGACCAAAGGCATCTCTAAAAAGTGGTTTAAAAACTATCTGCTTTGTCTGTGGTGTCTGTGTCTAAACTCAAATGGATAACTCAGAGGTGAGCCCACTTTTTGCAACATTTATTATTGTACAGATCTAGAGAAAACTCAGGTCAAATTATGATCCCTGACGCTGAACCACTGTGTACAACACTAGAGAAATAAAAAAGTTCTAATCTTTAGGAGGAAATCAGGGGAGGAGGGATTTTAGGACTTCTAAAATCTCTAACCCCGTTTGTTGGAAAGCTACATCATCAGCAATTATTTTCTGAGCACAGATAGGGCACACATTCCTTCACCTGGTACTTGGGGTATGTCCAACGACCTACAGAAGACCAGGGGACAATGTAATATGCATTCAGGCAACCACCCTCAGCTGTCTTCCAGGATTATTAAGTACCCGGCACTGTAAACTCCTACTTGTTTCTTTAAAAATTGTTAAAGCAGAAATGCCAGCATATCAATAGCAGAGTAATATCCAAATCATATATTATTCCTTCCAAGAGGCTAGAAAAAGGCTACGTGCATCCCCCAATGAGGACAAGACTAATCGCAGAGCCAGTGCCGAGCTGTGGAGATTTCCCCGGGGAGCTCATCATTTCATCACATGTCACAGCTTCGCTCAGTCAACCTGCTCTCCAGACCAGCTTCCCTTCCCTCCACCGGCACCGCCATTCTGGGGAAAGAGCTCTCTAGTAAAATCTACCTAAGATACGGCACAGGCATGCATGATAGCAGTGCGTTAAGAAAACAGGTAGATACATAGGCCCTCCCCTGCTTGAGGATAGGGTTTTTGACTCCCACCAGCACCTAGACCAGTAATTAGTAATGCATGGCGACTATCTGCCTTGAATATTCAGGCAAAACAGTCCTGACCACCAACAGTCCACATGTCATCTGGAAGCACGAGCATGCTCACATGCGTGTGTGCATACACACTCACACACATGCTCGGGCACATATTTAGAAGGGAGATTATCAATAGGATTTGCCACTCTGCTTTCGAAATTCCCGCTTAGCTAGATCAAGACGCAGAACTCTTATAACCAGAAGGCTGCAAGGTTTTGCATTATTGCCTTTATCCTACATTCAGATTGTTCAGGTAGGGTTAACCCTGTCACTTTCCCATCATTTGCAAAACAAAATCTCCTCTTGGCTTTGCCCATTTTGACTACAGGGCCAGAGGAAGGCATTCATTTATTCATTCAGAACAGGCACAATTACACCTCCTGATGGTGGAGAATGTGGAGCAGTGCCACCATGCAAAGTATGAAGAAGTCACAGCAGCACATGGGTTGACCTGGCCTGAGGTCCCCAGAAACCAAGAGCTGCCTCTAGTGACAGAGGCCTCAGGCAGATCAAGTGACAGAGGACGGACCCTGTAGAGAGCACAATGCTGGCCACAGGGTCAAAGAATCCTAGGATTCTTTGGGGTTCCTGGAGGGTGGGTGCAACTCTTTCTAGCTCTAAAACGCCACGGTTGTGACTCAGAGCTGCCTCAGTCTTGCTAGCCACAAAGAAGTTAAATGCTCGCCGGAGTGGCATTGAATCAACCTGGCCAGAGATTAAATGTTCTTTCTATCCTTGATTGCCCTCCAGTTACACCGCAGTCCCTCAGCCCACACTTCGGAGAGAGCCAAGATGGACGACGAGGTGCTGTTGAAATATCTTGCTGACATTGAATAGAAATGAAGAGGTTGTCAGCAAAGCCTTCTGCGAAGGTGGCGGGGATGACGGGAGAGGGTAATTGTTTTCTGAAGTAGAGTTGTCACTCTGTGTTAATAACTATACATGACCTTTCTGTGACAAAGGTTCTTTGCTGGGTTCCACATTTGAGCGGCCAGAATGATTTAAAAGTTAAGCCCTGACAACAGGGGACAGTCCATTTGAGTGAGCAAAGCACTGCACTTTGTTTTCTCCAAAGCCGTTGCCTGTCGTGGAAGCTGTGCGGAAGGCAAAAAAGAAGGGTGAAAAATAACACAAGTGCCACTCCCCAGAGCACGCCGGGCTTGGCAACTAAAGAGTTGCATGCTTAAAATTGCAATTCAAGTACTTTTTAATAATCAACTGAGCCTCCATTTCTTCTTTTCGCTTCAGGGATAAGTGGCTAAAAATAGCTCATAAATATTTGTGAATCCCCGTCCACCGCTAGACCTAGCCAAACCTCCCAGTGTAGACTCTCCTTCCATTAAAATTGATCTCTCTATTCAACTCTCACTCTTTAATTGATGTCTTTGTCCCATTCTTGTTTTGCATTCCTCCCGCCAGCTTTCCCAGAGCTTTGCGGGCACGGATGGCCGGCTATCCCCTGAGCTGTTGACACTCGTCACGTGCTCTCTGGAGAGTTTTATGGTACATTATCCTCAGCTGTTATCTCGCTAGGATCTTCTTTCCAACTTTTCCATGAATCCATCAACTTGTCTGGTCTCTGGGCGCAATAGAAACTCAATCGGAAAATGTCGATTTCAGATGGGGACCTATTAGTCAGAGGCACTGTGTTAGGTCCTAGGGAGAAGCAAAGGGTCACCTGTGAGCCTTGCTCTCAAGGCACTTCCAGGCTGGCGGTGCAGACACAGCCAAGAGAGGAGCTGGTGGAGGAGGCCACCTGAGGCTGAGGAGATAGCTGCCAAACCTGGGTCGCAGGAGAGTAAGGACCCAAGGTCAAGAGTGTCCTGACACTGAAAGTTCTTCACTTTGCATACGACTGAACTGAGGCCCAAAAGGTGCAATGATTTGCTATTGGCAAGGATCAGCAGAGCCGGGACCTGTGTCACATTAGTAGGAGCTAATGCTCATAATGATCAGAAACACATTTCAGGAGAACTTGCCCAGAGTCAGGCCCTGTGCTGAGAGCTAGACATTCAGTCTCTCTTGTCATCCTCATCACAACCCAAGAAGTTGGCCCTAATATTATTATTTTTTTTCATGCTTACAGATGTGAGAATTAATAGATTAAGCAGCTTTTCCAAAATCACAGAGTCCAGAGAATGAGGGAGCCAGGCTGAGGATCCAGGGTTCTGTCACCATAGTCTGTATAACTTTGGTCTTCTACTCTTTATCTAATTTCCTTCAAAAAAGAAGAAAAAAAAAATAAAATAAAATGAAGTGAAAACTCCTTACCCATGCGCATGATTTCCTTGCTCTTTGTGAATCCCCAGCGAGCCTGGCCTCTTCTCGGGACTTGTAGGTGTCATTAAGAGCATCCATCACAGATAAGATCTTTCACCAAAGGGCCTTGCTTCCCTCACTTGTAAAATGAGTGGGTCCGACCAGGTAATCTCAGAGGTCCCTTCTGGTTTTTAGCCTCTATGATTCCAAACAAGGGTTGCCATCCTTGAAGACTGTAAATTTCAACCACTTTTACAAGCCCTGAAGAGGAAGGAAAAGAAAGAAAGAATTGATCACATGCTTGTGCAAATTTAAGTAATAGAAAACAGAGATGCTACCCTTGTGAATTCCTGGGTGATATGCATGACTTGGAAAAAGAAGAAAAGTATTGCATGCAATACCATAGGGCACCTTTAACTCAGCCTTTCTTCCTGAAATAAAAATACAACCGAGTTTTTTAAGTTAGTTGGTTGATGGATCACCTTGTTCCTCCTCATCATTCTCGTATGATTCAACAAACATTAGAGAGAAATTTTTCTGCTTAAATTCCTTCCTGCAACAGAAGTAAATATCTCACTTTTATAAAAATACATTTCTTAAAGATAAAATACAGTTCTACAATGCTGTTTCAGATATATTTGCCATAAGTCAGATACCCTCGTTCAAATAATGGACTATGAACATAATCCATCTTGGGGAGTCAAGAAGTACAGAACTTGGTCTTATTAAGGTGCTCTGTTATGAGGCCCAGTCACTGATACAATGAATTGTTTTTCAACAGTGCTGTGGCTGCCACCATAAGTCTTCAGCTTGAATGAAAAGGCAATTAAGAAAGGAACTTGGAACAAGAAACTCAAACTAAATACTCTTCTTTTTCCAGTTCTAACATAATTAAAATGGTGTGCAACTGCCAGTTGGCTAAAACTAAATAAAAATGGGCAATTAAGGGACACCGGTGGGACAAGCTATATCTCAAAAAACTCTCTTTTCTACTAGTGCCATTTGAGTCTTACTTTTCTTTTACGCAGGAGAAGTTTCTGCTATGGTACAGTAAGCTCTGCATGTGGGCAATGGAAAGGTTGTATATCCCGATTTCCCATTTCACAGCCCTCAGCTGCTTTAGAGCTGGATGACCTTGAAGGACATAATGCACTTCCTGCTGCTTTGCACAGGGGCCATTAGCCTGAGTGTGTTTAAAACCCATAGCCCAGGCCGGGCGTGGTGGCTCTCGCCTGTAATCCTAGCACTCTGGGAGGCCGAGGCGGGCCGATCGCTCAAGGTCAGGAGTTCGAAACCAGCCTGAGCAAGAGCGAGATCCCGTCTCTACTAAAAATAGAAAGAAATTAATTGGCCAACTAAAAATATATAGAAAAAATTAGCCGGGCATGGTGGCGCATGCCTGTAGTCCCAGCTACTCGGGAGACTGAGGCAGGAGGATTGCTTGAGCCCAGGAGTTTGAGGTTGTTGTGAGCTAGGCTGATGCCACGGCACTCTAGCCTGGGTGACAGAGTGAGACTTTGTCTCAAAAAAAATAAAAAAAGAAAAACCCATAGCCCAACTTACCTTCTTATGGAGCCATGATAAGAAAGCCTTAGTCTTCCAAGAGGGCAAAAAATTATCCTCCATCAAGGACTATATTAGCAATCTGTCACTGTATAAAGTGACAGAGTACTACAAAACTTAGTCTAAGTTTCAAAGTTAAGTTCAAAGTCCGACAAAGTACTACAAAACTTAGCAGCTTAAAGAAAATACGGAATTGTCATCTCACTTTGGGTCAGGAACTTAGGCATGGCTTAGCTGGGCTATCAGCTTGGGCTGTCTCGCACAAGCCTGCTCTCAAGTTCCAAGTGGAGGAGGATTTGCTTCCCAGCTCACTCAGTGGTTGTCTTCAGACTATAGTGCCTTAGGGGCCCTGGACTGAGGGCCTCCAACCCTCACCGGCTGCCAGCTGGAGACCACCCTCAGCTCTTTGCCATGTGGCCTCTTTAACATGGCAGCTTCTTTCAAGGCCAGCAAGACACTGAGCCTGCATGCAATCGTTTGTAACCTAGTCGTAGAATTGACATCACATCACCTTACCGTATTCTCTTGGTTAGACATAAATTCCTAGTTCAATCAGTCCACACTCAAGGGGAGCAGATGACACCAGGGTGCGGATACCAGGAGGTGGAGTTCATTCTAGTCATCCTAGAAGTCATCTACCACAGAACAAACAGGGTTCCGAGACTTGACCATCCGCAAATGATAATTAGAGCCTGGGGTTTAATCAGTTAGATGAGCCTTCTTCCCAATTTTTACAGCAAAATTATCATTCTAGGCCAGGATACATCAGTTTTAGGTGCCCTTCCCACTTCTAATTCTACCTATACATGTTTGCTTGTCAGAGCTACAACTTGAAAATGCAATCTTTTCCTTTATAGTAGCTAAAATGACACTTAGATTATTTCTCCCATAATTTACAATGGTAACTCTTATAGTTTATTTTCTGTTGATACTGATATGATCTAACCATATAAACTGTTCTAACTACTTAGTCTACCAATAAACCCTTGTGGCAACTTGGGCAAGTTACTGCCCTATTTTGGACGTAAATTTTCTTACCTAAAGACAAGAAGTTTGCATTAGACGGTGGCCAAGGTCCCTATAGCTTTGCCATTATATGGTTTTATTTGGAGTCCACCTGAAGAAATACTATTGAACATCTGGCTGGATTACTTGTAGTTGATATAGCCAGCCAACTGTTCGTATTCAGTGTCAATCCGTTAGGGTTCTTTCTTCTAGGCAACAGAACAGATTCTGACCAGCTCAAGCTCAAAATGGTGCTTTGAGGGAGGAGGGAATTTATTGTAAGAATAGTAGGGGCTCACAGATGTTTTAAAAAAGAGTAGAAAAACTAGGTCACTAGAAGGAACAGAACCGCAGCTCTTTCAGGGTTTTGTAGCAGTGAGGCCATCACTCTGAGCCCCAGGTATCTTACATTCCCGTGTGTCTCCTCTGATTAAACTGGTGTTTAAATTCACAGGAGAGAGATTCCGATCAGCTTCCTTTGGATTATCGTCTCACCCTGTCACCAAAGGGAAAGCCTTAGGATTGCCGGTCCCACCAAAATCACGTATGGCCAGGGAGGAGCATTTCCATAAAAGAACTGATGTCAAGTAGGTTCAAACCATTGACACCGTTACTTTCAGCCAGAACAATGTCTCAGACGATGAACATTGGTGGGAGATATTTTAGGAATACGTTATCCACACTCAGTTTCTCCAGCCTTATTTATGGGTCAAGTTAGGATACAGAAAATGTATTAAGTTTAGCTAAATTAGCTTTGTTCTAAGAATGCCTTCATCAGGCCAGGCGCGGTGGCTCACGCCTGTAATCCTAGCACTCTGGGAGGCCGAGGCGGGCCGATCGCTCAAGGTCAGGAGTTCGAAACCAGCCTGAGCAAAAGCGAAACCCCGTCTCTACGTCTCTAATAAAATAGAAAGAAATTAATTGGCCAACTAAAAATATATAGAAAAAATTAGCCGGGCATGGTGGCGCATGCCTGTAGTCCCAGCTACTGGGGAGGCTGAGGCAATAAGATTGCAGTTTGAGGTTGCTGTGAGCTAGGCTGATGGCACAGCACTCACTCTAGCCTAGGTAACAGAGTGAGACTCTGTCTCAAAAAAATAAAAAGAATGCCTTCATCAGTCAGTAGTACTTAACAGTAGCCACATCTATCTGACTGGAATGTAACCACCAGGAAGGCAGGAATCCTTGGTTGACTGCTGCATCACAAGTCCTAGAAGAGGGCCTGGCGTGTAGTTAACCCTAAATAAACACTGGTTGAATAAATACTTTGAATGCACGTTGCTGGCACAAATGCAGGTCAGAACATGCAAACCATATCTCATAAAGAGATATGGCTCTAAAATCAATTTGCAAGGGGGAGCTATGTGTCATAAAAGTTACCACAGCATAAATATCCTGGGGAACTTTGTAAGCCACACTGAATCCTGACATTTTAGAACATTATTCTACATAATAGCTCCAACAGGGTTCCTTCTGAAGGTTCTTTGGTTAAGCACCATAAAATGCATTTCCTTTGTATTTGGTGGCCATGATGTATAAAAGTGTGTATTAGTAAACATTTTATGAGAGTCCTCAGGAACCAAGAAGAGCTGAACACACTCATCTGCCCCCATCTTGTGCTTCTTCCGGGACATACATGCACACCTGTGCTGCCTTTCTGGAATGTATTAAATATCAAGATCCCTAAAGACACAGACATGACTGGACATAGTATGACTATAAGTTGGAAATTATGATAGCAAAATAACCAGAGATACGCAGGGATATATATTGCAGTGTTATTTTTAATAGCAAAATTCAAAGCAATTAAAATATAAAATAGTTGGAGAAAGTTAAATAAATAGTTTATGTATATGTAATTAAATATTCTACATCTTTTAAAACTCTTGCTGGCTGATAGTAAAATGTTACCATACCCAGTGAGGAAGCTGAAACCAGAGACATGCAGTTCCTTGTACAGCGTTAAAGTGTCATAACCTCTAGGCTGGAAAGTGGACCTCTGGTCATTTGGTCCAACTCTAATAACGTGAGTCTTCCAATGTGCCTGCTGCCTCCAATAGGTGGTGTGATAGGCAGAATAATGGACCCCAAGGATATCCTAGTCCTAATCCTGGGAAGCAGTAAATATATGTTATTTTACATGGCCAACATGAATTAAGCTTGCAAATGGGATTAAGGTTGCTAATCAACTGACCTTAAAATAGGGAGATTTTCCTGGATTATCTGGGTGAGGTCAGTATAATCACACAGGTCCTTAAAAGTGAAAAAGGGAAGTAGAAGAAGGTCAGAGGGAAATGTGACATGGAAGAATGATCAGAGACCTAGGACACTGTTGGCTTTGAAGCTGGAAGAAGGAATGCAGGCATTCATAGAAGCTGGAATGGGCAAGGAAATAGATTCTCCCCTGGAGCTTCCAGAAGAACATATCCCTACTCATTTTAGCCCAGGGAGACCGATTTTGGACTTTTGGCCTTCAGAACAGTAAGATAATAAATTTGCATTAAGCCACTAAGTTTGTGGTAATTTGTTAGAGCACCCATAGGAAACTAATACAGACGAGTAGCTCTCCAGTCCTTCAAACGGCTTCCATATTCTAAAGATATTGCAAGGCAATGTGGAGAAATGGACCGAATGTTTATTAGCCACATTAACCTGAAAAGATAGACTTTGGAATACATTTCTGATGTCTCACCTCAAATCTTAATGCAAAAGTACATTCCAATTCATTGAAATGGTATGATACAACAGATCTCACCACATTATCTTGCAATTACATTTTGCTTTGGCTGTCTCAGTAGGGGTAAGTTACCTCTCAGATGTGGAGGTGCATAGTGTCCTGAGATCCTCTGCTTTCTTAAAAATTCTTAGACATAGATATGGTGATTAATTAAATTTCTTGGCCAAGTGAATAGATTATAATAACTGATGAAGTTAAAGACTTACTTAAATGTTTATTCATAACCTGTAGTCTGGACATTCTCAGTAGGGATTTAATAAAGAGTGTTTACCAGCCTTGAACTGTCGGAGAATAAATAAAGGAGTCATCACATTAAATGGTTACATATTAATCATTATATTTCATAGTTGGTCATAGTCATTTTATTTATTACTATCATGTGCATAAAGTACAATATTCGGAAACATATAGACAGTCACATATATTCAGGGTTTATAACCTAGGAAAAGTGAGTTCGCTTTCTCTGTGTGCCCTTTGTTTACTTGCATGAACCAAAAAATGCATTTCTAATTATGTCAGGACATCACCCAATGATGCCACTGCTGTTAAAAGATCGCAAATTAAATGGCAGGAACTGAAGGCAACCCGGAGTTTTCTGAGAGCAATCTTAGAGCTTGGAGAATTCATAAACCAAGTAAACCTTCTGACATAACTATAAAATGTGGTATAAACCCTAGAAAAAAATGGCCATCTTGAAAGGGTAACAGCACTTTTATGAGAATTCCAACCGCACCATGGCAACATCAACCCGTCAAAGCAAATGAAGGGTAGTAAAAGTAAAATTAAACATGATGAAGGGGACACCAGCTTGCTAACAGCTTTCCAAGCAGTAAAGCTTTCAAATGTTATCTCTTCATTGGTCTGTTCAATCACACATGCCTGCTACCAAGCTCTATCATATTATGTATCTTTCTCATCACTGCAGCCTGCCACGGGTTTGATGGACTTGTCTGTACATTCACAGAGGAGGGGAAGAGAGCGCTCCCCCTCCCCCGCTGCGCCCCTCCTCATGCACCCTCATTCCTCTCTGTCATTCCTCTCTCCCACTGTCCTCTCTTGTCCTTGTTCCGGTGTCCAACATGAGTCTCTCTGGCATCAACAAAGGTTGCTGTGCAGGCTCTGAGCTTTGGGGACTAAATATAGATCAAAGCCCCATCCTACACTCGGTCATGCAAGAAACAGGTTCCACCGTGCATCTGACTTTGTCCTCTCTCTTTGCTTCCAAAAATCATCATCCATCCTTCCTCATGGTTCTTTTTCCTCCCTACTAATCCCTCTTCCCAACCCCTTCTGCAACCTCCTGCCGGGAAAATTGTGAGAGCATTTTCGTATGTTAACTAACAGACTAGCTAATCCCCTGGTCTGAATACCTTTCCCTGTCTGCCAGGACCCAGAAATCTCAAGGTCACATTTATTCCCTGACCTACTCAACCACCAGGGAGTCAGGACAAAATTCTGGCCTTTTCTTTCAGTGCTGTAAACCTCTCTCAACGCTATTTCCCAGTTCGAAACAAATAAGGTTCCCATTCATTGTGTGTGTGGTGTTTGCACATGCCAAATTCCTCAGCCTTTAGACCATATGAGTTATTCAACTGTATGGGAAGAAAAAAGAAATACAAATGACTAAACAGCCAACTTAGGCTTCCCATCGCCCACACGGTGACGAGGAGATACAGGAAAAAAATGAAAAGCCCGGATACCACGCTGTGGTGCTTACAAATAGTCAACAGGGGGTGGGAAGGGGAAGCAGAGACCAAGAAAAGGAGGGCGAAGTTGCCACAGCCAAGTGTCTCATAAAATTGCCATGTTTTAGCCTGAGTTTATTGTCTGTTAGTGTTGGTAATTGCATTGCTTTCTCTGCTGAGAGCTGGTATGGGAACTCACCTCCCTTTTCTATGGTCAACATTGAAGTGTGTTCCCAGCTAAATCAGCTCCTTTGATTCATTCATCCATTCAACAAATACTTACGGAGCCTCGACTGTTTGCAGAGTAGGAATTCAAAAGCATTTGAAGTCTGAGAAAGGGCAGTGAGGAACTTCTGCACGGGGCGCTTAGAGGGAAGACACCTAGGGGAGCCATGCCTGCTCCACCATCCCTCTTGGCACACTTCTCTCCGTGTCTGCATCGAGTCCAGTCCCAGGCACTTTGTTGTCCTAGCCCTAGCCTCCAGCCAGGGACCCAGATGTCTGTCTGTGCTGCTTTTCCATCTCTTATTCTGTCCCTATAGGATTACTATGTAGTTCTCCACCTCCTGCCTACAGTTGCTGCTTAAAATGCAAAGTCTACATGAAATTATGGTTCCAAAAAGAACCACACGATTGTGTGTATGCACAGACACACACGTGTGTTCATGCACATGCACGTGCACAGACACACACACGTGCTTTACTTTTGTTGTATTATTCTTTACTTCAGTTGATGCTATTAATAATATAATCAAAGCAATTGGCATCTTCCCCCAAAGTGTAAGAATTTGGTTATGTGGTGTATGATGTCAAAGCCAAACATTATACTTTGTGGAGGGTTGTCATATAAGCTGAAGGCGGGATCACAGAAATTTAGGGTGGAGAAAGCATTGAGGTCTTGATAAGCAGAGAGCTGTTTTTCCAATCACAGTCTTTCACCAGTTTGCTCTGTGGCCTAGTTAGTCACTTTTATTTAAAAATATAGACATAAACCTACAAATATGTCTCTATCCGTACGTTTAGCACTGACTATATGTGAATGCTTTGTACCAGGTGTATTAGTTTGCTAGGGCTTCTTGGTGGCTTAAACAACAGACATTTATCTTCTCACAGTTCTAGAGGCTGGAAGTACAAGGTCAAGGTGTCCTTGGGTTTGATTTCTTCTGAGGCTTCTCTCCTTGGCTTGTCAATGGCCACCTTTTCACTATGTCCTCACGTGGCCTTTTCTCTGTGCACGCACATCCTGGACATCTTATAATAATGGCCTTATGTTAACGTAATCACCTCTTTGAAGACCTTATTTCTAAATATGGTTACATGCCAAGGTACTGGGGGTTAGGACTTCAACATATGAATTTGAGGCAGACACAATTCAGTCCATAATATTAGGTGCTAGGGCTACAAATTAAATGGGGTACATACAATTCTTGCCCCTTAACGATCCAGTCCTTGAAACAGAAATACAGTTAATTATACCATAGCGTAAGAAGCGTAGTTTTATAATAGAGGCAGGTACTGAATATCGTGAAGACACAGAAGCGAATTTAACAAGGAGTCACAGACAGTACTGAGAGAAAGATAGTATTTTCACTGGGTCTTGCAGTCTTAGTAGGAATTTTCCAGGGGAAAACTGAAGAAATAGAAAGGTAGATATGTAGGGTTAACTCAGTGGCCTATGTAGGCGAGGGCTGTCTCGTAGTAAGGATCTTTGGTGATACTTTGGTGGAAAGAAATGTGCCCCAGCCATCCTCAGCCAATTAGGCCCCTGACTGGTTTAAATCTCATTTGAGCCTATTTGAGCCTCAGTGAATTTTATAAGTCTTTACTTTGTATACTGTGCTATCTTAGGGTCCCTGGAGAATAGAAAAGACATTCACCATATCTCTTTACAATCTAGATAGGAAGATCAAACATGGTTGATATAACCAGAATAACATTACAAAGTAACAAATG
The DNA here is from genome assembly GCA_008086735.1 of Cheirogaleus medius. Taxonomy (NCBI): domain Eukaryota; kingdom Metazoa; phylum Chordata; class Mammalia; order Primates; family Cheirogaleidae; genus Cheirogaleus; species Cheirogaleus medius. The sequence goes on from VBSM01003143.1 coordinate 47,905,827, forward strand.
AATAATTCCAAAAACTACTAACTTCTTCCACTTTAGGTGTATTTTTCCTTCTGGATAAAAAGAAAAACTGTTAGATTGAATCTTCTCTAAGCTCTGCTCAAGGATCAAATGGGCTGTGACAGTGTTTCTCAACTTGAGTAATATACTCAAATCATTTCACAGACCTTCCCTATATTAGTTTAAATTACTGATGTTATTTAAGAGCATAGACTCAGGAGCCACATTGCCTGGGTTTGAATCTCAGGTCTGCCACTTACTAGTTATGTGACTTTGCCCAAATCATTAAACCTCTCTTTGCCTCAGTCTCTTCATCTCTAAAATGGGGATAATAACAATACTTATTTCCACAATATGGTTATGAAAATTAAATGAGTAAAATTTTGCAAAGCACTTAAAACAGGTCACTGGCATATATTAATATTAGGTGTCCCATAAGTGGTAAATAAAATTTTGTGTAAATATAAACTAGGAATGAAATCTTTATGCATATAGTTCTTACTCGACTATAAAAAACAACTTGAAAATTACTCAGCTATAAAGCAAAATAATTTGAAAATTAAGATAGAACAAAACTATAAATCAAATAAGATTCAAATTACAATGTTTTTTCGATGTGATGGATAATATTGTTTTTGTGAACCTAAATTGTAGAAGTTGCCGTTTATTATATAGAGATTTAGTTTCAGATCTAGTTCTACTGTGAATTTTTCCTGTATTTTGACTTTAAAAATATTAATGCAGAGGAAGTCTGCATGCATAGTAAGCTTTTCAGAATGCTATGAGTACCATCAAGACTTTGTTTTCTAGTTCACAACAATCAGACCTCATCCTTTATGAGCACTGAAACCAGTGAGCAGTCCTGGAATGCCCATTTTAATTAAAGATAATGTCATCATTACATTATCAGTGGATCCTGCAGGAAATTGCTCTCTAAATCACATTTTTGGTTTGTTTTTCACTTTTAAAATTTATTTATTAAAACCTAAGACACACACACACATTATCCTAGGCCTACACAGGGTTAGGATCATCAATATCACTGTCTTCTCTACATCTTCTCCTATTGGGAGGTTGTCGAGGGCAATAACAGGCATAGAACTGTCATCTGCTATGGTAACGATGTCTTCTTCTGGAATACCTTTTGAAGGACCTGCTTGAAGCTGTTTTAGAGTTAACTGTTTTTTTTTAACAAGTAGAAGTACACTCTAAAATAACGATACAAAGTATAGCATAGTAAATACGTAAACAGTAATATAGTTGTTTAGTATCATTGACAAGTATCGTGTACTATATACAATTGTGTATGCTATGCTTTCTAAGACTGGCGGCACTGTAGGTTCGTTTATACCAGCATCACCACCAACACGTGAGTAACGTGTTGCACTATATTATAATGACCAGGACATCAATAGGCGATAGGAATTTTCAGCTCCATTATAATCCCATAGGACGACTACGCTATATGCTGTCCGTCATTGACCAAAATGTTGATATGCAGTGCATGACTGTAGAACCAGATAGGAAACACAGGTGAATGGATCATTTGCTGAATCTTTGCTAAGTTGTCTAGGTTTGAAAAGAATCCATATGTCTAAATAAATATTCACTTGCAACCCTCATTTGTGTCATAAGTTTTGGAATTATAACTGTTATTACTATAACTGTATATGTGATCATTGTTACTACAACTATATGTATGTGTATATGAGTGTACTATACGTATGTGTATATGTATACAAACACACACATATATGATAGCATATACCATTTATTGAGCAACTCCTATGTGCCAGGTATGGTGACCAGCGTTTTATAATGTTATTTTCATCCTTATAATAACCCTGAAAAACTGGCATTATTATTCCCATTCTAAGAAGGAGAAACTAAAGCCTAGAGATATTAGATAACCACCCAGAAATGTAGGGACCCTGTGCCTTAATTCTTTGAAAGACTCTTCAACAAGTACCTGCTCAGCTTAACACAGACTTGCTCGTATCTTGCATCTATCCTACTTACTGTGATGAGGTATAGCCCATACCCAGAACAAGAATATCCAACTTGAATGGCGGGCAGATCGCAGCCAAGCCACGGGGAGTACTATTTGGAGTCTGCCACTGTATTACTGTAACTGGAGACCGGAGGAAGGGTAGTTTGCCTAAAGTCATAATGAACATTCCATAATGCTGATCCCATGCCCAGCCTTATTTTCAGCTTTTTACTTGGCTCAACCAATCCTCACAGCACCCATAGGAGGGCTATAATTATTGAAATCATTTTACAGACAAGGTAAAACAGAGGCCTAGAGAGTTGGAGTAATTTGCCCATGGTCACAGAGTTAGTAAGTGCCCAGCTGGGACTTGAATCTGGACAGATGTACATTTAGCAGCTGAGCGTTTAACTCGTACACCAGTACCAGTAGTTTCAACACACCTACTGCCTCCTTAAATCCTGCTCCTCCTCAGTTGCCAAGTCCCAATACATCCAGGGTTTCTTCTAACCACGTTATGTTGTAACCATCATTACCTTGTGATGTTTCATTACCATAACTGTCTCCCAAGTGGCCTTAAGCTGGTCCTCCCATCTGTGCCTCCACAAACCCCCACTGAAGTTGATGGGCCAAAGGCAGTCAGCTGCTCTTGCTTGCCATCCAATTTTACTCCTCCCCACTGCTCAAACTATTCCCGGAGTTTTGCCTTCTGATGCGAGGTTTACAAGGGAGTCATAATCACACAATTACCCTCAACCATGCCGTGCTGACAAGGCAATCATCTGTCAGCAAACGACCTTAGCGGCTCTTGCATGGGGCTGTCTGGACCACACTTGGCAAAATCAGGTTGTTGCCATCATGCCTTCTAACCAAAGGAGAACAACAGAGCTCTCCATTACCTGGAACGGGAGCACAGTTTTCCTGTCCACACGCTGAGAATCAAATAGAAGCCACAAACAAAGGGGCGAAATATCTCACGACCAGAATACCTTTGTCCTATCTCTTTAACTAGAAAGAGTTAAATGTGTTTTGTTGACAGCTCTTGGAAACCAATTATAATATCCTGTGCATATCTTTTCCCTGAAGGGTGTGTTCTATTGTTACTGGCAAGTTTGTCTTCTGGAGACCCAAAATTGAGTCACTCTACCTGGTCAAGGGATAAGGAAAAAGATTGATTTAGAGACCCATGGGACACTTAGGACACAAAGCCCCCGTGTCCTGTTAATGCTGAGTAGGTAAGAAAAACCATTCATATCATTGCATTATGAAAAATCGTCCCCCCCCAATATTTAGTTATGAAAAATTTCCAACATACAGAAAAGTTGAAAGGACTTTACACTGAACATCCGTATCCCACCCCCATCCCATTTAGGTTTCATTTTACCTGTTATATGCCATATCCGTCCATCTGTCCATCCCTCTATCCAATTAGGAATCCACCTTATTTTAAAATGCATTTCAGCGTAAGCTGAAGACTTTGGTACACTTCCCCCAACACACATTATTAATTGAATTTAATATTTATTTGTACTTCTCTCTCACTTTTTTAGTTTTGAGGCAAAATTTGCATACAGATGATACAATGTAGAAATCTTCGCTGAGTTTTGACATACACATGCATCTGTGTGATTCAAACCCCTCTCAAGAGCATCACTGCAGAAAGTCCCTGCACGCTGCATCCCAATCAATCCTCTCCCCCACCTCCCTAAAGGCAACCACTATTCCATTTTTTCCCCCACCACAGATTATTTTTGTTTACTCTAGGGTGTCATATAGATGGGATCTTAGAGTAGGAACTCTTTTGTCGAAGGTTTCTTCCCTCCGCATAATGATTTTGAGATGTATCCATCTTGTTGTATGTGCTGGTAATTCATTCCTTTTCACTGCTCAGTAGCATCCCCCGTATGGATATACCACAATTTGTTCATCCGCCACCTGTTGATGAACATCTGGGCTCTTCCCAGCTTTTGGATATTGTGAATAAAGCTACTATGACATTCGTGTACAAGTCTTTGTGTGGGCATATGTTTTCATCTCCCTTGGGCGAATCTCTCTATTCAAGAGTAGAATGACTGGTGAAAGGACAGGTGTATGTTTAGTTTATAAGAAATCGCTGGTCTTTTCGTCAAAGTAGTCATATCACTTTACACTCTAGCAGTGTTTGAAATTTCAGTTTGCACTACATATTCATTGATATTGGGTAATGTGGATCTTTTTAATTTTAGCGATTCTCATTTTGGGGGAGGTGCCTCATTGAGGTGTTCATTTACATTTCCAAGATGACTAATATTGAGCACTTTTATGGTCATCCATAAATCTTCTTTTGTGAAGTGTCTATTCAGATCTTTGGCCAACCCCGCCCCCTACTTGTTTTTTTTTTTTTTTTTTTAAATGAGGACCTGGTCAAGCCTTGGCTCTATTTCCAGGGGGACGGCGTCATGACACGTGTGCACGTGCCTGCATTAGGCAGCTGCAATTCATCCCTGCATCTCCATCACCTGCCCAGGCTCAAAAGAACCCGAAGAGATAATTTTTGAATAAATGTTGGTTGCACTCCTCATTTGCTGGGCGCTGCCAACAGGCAGCAGGAATTGACGGCTTGTTAGTAAAGCCTGGCCCCTTTGTGAGATGTTTTCAGAATGATTGATTTACAATAAAGTGGTTCCTGGTGGGTGCATGCAGGTGGAACTGATGCGGATCGATTCCGGTGGCGCTAACTAATCAGCTGTTTAAACTGGCAGGGAGAGTGCTCAGTGACAGACACAGCGCGACCATCATTTTCCCCCTAAGATTACAAATTAACTTGTTCGGGTGTGCGCTGGGGTGTGTGACAACTTGGGGCCAGCCTCAGAGGACAGGACGGCAGCTGTGGCTTCGTGGAGGCCTCCCTGGCATCCTGGGCGAACAGCGCACTGGCTGCAGGAACAAAGATCTCATCACTGAAGATGAGGGGATTTTTCCTCACTGGACCCCCTCCCCAAGTGACGGGGCCAGCTGAATTTTAAAGGGCCCACTCCTCTGTTCCCATTTTCTTTTTTCTCTTAGCTAATTGCCTGACCCCATGGCAGACCCGTTTCTTTCCCCCTCTTCCTTTCTCCACATAGGATGAGCACTTAGAGAACCAACTTCTTCTCTCCCATCTTTGCTCTTGCAGAAAGTTCAATATCCTCAAATCCAAGCTCTTCCGAGTTGAGGAAGGCTATTATTTTGTTTTGCTCTGTTTTGTTTGTTTTTAAGACTCTTTGCTTTATAGCAGGATTGAACTGTGGTACCCTTTCAGGATAAAAGATTTTGCTTTTGTGACAGTCATTACAAAACCTGATCCTGAAAATCGCGGGGTTGTGGGCTGAAGAGTCCAGGTAAGGCGTAGAGAGCAAGGGAGGTCATGTTGGAGGCACTGATGTGACTGTGGCCCATTCATGGCCACCCATAGGAAGACCTAGCCTAGCTGTAGACTCCGGAACAAATTCTGGCCTCTGACATTCGACTGGTACTTCCCAGCCCACAAAACGCTTTGTGATACATTATCTTATCCTCGTGATTGCTCAATGAGAGGGACAGGGACTGCCATTTTATATATAAGAAAATAGAAATAAATGACACCCTCACTGAAAGCGATGAAACCTGACCTCAAATGCAGGTATTTGCATTTTAGTATTTCCAATCACAGCTCTGGAAGAATGAATTAGCAGGCCAGATAATCTATGTGCTATATGAATTGTCTGGAGTGGCATTCTAATATTAAAAGGTGAATCTGTTACATTCCAAATTACCACTTCAAAAGGATTTGTTTCTTCAGGACTTGATAGTATTACTCCAAAGTGCTTCTGGAAGAATAACCAGGTGGGAGCTAGCACAGGCTGTATCTAGATATCAAAACTTAGTGTAAAGCTCCAATAATTAAATCAGTGTGGCCCCAGGGATAAACAAGCAGACAAATGAAGTAGAATACAGGGCTTTGTAACAAACTACAGTATTTGAAAAAACAAAATTGATAAAAGAGGCATCAAGAACTTGTGGAGAAAGGATGGAAAAGATTAATCAAAAAGCAGCTGTGGAGAAATTGTGTAGTTATTAAGGCAGAAACAGAATACTTAGATCCTTAACAGATGCCAAGACGTTCCAAAATAGATGTTCCAAAATAAATACCAAATATTTCAAGGTCAGTGTAGAAATCCAAGTCATAAATGTCTTCAAAACATTTAGGTGATTATTTAAGTCTTTGACTTAGGAGAGATTCTCTAAGCAGAAAAGCAAAGGAAAAAAATTAACAAAAATATTCATGAATTTAATACATAAAAAATTTCATATATCTATAAAACAATACAAAGATTAAAAGCCAAAAACAAACTAGAAGGAGTATTTGCAACAGTCACGCTGAAGGGTTAATGTAACTTAATATATAAAATCTTGTTCAAATAGATAAGAAAAAACAGGAACCTCAGTGGATAAATTGAAGCCAAGGATAAGAAGAGATAAGTTATAATAGAGGAAATAAAAATGTTAAATTACCTTTTCTGTGTAAGTTCACCAGCAAACAAAGGATTAAAAATTAAGGTAATGGGATGCCATGTGTTATCTCAAATTAGCAAAGATGAAAATATGATAATACTTAATGTTAGCAATTATGTGATAAAACAGACACTCCCATACACTCACGGATGAAGGTTAAATTATACAACTTCTCTGGCCTATATGTCATGTTGCTCCTACTGATTTCTCTAGTCTTATCTCAAATTGCTTTCTCCTTTGCTCTCTGTTCCAGGGTAGGAACATATTTTTTCAGTTGGTGTCACATGGATGTTCCTTATTCTTAGAAAGCTATCAGACTCCCCTCTGCTTCCTCCTTCTGACTTCATCCTCCTCCTTTTCATTTAAGCTCTTTTACTTCCCCTCTTCCCCTCCTCTGTTTCCTCCTCCTCCTCCTCCATTTTCCCCACTCCTTCGCTTCTTGCATGTTTATACCTTTTCTCCCCTCCATTCTTCCTCTTCTCCTTCCTCCCTATGTCTCCTCCACGCCACCTGATTAAGACTTACCCTTGAAATCTCAGATCAAACATTAATTACTCAAGGTAGCTCCTTATTCTCTTCCAAAGAGTCACGTTATCTGAGTATTTGCTCTCATAACACCTTCTAACTTTTCTTTGTAACACTAATCACAACTGGAATTTATATATTAGTAATTGTAATTATTTCATTAAATCATTTTTCCCTCATAGGCTTACATGGACCATGTCAGCTTTTAGTCATCACTGCCCAGTGTCTAGCAAGTTGTCCGAAAGTGAGTGGATACATGTTTGCTGAATGCCTTTGTGTGTTAACTTCCCAAAAGAGCATAAGAATAAACTGTTGCCTAAGCAAAACTAAACTTATTAAACTTACTATAGGGCCCAGCGCAGTGGCTCGTGCCTGTAATCCTAGCACTTTGAGAAACTGAGGCAGAAGGATCGCTTGAGGCCAGGAGTTCAAGACCAGCCTGAGAAAGAGAAAGACCCGCATCTCTACAAAAAAACTAGATAAATTAGGAGAGTGTGGTGATGCTTGCCTGTAATCCCAGCTACTTGAAAGGCTGAGGTGGGAGGATCACTTGAGCCCAGGAGTTTGAGGTTGCTGTAGTTATGATCATGCCACTGATCACTAGCCTGGGTGACAGAGAAAGATCCTGTCTCAAAAAACCCAACTCCTCCCCTCCAAAACAACAACAACAACAAAAACAACCCACTGCAGTAATGGAGAGGGCTAATTTAACAGTCCTAATCATGTCTCGGAGGAGAGTAGTCATGGGTAGAAATCTTTAGGGCTTGGAGATCTGGGATCAACAGATTTAGAGCAAATATTTCAATATGAGGATTTTATTGGGAATGACCAAAGCTTGTGATGTAATAGCTTAAAATAGGTAATGATAATAACTAAAACAGTGAGAAAAGCATCTTTAAACAAGTCTTGGCAAGCAAAAGCAGTTTGATATGTGAGCTACTTGCATCCACAATCAATCTATTGTTTTCAAAAAGGGTCTGTTCATCCAGATGTACAAATTAATTATTCATATATATTAGTTTTCAGAAACTTTATGAAGCTACCAGTGAAGTTATTAGTTTATAGCCTTATGTTAATGGGCAACATTTCCTGGAAAAAGGGTAAAATTACATTGTCATAACTGGCCTTAGTTCTCAGTCCTGAGAATTCAGCTTTGTGGCTGCGGAAGGTCTCCGTTTCCAGATTAATGAATAGAGTGCCATTGTGGCAATATATATATATATATATATATATATAATGTTTTTTTTATGCTATTTCATAGTAATTCTTTTTTAGGAATCTATCATAAAAAATCAGATATACAAATTTTATGTACAAGGTTTGGCAGTGTCTCTGTGTGAAATTGGGGCAACCATTAAGAAGCAAGATGACCCAGCCCTTGGGAGAAAAGAAGGCCTAGAGCTTAAGGAGAGAGAGGTGGAGATGAGGTGGAAAAATCGTCAAGGATTTATCAATTTTGCTTTTGATCCATTTATGGAAACCACATTCAATATCTATCGAGGGTTTCTCCTCTTCTCTGCCCAAAGCTGAGAAACACACACAGATGACTCAAGCTCTAGAAAAGCGTGTGATTAAAGCCCTGACTACAGTCAATCAATGAGTGGGAGACATGTCGATCTCAGCTCATGTCAGACTAACAATCACCTGGTGAGACTCCACGGCTCGGAAAATGCTACAAATTTCATGTAGTGACAAGGCTAAGGTTTTTTTCTGAATATCCACAGCTCTTTTTCTGACTCTTCTTTATCATAACAATGCATATAATGTGCAAGGTAAATGTTTGTTCTTTTATGTCAAAATTACCTTTGTTCTTTTTTGTCAAAGGTAATTTTTTTTTTTTTTTTTAAATCTGTGTCACTGAGTATTGGCAACTGAGACCCTAGATGCAGGATTGTAAGAGAGCGAGTGAGCGAGTTGTGGTTCTGAGTGCATAGCTCCTTAATGGCTGGATTTATATCCCTAGATAGCTTCCAAATAAAATCCCTAATATTAGGGACAATACAAGATGATAATAGAGAAAGGCAAGATTTTTTTTTTTCCAAAAAGGAAAGACATAACAAACTATACGTCTAAGATTTTTTTTTTTTTTTTTGATCAATGTTACAGTGCAGAATAATACGAGCTGGTTTGTGAGTACTGAGGAGAAAAAGCAGCTCCCACTGGGACCCAACATGGGGTCGTTAAGAAAAAATAATGACAGACAAATCCCATTTACTGCTTTTGGTATTGTTTGGAGATTAAGAGTATGTAGCTGTTGTATCTAGATTTTTCTATGGCATTTGATCAAGTGTCCAAAATACCTTTGTGGACAGATATGGAGTAGGGGTACTCACTCAGTAAGGTGGGTAGCACCTGGATAAAGGATTGTACTCAGAGGTATGGATAATATATTAGTTTCAATCTGCATGAAGATTTCTACTTATGCATTTTCAGAATAACTCTGACCCAGTGAAGATTAGTCATAGTGAAATAAAAGCTTATACTGAGCAGTGCTAACACCTTAATGAAACAAGGTCATATTCAGGGTTGGTTAAGACTTTGTATGTCCTGCAACAGAAAATCAATAAATGCCTTCTGTCTCACAATTTTTTGAAAACTCATGAAACTTGATGTTTTAACGATGATGATGGTGATGATATTTTTTTCTGGGTTACCTGAAGTAAACAGCTTCAGGGTTAAAACGTACAGCTTCATTGAATTATTTCAAAAGAGTATAGAGCTTCTTTTTCTCATAGCACCTATCAATGTCAAATCTACTTTAGCCAATGATTGTTAACTTCAACCAATAGACAATAAAAGCTCAAGATCAAAGAACTCTTCAGTAATTGAAGGAAGTAGATGAGCTGGAGCTAATTCTGAAATAATTAGTCAAAGTCTTGTGAAAACAAAAAAGATATGAATATTGTATTGCTGCATCCCATTAAAAGGGTCATCCTCCTAACATATATAATTGTGTTTATATCATTCTAGTCACCACCTGGACCATGTTAGGAAATCAGGCTACTAAGCAGTAGATGATAATTCATAAATAATAAAGTTATGGATGTCAATTACTTTGTACTTACACATAATGTAAATCTCACAATACATGTGGTAGCCAGATAGAAAATAGAATGTCACTTTTCATATGACAATATCATATATTCTGTAAAAGTTATGGGAAAATATGTTTTATAATTATTTATTGAGCAAGTGTTTATATATTCTCTCTTATTCTTCTAGGTACCAAGGACATAGTGGAGAACAAGACACATAAACAAAAAGGAAATGCAGGGGAACGATAGATTCAATGAGGAAATAGAGCAGGGTGGTGTGTGAGAGAGAGATTGGGTGGTGGTGGTGGTGGTGAGATAGTTTCAGTGGTCCAATGAAAAAGTGACCTTTGACTTGATTCCTTAATTATTAGGGAAACTCAGGCAACCATGTGGTGATGGGGGCAGAAAGTTCCAGGCAGAGAAAGGGAGGGAAAATCCCTGAAGTGAGAATGAGTATGATGTGTTCTAGGAACCAAGGAAGGCTTTCATAGCTGGAGTCCACCTGCAAGAGGCTGTATTTCAGTCTAAGCAAAATGACAAGCGATTAGAGGGTTTTAGGTAGGGGAACAATATTACCTGATTTGTTTTTAAAAGGGTCCCTCTTGGCTATGGAGGGGATTAGGGGGTGTAATGAGTGGGCGTGGAAGCAGGGATAATAGAAAACTCTTCCATCAATCCAGGCAAGAAACAATGTTGGCTTGCACTAGGGAGGAAGCTGAAAGATGAAGATTGAGTCCTTCAGGATGTATTTGAAGGTAGAGCTAAGAGGACTTGATAAGGTATGGATGAAGTAGAATATGAAGGAAATAGAGGAATCAAGAATAGCTTCTAATGTTGGAGCTTGAGTGAATTTAGTGGATGGTAGTGCTGCTAAATATGTCCCTAGAATATGTCCTGAGGCTAAAGATCTGTAACTTACATTGACTAGTTTGCCAGACATTTGGTCAGTGCTTGTGTTCAGAACAACTCCAGGCAGAGACAAACAGAATGAAGAGCCATGATAACATTGTCTGGAAACTTCAGTCTGGCCACATCTAAAGGCAGAAGACATGCCTGGACTTGATAGCTGTGTGAATCAATAAACTCCCTCTTTGCTTTAGCTAGTTTGAGTTGAGTTCTGATCCGTTGCAAACAAAAGATTATAGACAAAAATATTGCCTCATTGAATTTGGTAGGGGAAGACAATTAACACTTTAATTCCTTGAAGTTGCCAAGCATAATGCACGCCAGTCTCAATTAACCTTAAAATAGCTTTATGTTTAAAGTTGAGAGATACAGGGTCAGAGGTAAGCACCTTGCCTGGAGTTGCATACATTTTTATGATTTCACCACTGATGTATCTGACTGCAAAGACCATGCTATTTATATTATACCATATAGTCAGGAAACATAGAAACTAGATTTAAAAATAACAAAATATAATTTTTGGATTTCTCTCTTTTAAATTAGTTTCTTCTAGGGTTTTAAAACTGCGGGAGAGAATAAAGATGATTCTTAAAGCATCAGATATTAATAGTTTGATCTCCAAGAAGTTTCTTTAGTAGATGTGGTATGAGCTGTGAATCATTTATGGGTGGACTTTCAAAGCCGCTTTGAATTTTAAAATGGAATGTTTCTAGCCTAATGGTCTATAGGTTAAAAGCTGGAAAACGTTGACTTTTTTCCCCTTTGCTTAGTGAGACCATACATTTCATATGTATGTAGGGAATGTGGAGCCAAGCAAACCCTTCATTTCCATGTCTCTCAGGAGGCTGTGAGAGATTGACGAGGAAGGGCGAGCAAGGGATATAAAATCACCATCCCAGATTCATGCTGAGGAAACTCTTCTCACCAGCTAGATGGAGACAGGTGTACAAGAAGGGTTTCTTCCTAGGTGCAAAGAGGTGATAATTAAACATAATTTGTAGAAGAAAATTAATAGTGATGGACTTGAATCCTTTATAGCAAATGTAAATTTCAAAGCAATTTTGTGTGGAGAAGTAAAAAGCTATAATATATGGCTGAGTGGTATATGCTGACAGTAATGGTCCTCTTGTGCAGTGAGTTATTAAAGACTTTCATCTCCTGGTTTTCAATAATGAAAAGGGAGGCAGTTTGGGGGCATTTTCTGAGATATGTCTCTTGTGTTGATTTAGCTTGTACAATCAGTAGGTTATCTCAACAGCTGAATGGAAAAGGTTAAGTTTGCTAAGGAGGTAAAAGACTAAAAATGTGAGAAGCATGCTATTTTAGAAAGATGTATTATTTCCTCTCTGATACTAACACACTATGATTGTGAGCAAGTCATTTAATCTCTCTGAGGCTTGGTCTCCATATCTTGTCCAGGAATCTTATTCATGGATTTTTCCAACTCCAATCACCTATAATTCCTTTATTTGATAAAAATGTCCTCTTGGGAATGAGCTTTCCTTCCCCTCTTTAAGGAGTTTTCCCTCAAGAAACCTCAGGTACATTTTTCTCAGTCATTTTCCCTCTCTGTTCTCTTATATTTGAAAAAGATTCTAAAATCAGCTTTGGGACTGGATCTCCTTCATTGAGCAAGGAATACAGACGGGGAAGGATCAGAGCCATATCACAAAGCCTGGTCTTCAAACTCTCGCAAAGACCTGCAAAAGGAAATTTGTCTGGGAACCTAGAGTGCTGCTTAACTGCGTTATAAAACCACTGACCATGGGTTTGGGATATTCTTCAGTGTTCCTGGCTGTGAGGATTAGACCACAAGGAAATGAGATATGGAACCCTGAAAGAAGGAAGAGGTCATATTGCTCTCTGATAGTTTACTATATTTATTAAACATCAGAGGGGTTAAAAATGAGGGTTTAATGTTAATAGAGTTTATAGACCTTAATAAATAATGCATGTGCTAGAACAGAGACAGAGTCGTCTGAAATTGGTATATTTGCCAAAACCAATTAATCAATATTGATTCATTATTGCTAACTAAAGTCCAAACTTTATTCAGATTTACTCAGTTTTTATGAATATCCCATTTCTGGCATAGACCATTACATTTGGTTATCATGGCTCCTTAGAGCCCTCCTGACTATGACTATTTCTCAGCCATTCCTTATTTTTGATGATGACCTTGACACTTCAGAAGAGTAATGGCCAGTTATTGGATAACAGATTTCTTAATGTGGATTTGTTCGATATTTTTTCTCATGATGAGGATGTAATTGTGGGTTCTTGGAAGACCACAGAGTTTGTAAAGTGCCATTTCTGTCCCATCATATTCAGTGTACATGCTCTGACCCCGGTGGGGCAAAGGCAATATATGTAACCTAAACATTTGTACTCCTGTAATATGCTGAAATAAAACACACACATACACACACAAAAAAACCCCACAAAAATAAATATCCTCCAAACACACACACATGACTTATCACTGATGGTGTTAAACCGGATCACATGGCTGAGATAGTGTTTGTCAGATTTCTCCATTGTAACATTGACCTTCCCCTCTCCGCTCCCCTGCCCACTTTCTTTACTATGCTATTTGGGAGGAAGTCAGTATGGGCAACTCACAGCTAAGGGAGAAGGGAGTTATATTCCACCTTCTTGGGGAAGGGGAGTAACTACATAAATTGTGGTTTTGTAGCATTCTTCTATGTGGCAGAATTGTCTATTCCCATTTATTTAATCAATCATTTATTTATTAATATATCAGTATGAATTATAGACAATTATTTTATATTTTGGGTTATATTCCAATGCATGTTATTTATTTTGTTGCTCAAAATGTTCCAGCTGTAGCCACTGGGAGCTCTTTCGGTCGGTTCCTGTGTGCCTCTGACACAACTCCATCGCTTTGTTTTGTTTTGTTTTTTAGCACTTCCTTACTTTATGACATAAGATGTTCCAGTATTGTCTGATATATTCATTGCCCTAGACTTACAATCTGCCGTTTCTTCCAGGAGCCCTAGCTTCTTTTCTTGGAAAATGGTATTTGAAACCACGATTTGGGTGCTGGGTATGCTCTTTGCTGAGCTGTGTCATTGCTTCTAGGCACTTTCAGCAGAATGAGGTTGGGCATATATGTGTATACACTAACCAGCATGTACGTACATATCTACAATTATTTTGACATTTATCCATCTGTATCTATATTAAGCTAAACATAAGTTTGCATTGGTATGTTCAACTTCAATTCAGCATCCCATGATTCATTCAAGGACTTCTCCCCTTGCTTATCTGTAATTTCCAACTCCAACAGTGAAACCTGCTCCCAAGATCTGTCATCCATTTACTTGTTTGCTCAGTTTCATCATACAAGCATTGTGTTTTGAATCATTAACCTTTACTCCAGTGAGAAATAACTTTACCAACTAGAGTACAGTGCTTACAGGCAGTCTCTTTTGCCTTTAGTCAAGCAGTCTTCATTCATTTTCAAAGTTACTTGGGTCAGTATCTCTTCTCCCCTACTCCCTTCAGTGAGATTATGTCATACATTTGTAATACAGTTAGACTCATTTGACACAGTCTGCATTCAATCCTGGATCTCCAAACCTCCAAACTGATTATGAAAAATATACATATATTAAGCTTACATTAATGTTTATTTTTTGTGCTATAATGGTTTATGAGTTTTGGCAAATTCGTAGTGTAATATATCCGTCACTACAGTAGCGTAGAGAATAGTTTCAACCCTTATGAAATACCGTGTGCTTCACATATTCTATTCCCCTCCCCTCTCCCCTGCAGGCCTCTAGCAACCACTGATCTGTTTTCTGCCTCTCTATTTTTGTTGTTTACACAATGTCATGTAAATGGAATCATATAGTATATGGTGTTTTTAGTCTAATATTGGTGAAAGCAATATGCAACATGTATTTAAGATTCATCCACGTGGGTTGCTTGGATTGACAATTTGTTCCTTTTTATCATTGAACGATATTCTATTATATAGATATACAACATTTTGCTTATTAATTTACTTTTTGAAGGCATCTTGGTTGCTTCTAGTTTTTAGTAACTATGAATAAAGTTGCTATAAGCATCTGTGTACTTGTTTTTGGATGGGCATAAATTTTCAGATCAGTTTGGTAAATACCTAGGAGAACAATTGATGGATTGAATGGTAAGACTATGTTTGGCTTCGTAAAAAAAGGAGCCAAGCGGGGAAGTTACGGTTTAATGAGTATAGAATTTTAGTTTGGAAAGATGAAAAATGTTCTGGAGATGGATGGTGGTGATGGTTGCACAACAATGGGAATGTACTTAATGCCACTAAACTGTACACTTAAAAATGGTTATGTATAGTTTACCAGAATTTAAAAATATCTAGTCTAAAAAATAAAACCCCCCAAACTGCCAAGCTGTCTTCCAACATGGGTGTAGCTTTTTGCATTCCCACCAGCCAGGAATAAGAGTTCCTGTTCTGCATCCTCACCCACATTTAATATTGTCAGTTTGCTGTCATTGTAGCTATCCCAATAGGTGTGTGGCGAGATCTTGTTTTAATTTGCATTTACCTAATGGTATATGATGTTGAGCATCATTTCATATCCTTATGTGTACATACCCATTGGTGATGGGTTTGGTAGATATTTTGCTCCTTTTTCAATTGAATTGTTTGCTTTCTTCTTGCTGAGTTTTAACAGTTCTTTGTACATTCTGTATTTGAGTTTTTTTTATCAGATATGTGATTTGCAAATATTTCTTCCAAGTCTGTGGATTTTCCTTTAATTCTATTAATGTATTTCACAGGGTTGAGTTTTTAATTTTAGTAATATCCAGCTTGTCTATTTTTTCTTTCATGGATTGTGTTTTGGTTTTTTATCTACATGATCATCACCATACCAGTGTTATGAGGGTTTTCTTATAGAAGTTTAAGTTTTGTATTTACATTTACGTCTGTGTTTGTTGGGAATTAATTTTTGGTGAGATTTATGTGTATACACACACACACATGCTCACACAAACACATGGCATATATATGTCCAGTTGTTTCAGCACTATTTGTTGAAAAGGCTATTCTTTCTCCGTTGAATTGCCTTTGCACCTTTGTCAAAAATCCGTTGGCTATGTTTATGTTGTATCTTTATTCTCTCCATTGACTCACATGTCAATTCTTTCATAACTAGCATGCTATCTTGAATGAAAGTGTCAGGTATAGTATGCCTTTAAATTGGGGTATTGTGACCCCTCCAACTTTCTTCTACATTTTTCAGCATCGTTTGGCTACTTTAGATCTTTTGATTTTCCAGATAAATTTTAGAATAATCTTGCTGGGATTTTGACTGGCATTGAGTTGACTTTATAGATCAAGTTGGCAAGAAGTGACATCTTAACAATTGTGAGTTTTCCAACACATGAACATAGAATGAGTTTCACTTATTTGGACCTTTAAAAAATTTCTTTTATCAGTGTTTGTAGTGTTCTACACACAGACCCTGGACATACTTTGTAGATTTATGTCTAAGTATTTCATTTTTTGGTGATATTGTACATAATATTTTTAAAATTTTAAATTTCAATTGTTCATTTGTGGATATATAGAAAAGCAACTGATTTTTGTACATGGAACTTGTATCTTGTCACCTTGCTTTACTCACTAACTAGTTTCAAGAAGTTTTATTGTTATTTGTTTGCTTGTTTTATGTAGAATCTTTAGGGTTTTCTACATAGACATCATGTCCTCTATAAATAAAGGCAATTTTGTTTCTTCCTTTCCAATCTGTATAACTTTATTTTTCCTTGTCTTATTTCACTATCTGGGATTTCCAGTATATTGTTGAAAAGATGTGGTGAGAAGCAATTTATGTAACCAAATTGTTTGTACCCCCGTAATATTTTGAAATAAATTAAAAATAAAAACTGATGTAGTGAGAGAAGATATCCTTGCTTTGTTCCAAAACCTAGGGAGAAAGCATTCAGTTTCTCATACTTTTTGTTACGGGAGTTTCTTTAATATATCTTTTACTAGGTTAAGAAAATTCCTTTTATTCTAGTTCCATTTGTAAATCATAAATGAATGTTGAATTTTGTCAAATATATTTTTACATATATTGATATGAAAATATTTTTCTTATTCAGTCTGTTAGCATAGTGAATGACATTGATTGATTTGTGATGTTGAACCAGATTTGACTTCCTGAAATGAGTCCCACTTGGTAATGATGTATTATCCTTTTTATATATGTCTGTAGTCAATTGACTAGCATGTTGGTAAAAATCTTTTTGTCTATGTTTATGAGGTATACTGGTCTATAGCTTTCTTCCCTATAATATCTTTACCTGGTTTTCATAGTAGGGTTGTTCTGGTCTTACAAAATGAGTTGGGAAGTATTCTTTCTTCTTTTATTTTATTGAATAGATTGAGAAGAATCGATATCATTTCTTTCTTAAATATTGTTATAATTCACCAGTAAAACCATCTGGACCTGGTGATTTCAATTTTGGAAGGTTGTCAGCCATGAACTCAATTTCATTACGAGCTATGGTACTACTCAGATGATCTGTTTCTCTTTGAGTGAGTTATGGTAGTTTATGTCATTTGACATTGGTTCATTTCATCTAAATTATCAAATTTGTGGGATAGGGTAGCTTGCTGCATTTCCTTGTTATTCTTTTAATGTCCTTGGTAGTGGCAGTGATGACCCTTCTCTCACTGCTGATATTGGCCATCTGTGTCTTCTTTTTCTGTTTCAGGCTTAGCCTGTCTGGACGCTTGTCGATTTTTGTTAATCTTTTCAAAGAAGCACTTTTTTATTTCATTTATTTTCTCTATCTTTTTTCTGGTTTAACTTTTAAACTTCTTTTCTTCTGCTTGCTTTAGGTTTAATTTGTTCTTCTTCCTCAAGTTTTCTTAGAAGGATGTTGAGGTTATTGACTCTAAATCTTTCTTCTTTTTTAATATATGTATATAATGCTATAAATTTCCCTCTAAGCACTGTTTTTGCTATATACCACAAATGTTGGTGTTACATTTTCATTTAATTTAAAATATTTAAAAAATTTTTTTTAAATTTCTTTTTTGATTCAGTTGTTATTTAGAAGTATGTTGTTTAAATCTCTAAATATTTCGGCATTTTCCATCTATCTTTTGTTATCAATTTCTAGTTTAATTCTGTGGTAGTCTTAGAGTATACTTTATATGATTTATTTTCTTTTTAAAAATTCAAGGTGTATTCTATGGCCCAGTATATCATCTATATTGGGGAACGTTCCATGTGTACTTGAGAAGAATGTGTATTCTGCTGTCCTTTAATGCAGTATTCTATACCAAGCCAGTTTAATCAAATTGATTGATAGTGCTGTTCAGGTCACATATCTTTACTGATTTTAGCCTGTTTGATCTGCCAGTTACTGACAGAGGTGTGTTGAAGTCTCCAAACATACTAGTAGATTCGTCTATTTCTCTTTCTGTTCTGTTAGTTATTACCACATGTATTTTGAAGTTCTGTTGTCAGGTACATATGTGACTATGTGTGTTATGATTTCATGGAGAATTGACCTCCTTCTATCATTATGTAATGTCCCCTTTATGCTGCTATTTTTCCTGTTTTGAAGTCTTCTTTGTCTAAAATTGCTATAGCTACTGTAGGTTTCTTTTGACTAGTGTTAGAATATTACATCTTTTCCATCTCTTAATTTTAGCTAGAATCTTTATATTAAAAGCAAGTTTCCTCTAGATGATATATGATTATCTCTCTTTCTCCAATCTGACAATCTCTGATTTTTAATTGTCATATTTAGACCATTTACATTTAAAGTGTTATTGATATAGTTGTATTAAAATCTACCATCTTTGTAAATGTTTTCTAATTATTACATTTGTTGCTTCTTTTTATCCCCTGTTTCTCTTTCTTCTCTGGCATTAAGTGAGCATTTTATATGATTCTTTTTTACCTCCTCTCTTTGTGGTCATTTATACTTCTTTTAAAAGTGTTCTTAGTGACTGGCTTAGAGTTCACAATATATGCATTGAAAATAATCTAAGTCTACTTTCAAACAATACTATACTACTTCATGTGTAGTACTAAGACCTTATAATAAAGCATTTCCAATTCCTCTGACCATCTTTTATAAAATTTTGCTAAAATATTTCACTTATCCATATGCCATGATAACCCAATTCATTGTTACTATTATTGCTTTAATACAACAGTTTTCTTTTAGATGGTAGATTGAGTACTAAAATGAAATATTTTATTTTTACCTTCGCTTATTCCTCCTCTGATACTCTTCCTTTCTTTATGTAGATCTAAATTCTGACCTATGTAATTTTTCATCTGCCTGAAGAACTTTTAATTTTTTTTGTAGTGCTGTTCTGCTGGCAACAAATTTCCTATTTTTGTTTGTCTGAGAAAGTCTATATCTCTTTTAGCTTTGAAGAACAGTTATTCTGGATATAGAGAATTCTGTGTTGGCAAGGTTTTTTTGTTTTAACACTTTAAATATTTCAGTGCACTCTCTTGTTGCATGCATAGATTCTGATGAAGAAGTCATCTCTGTTCTTATCCTTGCTCCTATATAGAGAAGGTTTTCTATAATTTGTTTCCACATTTTCTCCTTATCTTTCATATAATATAGTTGAATATACTATGCTTGGATGTGTTTTTGGTATTTATCTTGCTTGGTGTTCTCTGAGCATCTGGGCCATGTGGTTTGGTATTTGTCATTAATGTTTGTAAAATCTCAGCCATTATTACTTCAAGCATTTCTTCTTCTGCCCCATTCTCTCTTCTTCTGGTGTTGAGGCTAGGATATCTCCCCACAGTTCTTGAATAATTATGTTCTGGGCTTTTCTTTCTATTTGTTTTTTAGTTTAGAAAGTTGCTATTAACCTATGCTTAAACTTACTGATTTTTTCCTTGACTGTGTTGTGTGTACTAATGAGTCAGTTGAAGACATTCTTTATTTTTGACACTGTCCTTTTGATTTCTAATATTTTCTTCTGATTTTTTTTAAGTTTCCACCTTTTTGCTTAAATTACCCATTTAGTCATGTCTATTGTTTTTGTTTTTTCACTAGAGCCCTTAACATATTACTCATAGTCATTTTAAATTCCTTATCTGTTAATTCCAACTCTGTGTCATGTTAGAATGTGTTTCTGGTGATGCTTCATTTCTCCGGGGTGTTTTTTCTTGCCTTTGGTATGACTTAATTTTTGGTCAAAAGTCAACATGTGGAATCAGTAATAGCTACTGAGGTAAATGTGTCTTTAGGGGGAGGATTTTTGTTAATCTGGCTATGAGTTGGGCTGTGTTTAATGTTTGTTATAGCTTTAGATACTTGAGAGTCCAGATTCCTGTAGTGCTATTTCTTTTTTTGTTTCCTCTGTTGGGTTTGAAGTTTCTCTTAGTACTACTCCTCAGAGTAAGTCTATATGTTCTATATTTTCAGCTGAACAATCCTGTTATTATACTGCAGGTTTGTTGGCATGGTGGAGAGTATGGGAAAGGAAGGGAGTCTCAGTCTCTTGGTGGACCTCTGTCTAAGGGTGTAGCCTTCACAAATGTTCTTCTCCTTCCCTCAGGGGTATAGCTCTCCCACCTCCCCTGACTACCATGTTCCCAGTATATTTCCTTGAAGCTCTGTCTCCTGTTAATTTTGTTTCTTTTGTTGTTGTTTTCTCGTTTGTTTGTTCCCTTAGGTAAAACACACAGCTAGAAGAAACTGCTGAGGGAAGGAAATCCATTTCCTTGTTTTCAATAAGGTTTACATATTACTCTATGGCAAAGTATTTCTCTTTGGAGAATAAGCCTTTCTTTATTTACTTTTAAATTTTATTAATTTTTTTCTTTTCTTTTTTTTTTAGTTTCAGAGTATCATGAGGGTACAAACAATTTGGTTACTGGTCCACACTAAGGTGCTCCCATGGAAGTAATAAGCCTTTCTATAGAGAAGGAAACGGGAGGCTCACACTTGCTGCTTTTTCCGTCCCCTCGTCAGAGCCACAGGAGATTTTTGCCGTATCTTCACTGTGAGAACCTAGCAGCATTCGTGGATGGAAAGCCCAAGAAAATGTGGGGACTCTCCTTTGGTTGCAGCCCCCAGGAATATGTCACAATCAAGCTAGTTAGTATTCAGCCTACAACAATTTTTTCAAAATTATTAGAAAAATAAGTGGTTCTACAACTTACAGCTTCCATTTGCTTCTGCTCCAGGTAAGCAAATCCCCAGTGCTGTATCTCTCTGGATGCACCTGTCTCTCAGATTTTGGAGTGGCAGTTTACCCTGTGACCTCAGTTCTCTGATAGATTCAAAACCAGTTTTGATTTTCAGTTTGCCCAACTTTTTATTGTAATGACAGGAGTGTTAATTTCCAAGCTTCTTACTTGTCAGAGCTAAAATGGGAAAAGCCACGTCTATCAATTTTAATAGGAAAAAATCCTATTTAATAGGAGATGTGCTCCATTTCAACCCTAGGGACTCAAACACTTTGCACAAATAGAAAGATATATAAATTGAACAATTAAACAACTTTATGTACGCGATAAGCAATAATTTAGGAACCAACAAATACATAAGGTAATACGTGTTTATTGTACTTGCCAAAGAATGAACCAAAACTTTCAAGAGTGGCGTTAGTGGAGGAGAGATGCAGGGGGTGACTCTTGGGAAGGTTCATTCACTACCCTGCACCTCTTTCTTGGTGAACATTTTGAATTCAGATTGAATCTTGCACTGAAACTCTTATAAATAAAATCAAAGAACAGAAAAACACCTATTTAAGGGGAATAAGGCTAAATCCAAAAGGACATTGAAACACATGGAAAAAGCATGCACACTCAACAGGCTGAAGAGTTGAAGAAACAACTTCTTATCCATCTCACTGGCATATATTCACAAATAAAATGTTTAGGTTCATTGAACTATAACTTGTAGTTTAAATTTGTTCCATGTGATATTCACTGACCAGAAAGTGTGTCTAGTAAATTGGCAAGTGTGTCATTGCTTGAAACTGTAATGTTGAAATGCCACATTTTAGAGTGTATTTACTTAGTGTGTTTTTAGGTGAAAAAGTCATTATACCAAAAAAGAAAAGAAGTTGTGTCCAGAAAACGCTGTATTTTTGCAAGAGCTATTATGGCAAAGCATCATTAACTAAGCAATCCTTACGTGTGGTAGTTCTGTAATTAGTTCTAGTTTTGATTTCTTTTAAAGTTTGGAATCGGTTAATTAGTAACTATGTTTCCTCCAGAGCAAAGTAAAAATCATAGCACACTCTCATTTTTCTCAGCTTTGCCCTTAGCCTACACCAATGCCCACGGGACAACCGCCTGGAATTTTTGTTCATATTATTGTTAAAATTCTTTTCCTTTCAGAATAAATACTTATTTAGACCTAACAACCATGGGTTCTCACTTCTTTGGTAATTATTTCTTCACACATACTCCTGCCTATTTCTGGATTCATTTTCTTTCCTGATGTAGTTTGTCCTCTGATAAGTAGTTGTTTTCAGACACAGTCTATAAAATTTCAGAGACCAAAATCATCCTTAAATGACAATATGTATGGGTATAGAATTCTAGAATCAAAGGATTGTCTTCAGCACTTTCAAGATATTACTTACCACCATCTTATATCCAATATTGTTGATGACAAATCTAGTGCTGTCTAAATTCTTAGAGCAGGTTCTAAGGCAAAGCTGTGAGAATAAATAGTTTATTTGGGAGGTGATCTCAGGAAACACTGGTAAGAAAGCAAGACAGGGAAGGGAAGGAAGCCCAAGAAAGTGCAAATGATCCAGCTGGTCACCACTGTGGGCAAATGGGGCTTAATTTCCCTCAACAGGTCTGGGAGACATGGGAGAGCCTTTGCCTCAGAATTATCCTAATCTGAAGGTGAGGAACCTGAAGTATTTATACTCCCATCCTTTGGCACCCATTGGTTTAGGGTTGCTTCTAGGTAGGCATCAATTCTTGTTTTCTGTTCATTCCATTTCGAGCTACAAAGTAGGACAGGGGAATTGCTAGCAATTTCTACAGTACGTAAAAATTTCCCCCTTTCCTACGATTTTCTCTTTACTGTTAATACGCTGAGGTGTGTCTATAATATGTCAAATAGGATTGGTGATGTTATTGTGTGCATATTAGCCCTGCTCTGTCATCCCTTGCAATTTAACACATTAACTGCCATGTGAGTTGTATTTAACTCATGCTAGTTTTGAGCCTGGGGCCTCGTGAAGCATATGTGACTCACACGTCTCTTTACCTTGGAAGCCGTATGGTGCGCAAGCACCTCACGCTGCCATGCTGTGGCATACATATTACGTGACGGATAGTCCCTTGGGCAAAAGCCTGCAGTTGGTTCTTGAAAATCTTACTTGTTGATGTTCTTATTGTTACAATTAATATTGACAATTTAATGCATATAACTCACGCACAGAAAACAATAAGAAGTAACAAATTTTGTGTTAAATTAGAAAGGATTGTTTTGTTTTTGAAGTTTTTATTCTATTTTCATAATAAAACACCATGGCTCCAAGGAAAAAATTTTTTTTCCAGTGTGGCAGTCAATGCCTTAAGGGTACTTGTCTCTCTTCAGTACTTAGAAATTACCTGTCATTTTTTGGAATATTGCTCTCCTTTCATTCCCTTTATTTCTTCCTCCAAAACTTCTGTTATGTATATGTTGAGAGTTCCATTCTATCCTTATTATAGTTTGTGCATATTTAAAATTGGTTTGTTTGTTTTCTTATTATGAAATATTTGACATTCTTTATGTATTCTGGATACAAGTAATTTACTAGATATGTGATTTGCAAATATATTCTCCC
Source organism: Cheirogaleus medius (assembly GCA_008086735.1). NCBI lineage: Eukaryota > Metazoa > Chordata > Mammalia > Primates > Cheirogaleidae > Cheirogaleus > Cheirogaleus medius. The sequence continues at coordinate 47,929,615 of VBSM01003143.1, forward strand.
AGTCTGTGGCTTGTCTCTTTGTTCTCTCAAGATCATTATTCAAAGAGCAGAAATTCTTAGTTGTGATGAAGTCTAATTTAGCAATTTTTAAATGGTTTCTCCTTTTAATGTATCTAAGAAAGCCGTTCTCCTACATTTTCTTCTAGAAATTTTATAGTTTTGGGTGTTCTATTTAGATCTATAATTCAATTTGAGTTTTGTAAATATTGAAAGATATAAATCAAAATTCATTTTTTGTACACTGATATCAACTTTTTCCCAGCACCATTTGTTGAAATGACTATTTATTCTCCACTAAATAGTTTTTCCCCTTTTTTGAAAGTCAATTAATTGTATATGTGAGGGTCCATTTCTAGTTTCTCTATTTTGTTTCATTGTTTATATATCTTGAGTCTAACATCAAACATTTTTGATTTCTGTAACTTTATAATAAGACTTGAAGTCAGGTAGTATTATTCCTCCAACTCTGTTCTTTTTCAAAGTTGTTTTAGCAGTTCTAGGTCCTTTGCATTTCCATAGGAATTTTAGAAACAGCTTTTCAATGTCTACCAAAATACCTTAGAAGTTTGATTGGAATTGCATTGAATCTATAGTTCAATTTGGGGAGAATTGACATCTAAATAATACTAAGTCTTTAGATCCATGAGTACAGTATACCACTCCATTTACTTCTGCCTTTAAATGTCTCTCAACTGTGGGAAGGAAAATTCCTCAACATGATGAAAAAACATAATGGTGAAAGACTTCTTTATCCTGAGGGTCACAAACAAACAAACATGTCTGCTGTAACTATTTTTATTTCATATTGTACAGGAGGTCTTAACTGGTACAATAAAACAAGAAAAAGAAGCAGAGTGAATAGATTTATTAATAAAAGGAATAACAAAAGACTGGATTTATTCGCAGACAACATGATCATCTAAGTAGAAAATCTAAGGAATCTACAAAAAGCTACATGTACTAAGTGATTTGAATAAGATGGCAGAATAGGATCTCAATATACAAAAATCAATTGTATTGATATTTCTATACACTAGCAATCAACAATTGGATATTGCAAATCATACCATTTGCAACACCATAATATGAAATATTTACAGATAATTATAAGACAATCTATACAAGAGCTGCATATTGAAAGCTACAAAATATGAGAGACTTGTACAGTGTTCATGCATCTGATGACTAAATAGTGTTATAATGTCAAGTTTTCCGAAATTAATCTATGGATCCAATGCAATCTCAATCTCAATCAAAATCTCAGCAGGATTTTTAAAGAAATTGACAAATTGACTCTAAATTTTATAGAAATGCAAAGGTCAGAATGGCCAACACTATTTTGAAAATGATGACCGTTTGAGTACATAACCTGTTAGCAAGGCTTATAATTAAACTATAGTAATTAAAACAGTGTGATAGACATATACTTTAATATGTCTATCAGAACAGAATAGACATCCAGAAATAGTCTCACACCTATATGGTTAATTGATTTTCAACAAACGTGACAAGGTAATTCATGGGAGAAAAATTCTTTTCAACAAAGAGTGCTGAAACAACTGGACCTCCATATGGAAAAAATGACACTTAACCCTTATCTCAGACCATATATAATAAAAACATCATCATGGGTCACAGAAATAAAATTAAGAGCTAAAACTATAAAATTTCTAGAAAAATTTAATGGAGAAAACCTTTGTGACCTGTGACTTTGAGTTAGGCAAAGCTTTATTGATAGTATACAAAAAAGCATGAAACATAAAATGAAAAAAACTAATGAGTGGACTTTATAAAAATTAAGAATTGCAGTGCTTTCAAATGAAAAGGCAAATCACACAGTGGGAGGAAATTTGCAAAGCATGTGAGATAAAGGGAACATTTGGGGGATGGTCATGCTTGAGGCTCTGCCTCGAGGGGGGAGGGGGTCATGGGCAATATACATAACTGTAATATTTGTACCCCCATAATATGCTGAAATTAAAAAAAAAAAGAAGAAGAAAAAAAAGTTCCCACCTAGGGGAAAAAAAAAACAAAAAAAGGATTTGTATTCAGAATAAATAAAGGATTTTTACAATGAAATATTAAGTAAAAATGCCTTCTTTAAAAATGGGAAATGATTCAAACAGATACTTTACCAAAGAGTGTACATGGCTAGCTAAGAACATGAAAAAGTGCTAAACATTTCTACGAAATGGAAAGGAAATTTAAAGCAGCATAAAATACTACGACACATCCAGTGAAACAGCTAAAAGAAAAGACCAACAATCTAAGTGTTGGTGAGGATGTGAAGTAGCCAGACCTCTCAGACATCGCTGGTGTGAACGCAAAGTTATAGAACCATTTTAAGAAACACGTGACAGTTTCTAATAAAGGTAAGCGTACTGTTACCATTGGACTGGCCTTCCCACTTCTGAGTATTTATTCAAGAGAAATGAAAACGTGTCTGTCACAAGACTTGTGCTTAAATGTTCACATACACTTTATTATAATAGCTGAAAGCTGGAAAAACTAAAGATATATCAATGGGTTAATTGTTAAACATATTGTGGCATATCAATTCAAGAGATACTACACAGCAGTGTGAAAGTACAAATGATTGAAATAGTCACAATATGATGAATCTTGAAAGCATTATGCCAAGTAAAAGAAGCCTGATATAAAAGGTGACATATCATATGATTCCATTGGAATAAAATTCCAGAAAAGGCAAAACTATGATAACAGCAAATAATTCAGTGGTTGCCTATGGTTGGGGTGCGGGGAGGGCAGATTGACTGCAAAGGAGCTGGAGAAGACTTTTGGGGGTGATGAAATTGTGCGAAATCTAGATTGTTGTTTTTATAGGACTATATATATATTTTTTCCAAATTCATAGAATTGTACATTTAAAATTGATTTTTTGTATGTAAAATCACACCTCAATAAAGCAGATAATAAAAAAGAAAAGCTCAGAAATGATAGATAAAACAGAGCCATTTTTCTTGTGGAGGAAAAAACTGAGGGTAAAATTATAGACCAATTAGAATAATTTTATTACGTTAAAATCAGAAGTTACTCAACTAGGAGATTCTCCTAAATAGTCTAGCTGTGTTGTTTGTTCCAAATCAAAGGTTTTCTCATTTTTTTTCTGGTTTCTTTTTTTCCTTTGTCTTGAAGTTATTATAAAAGTTAATTTTTCCTTTATTGGCAAACGCCCTTTAAAATTTCAGTTTTGCTATGAAAAGTGTAAACAAATCCCAGTATTCTCATTTCCCCATTTCTATGAGGGGACCATAGGGTGAGGAGGGGATTTTGTGGTCCAGCTGATAATATGCTTCCTGCATCCCACACACAGGTGCCTGCTACCTGCTGGCTCCAGGTCAGATTGCGGAACTCTCCACCCTGACAGTTTAGACAGGAACATAGAGAACAAAGGGCCTCTGTAAATGCTTCCCTTACTTGCCTTAGCAGCTGCCTAGGCCTAAAAGCTGTCTAACTATAAAAGATTTGTAACACAACAGGAATCGTAGACTCAAAATATTTCTATCATAGTCCAGAGATGGAAAACCAGAGACAAAAGTAATGATTTTCAGCCATTTTTGTTAGTTCATCATACATGTATCCATGGCTTAATTTCCAACACAGTCATGCAGAAGTATTTAAAAGGTTACTTCTATTTGGAGCATCTTTATCCCACACTTTTTATGTGTTTTTTTTTTAAACCTTCCATAACTCCCATCTTCAGCATTTGCAGCCCCTCTCAAAAGAGAGGAAGACAAATATGTTGTGTGTCTGATAGATGATGACTGGGCCCTGTTGTGATCATCACTCATAGGCGTGGTGGGGAGTCACAGGCATGAGTTATCCCTCACCTCCTCATTCACGGAGATAAAAACACAGAAATGCCATCCCAACATTTAGGCAAGATATACATACTAAGAATGGCAGAGAACAATAAATTGTCCCAATCAATAACTCTTATATTCTTCCTACCATAAAATGGTAGACTTGAGAGAAGCAACACAAGCCTTTAGAGTAAAATCACCCTTCCATCAAAGTCACTGTTTATATTTATTTGTACAAAAAAGTCTCCCAGTGTTTTGAGTATTCGAACAACTACAGGGAGAGCAGAGAGTCTCCAAACACATCTACGTGCACGTGAAACAGACAGATTCAAGTAACGGTTCTCTGGTTCAAGAGCTGAATTTGCTTGAGGGATTCAGGGAAACTTGAGACATTGCAAACTTTCTGAGCAATAACTCTAACAAAGAGCTTCGTAACTTTGAGCCAATTATTCCCAGTAACGTACACAGCACAAATGGATGCTCTGCAGCACCACCAGAGTTATTGTCTATGCAGGATGGCCTGTTCCTGGATTTGCGTTTAGGACCCTCATTTAAATGTTTTCCCATATTATAACTTTGTATATCCGGGGCTCCTAAAATCATGACAATTGATTCTGTTCCTTGTTTAAGATAAGAGCTGTCCCACCAAGTTGTAATTTCAAGGGAATTTGTGAAGCTGTGGGATTAAAATCCTAGCAGACACATGTTAGAGTAATCCAATGATATTTACTCCAAAAAATAAAAATAAATATATATTTTTCCTACAGGCACATGTAGCTTTTTAAAGAATATTCTTAAAAATAATGAGCATATTCCAAATTTTCTTCATTGTATCAACCCTGTCATACATTATCTTTGCAAAGCCACATGAGAACTTACAAAAAAATTAAAAGAGCATTCCAGAAAGGTTTTACATGTGGACTCTTGTTTGTGGCAAAAGCATCTTTCATCCTTAGTGAGACTATTAGAACTGTGCAGGAACCTTAAGGACTGTTAAGATGATTAAGAGCCACATTTAATAGTTATTCCAGTAGCATCTTGACAAACATTTTAATTTTATATCTCTTAAGTAAGCCCATAAAACAGCATGATCTAAAAATTCTTAACAAATATATTAATAAAAATTTAAACATGCATGGATTACTTATGCTATTTTGAGTTAATTATATAGTAATATTGCCTTGTAAACACCTTAATTAGATTAAATATTGATCAGTGCACTTCCCATTGATATTTCATTAACATATAATAACTGTCTTGTTATATCTAGATGTAACTTTAAATTAATTAAAAAGTCCAGCTGGAAATGAAAAGTTACATAAAGATATACAAAGCAAGCCCTTTTAGATGTAAAAAGGGCTGGAAAACTCAGCCTATGCATTAAAGCAGAAAAGAAAAATTAAACTCTACCTATTTTAAGGGTTTAAAGTAATTAGATAAAAGAACCACAATCCACAATTTTTTTTTTTTGCATAGGATTTGAGTTGTAATATCAGTCACGCTAAGTTCATCTATCATTCCATGTTAAGGAAGAGGTTATGAAATATTACAATTATTCCTGAGGATTATGTTCTTTGTTTATTTCAAAAAGAACCTAGGTTCGAAACAGCATCATGTATTTCTTAGCATGTGATTAAAGCTGTTTATTTTCATGCTGATGAGCTAAGAGCTGTTCCAATGGGGAGATGCTGTAATTTTCCCATGATCTGGAAAATAATTCATAGCATTTTTATGTTGTCATTAACTGTCACATCCCTTGAGTTAAATATGAGCCCTGTCATTTGGAAGTCAGAAAGCGGCTCCTAAATTTCTCAATTTCATTAGCAATTGATTCAAATCATTTCCCGAAAATAGTCTGAATTGACATATGAATTGTAGTGGTTCCTCAGCTTGGTGATTAATTAATCAAGCCATCAGGTTCACATTAAACTATTTATCAATCTTACGATTTCCTGCTTTTCAGAAAAAATTAAAAAGCACTCTAATCATATTTTATGAGTTTTGAGAAAAATTAAAATGCGACCATAGAAAGTAATCTGTCCTTCCTAATTCAGAAGCTTCATGATGTCAATTTCTGTAAGCCGAGACACTAAAAAGAGGAGATGAGGCTGGAATCTATAACCCAAGCAAGACACTGGAGTCATTTCTGCAGGCCTCAGGGTCTTCATCTATAAAATAAGGAAATTGAAGTAATCATTGAACTAAATAATCTCTCGTTTTTCTCTCACCTTTAAAATTGTTAGTCCAGGAAAAAAAGATATAAAATATTACTGTTATTTCTATTTTTATTAGTTTGATGTATGCCCATTGTCCTTAGATTAACACACACACACACACACACACACACACACAAATTTGTGGTTACTGATAGAGCCTCAAAGACTCCAAATCAAAATTGTAATTGACATCCCTAGACTAGGATTGGACACTGTTCTGCAATTTGCGTTTGAAATGCTATTATATTTTCCACTTAAGCCCACATCAATTGGCATCTCTTCTATTGTGCTAGTATAACAAAGAACCACAGTCAATTGCTTTCGCCTCGAATGACAGTATCAACCATTCCAAGACTGGGCCACACCAAAAGCCATTTGTTGGCTAAGAAAACTGCTGGCAAAACATCAAGTTGTTTGCCTATTTAAATTGACTCACACTTTGCTGAGTTTAGTTAATAGCCAGTTCTTTTCAAAATAAATAACTAGTCAGCCGAATTTAGCCACTTTTCTTTCACATTTGCTTTGTGTATAACCACAAAATGAATGTCTCATTCAACACAAAGGCCCTTCTTATTATTTACAGGAAACTGAAGTTTCTTTCTTAAAGCTAACTGCATTTTAAGTGCTGGGCTTCCTCTGGCGCTCCACAGCAGAGAGTGCAAGCCACGCAGAAATGACCCTACACATGCAGTTAGAGTGGACACCCAAGAGGATGTGGTCATTCTTGTCCTTCTGAGTCCTGTGTGCTGTGCCCAGAGAAACGCCAAGCGTTCTGGTGTCTAAAATCACAGAGGCAGTTTCAGGGCTTCATCCCTTCAGCCACTCCCTTCTCGGAAAGCTTAGGGGGATGAATAGAAAGGACACATCCTTTCCTCCCATTTCTTCTTGTCCTCGGGGGCAAGTTGTATGTGGGTTCTCACAGCGCAAACTGCAGAGATGGGGCCTGGGACTGAGAGAGGACCACAGAGAAACCACCCCAGCACAGACTCCTGGAGGCCTGGCTGGAGCCGCTGTCCACTTTGACAGCGGCAAGAGTGACACGTCTTATGCTGAGGAAACAGACTTTGGGGTTTGGGTCTGAGGTCTCACCTTGGACCACTGTGGCTCTGAGAACGTGTGTACATTTCACAGAGGAAGAGACCAACATCTAGAAAAAAGAAGCAACTTGCCCCAGAACAAAACTGTTTTTTGAATTCTTATTCTGTTTTTAATTTTATTTATTTTTAATGACAAATAATAATTACATATATGTATGAGCTACAGTGTGGGGGATGTTTTGATATATGTATCCATTATGGAGTGATCCAATCAAGATAATTAACATATAGCACCTCACACTTCACTTATATATATATTAACGATATATACTTATCATTTTTAAACTTTAAAAAAATCTTATCTAGATGGCTATGGCCTATAGGGGAATGAGGTGAAAATGGGAAAACAGAAAGGGTATTTGACACACATGCCCACAAAGGACTTCACATTTGGACTTTAACTTTATCTCCAAATGAGGTTATTCACACAATTGCTGAGATGCATGACAGAATTGGGGAAAAAAATAAAGTTTATTGCACAGCTGGAAACTTATATTTCGTTATGGAAAAATACTGTCCATCATCAGTGTTATAGCAATTTTGTGATTATCTTATGCACAGCACAATGATACTGCATTTTTTTTAACTTAAAGAGTTAATTTTTTCACTGTAACCACTTAAAAACATAACACAATTTTTGTAATTCTGTTTCAATATTTCTTCTCTTTTTTTTCACCATATAGCAGAAAGCCCAAGAGAATGAAGAAGCCCAGGCCTCTTCCCACCTCTCTGAGGCCTTGCACATTTAATGCCACAGTCTCACCCTGTGGGAAGGCAAAGCCTTGTGGTAAAAGGAAAATAACCTATGCAAGAGGCACATGACAAGTGCCAAATGAATGCTCTAAGCCCTGTAACGCCCTTGGTACATTGCCAAAAGACACCTCCAATTATATTACTAAAGAGAAAGAAAAATCCTCTTCTTCAGATCATAGCCCACTTCTGCTATTTTGTTATAATGTACTTGTAATGCATAGCCATCCCAAGCCCTTTCTGGAATATGCCATGCTTTCAGACTCCTGGGCTAGCACCATGAGGATGGAAAGGAATTGCATTTGCAAATGTCAGCCTACCTCATCCATCTCCCCTCATTCAAACAATACGCATTCGAGGTTCAGCAATCGGAGTTATATATTTTTCCTTAATGTTGTTGTAAGGTAATGGTTCTCTTATCTGAAATTCATCAGCCTGCTATAAATTTAAACTCCATTACTGCCAATAGAGAAAAGCTAAGCACCAAACCACTTTCAATAAATTTGCACTTATGCAATTGAACTGATACGGCCTCAGAGGAAAAGGTGAAACTCGTCTTGAGATATTTAAGTTAGTCTGAGTCACTGCTTCGTCTGGTGTTAAATTGGATCCATCGAGAAATGTAGGGCAGCACTCATCAGCCCTGAGTTATAAGAAGAGATTTCAGCCTGAAAAAAAAATTTCTGTCTCCAGCATTCATTCATTATTAGACGGTATAATTCTAAGAAACCACTGGCTGGCTCTGTTATTTGGCATAACTAAATGCTACAAATGGAAAACCTGATGGATGAATATTTTTATGAACAACATTAATCAGGCTCAGACCAGCCCAAACCCTGGAGATTTGTCATGTCCAGTCATGAAGCTGTAAGTGAGGACGTCTATACACTCAGAGCAAAGAGGGTAATTATAGTAGTAACATTTGCACAGGGATTCACCATGCACAGATAATACTGCTTTTAGTCTATACCCCCACTCTGGGTACCACAGTGGTTTACCATCTTGTGTTTCTGATGAGGAAACTGAGGCTCAGGTATGTGAAATGACCACTCTCTCTGTGTGCGTGGCAGCCATGACTTGATATCAAGTCTTCCTGGCTCTGTGGTTTTGGTAGTGGAAGATCAAGAACATACCCAATTCAGCAGCCTCAGAAGGCTTGCCAGGATCTCTTCGTGAAAAGGGACATCTTCATCAGAAACCCAAAGAATCAAATGAGCTACCCATGGCTTCCTTAGAGAGGAGGCCTCCAGGGGCCGCACCCTGAAGCAATCCGGCTTTGGCGGGGAGGCAGGTGTCTGCTGGCCAATTAGACTGATGGTTTGGCAAGCAGAGGACAGGGTGACCAGAAAGAGCTCCTAGGCTACTAAAGAGCAGGTTTGGGGATTTAGATATTTAAGATGAGTGCTCTTTATGGTTGGAAAAACTCTCACGTTTCTCTGCGGACCCAAGCGTGAGAAGTTTAACTCCCAGGATGTAATGAACATCCCACAGGTTGTGGGGGCTTAGCTGTCAGATACACACACACACACAAACACACAATCACACAACCCTCCCCAACACCTCCTTCTACCCCCAGCCTCAGTGCCCATTCTAAGGCCAGAACTGGCATTACATACCAGTTGCAAGAACTGAACAGCATTTGCACTTAATTGGACGATATACATTATTCATGAGCCTTGAGTCTGTGATGATTTTGGCATTCATTAGGGGGGAAAATGGGGCATTAGTTTTCTTGGTACAAAACATTCCATATTAAACTTCATTTGCAATCCACTTTTCAAAGTGAGGAATTAGAAATGCTTTTAAGCAAAGTTAGGAACTATGAACTAGCTGGAAAACAAGCAGCAGCAACTTATAAAGATGGAGAAGAAAGGAGTAAGAACCAGGATTTTCCAAGCTCTGAGTATGGAAGAGGAAGAATCAGCCTAAAACTCAAACAGGTTAATAATAATAACAATGATGATAATGATAATTGTTTGTATGAATATGCATATGCTCATGTATGTATATAATAGGTATCTCCTCAAAATGTATTTGAAAGCACGAGGTTAGTTTGGGAACTTTTCTTCCTACCCCTATTTTGTTCAAAATAAAAGTCCTCATCTCTTCGGAGATAAATTAGGCCTAGTTTAGAGTTGTATGGTACCCTTCTTCATTCCAGTTAGAATTGACTTTAAAATGTTCTAGAATCTTCTGTAGACTTGAGGTTGAATTCTACCCAGTTTCCCTTTTCACAAATGTATCTTGAATCTCAGAATTGAGATGATCTAAATCAATTCCTTTACTTTGCAAAAGAAGAAACTGAGGCACAATTGAGGGGTCTGGGATCGCTAGTGTCTCCTTGGATGAGAGGTAGAGATTGGGCAACTTTCACGAACACCCCTCTCTCTCTCCGTCCCATCCTACCCCCCACCCCGTCCTACCCCCCATGGCCACAGGTCTCTGGAAAACCCTCCTAGCCAGGGACTTTGAAGTCAAACACACCTGGGTCCAAACACTCTAGGATGGGAGCAAGCTTCTTTATCTTTATCTCATTAAGCCTCAATTCTTCAGTTATAATATGAAGGTAATTTCTTCATTTTTTACTTCTCCAATTATAAAATGAAGTTAAATCATGTACATTTGTAACGAGGTTTAGAGGAGACAACTGCAGGTTGTCTTGGAACAGTGCCTGGCATATGCCAGACCTCCATAAAGGTGTGCTATGATTAGCTTATTTTTTTTTTTAATTATAAACTCTGAACACACAACCCACCCGGATTTGCTTACTATTGCTTTCCAGTTGTCGTAAGATGGGGATGTTTGGCTGATGTCTTCATTAGATATCGAGTTCCTTAGATCAGAGTCATCTTCTAGTCCTACTTTGCAGTCCCCAGCACCTGGCTCTAATTCAACTAGTGGGTGCTCAACAAATTATACAAATCATGTTTTACACGGTAGAACCATTTATAGTGTGTAGTCTTTTCACATGCCCCTACTGACACGGAGACTGACCTGCCATCAGGAACCAGTGCTGGTCTATGCTTCAATATTGCAGAAAAATCCTCTTTTGTTCCAGCTGATGCCCACCAGGACCCGGGCAGGTACCAGCATCCCCATGTAACAGAGGAGGAGAGTGGGTAAATGGAGTGACAGGCCTGAAGTCTGGAGGCCAATGGTTGGTGCTAGAAAACACTCTCAGGGCACCCCTCCTACATCTAGCATGTATTCCATTTAGCACCCTTCCTCTCAATGTGGACTCATTACCCATTGCTTCCGGTTGAACTCCACAAAGCAATGTCGCTATTCGAGGACGGTGTTTTCGGAAACGTAGGGTGAGTAGGTTGGCTAGTTGCTGAGTATTTCATTTGAGAAGTTTCCAAAGCAGATTCCAAAGTGATTGCCTGTCACTGAGGGGGTGAAGCATAGCTAGGTCCAAGAGGCTCATCACAGGAGTGAGATTTCTTTGTATTTTCCCATCAGAGTGCACATGCATTTACATTCAACTGCAAGGTATATCTGTGTTTATTTTAGTACATGTTTACCCCTTAAATCTAGAAGTAAAACAGCCATTCCAAGAAAATGTACCATGCTCATCCTACAGTTCAGGATATCCGTGGCCCACAGCCGTGCAGCTCAGATTAGGGCAAATGCTTCGAGGGGAGCTCTTTCTCTGTGACAGTCCCCACATCTCGGCTAAGCCCAAGTGTGTGGTGATCCCCCCCAGTCTATTATCATCAGGGCACAGCTAAGGGGCCTGGGTGGCAGTGTGCTGGCAGACAGCAACTGTGCTCACCCCTGCGTCAATTTTTCTTAAGGAACCACTGAGGATGTTTGCCTTCCCACAAAAGCCTGAAGAGCAGCTGAGCTCATTTCTCTTCTGTCCATGTGTATTAATTCCTGTTTCTGTAATGAGATACAGAAGAGAAAAAGAGGAAGAGGACTGATGTGGAGTCAGATTGGGCCTGATGAGTTATGGAGCCTGCCTTCTCATCAGCGATGTAAAACAGCCCGGGCTCTATTTACTGCCGCTGTCAGCAGGATCGATAAATAACATTTTCAGTGACATGAAGAGGGAAAGCGTGAGCTCAATGAAATGAAGGGGAGCCAGAGGGAGCAGCAGATAATGCTCTTTTTCTCTTCTTACCTTGGCAAGAGTCACCTGCTTGGTCCCGGAGGGGGGTGAGGGCATAAACGTGGGTTGGCTTTTAAGGAAGAAGGAGGAGACATTCCTGAGCGCGGCAGAGGGGTCTTCTGTTGTGAAGACAGGCAAAGAAGGCACGGTCCATCGTCATCACCATAATTTCCCTGCTCTGTAGAGCGACCCCCACCACCACCTAAGCCTATGAGCTATCATCACCTGGCCAGGGGGACAACACCCCCATCTCCTTGGCCACTTCAGAGGGAGGTATTTGCTTATTGTTCACACTTCAGACAGAGTCCACGGCTAAGGCAGAACGCGAAGGAGGCATTTCTGTTTGCCAGATGGCTGAGAGGTGCTGGCCATGGAGAAAGGCCTCCATGGACACAGGGGTTGGGTGGCGGGTAGGGGAGAGGGTCCTCTAAAGCACAGCGGAAGTCCAGTCCCTCCAACAAGAGTCTGGGGGCCAAGAAGTAACGTAATCACAGATTGTCTATTTTGAAGGAATATTTAAAGTTGTCTTGTCCCACCTTGCACCAAACGGAAGAATCATCTCTTCAACACATGCGAGGAGGCTGAGCCGGCCTCTGTGCACAGTGCGGTTACTCCTCCAAAGGCAGCTCTTTCCAGGAGACACGGCTCCATGCTGCCTGCGTGGTGGAAGCATGTGATGTGAGTCAGGAGCCCGGCTAACTGCAGTCTGTCTGCTCAGCGTGTCCTGGGACATGGGCATCCGCCAGCAGGGCCGGGAGGCAGGGGCAGCAGGAACTCCGAGAGTGGCCTCTCCTGCCTTTGCTCTGTGGGCAGCTGCGTTACAAGACTCCCCAGCCAAAAGACCAGCAAGGAAACTCAGTTTTAGGTTTGGTGAACAAAATAACTTTGAGGGTTTCATTTGCACTAATTTTCCATTTTCCTTGACATTTTCCAAGCATGTTCATTTGAGCTAAAAACTGTGGGCTGCTGAGAGTGATTTATAACTCTTGGATAGCTCAGGCTCTTTGTGGCATTTAAAAATTTTGGCAGAAACCAACTGTAATGGCTCCAGAGATATTTGGGGGGGGAGAGGGGAAAAAAAAGGAAGAAATCGTTAGGATAGAAGGGGAGAATAATGGTGGGTAGAGACAGGACAGAGATGAATAGGAAGACAACAGGAAAGAAAAAAGGGAAAATAGGAAAACAGGAAACAGGAGGAGAGAGAGAGGGAAAAGAAGGGCTGGGAAAAAGGGAAGGTAAGAAGGGGAGGAGTGAGAAGTTGTTCAGCAAATCCTTGCTCTCATCAACGCTCCTTCCAATTTATAAACTCTGTTAATTGGGTGGAAAACAACATCATCAAAAGAAGCTCTTCTTTAGACACTGTGTTGAAAAGTACCAAAATATAGAATTTGAACATATATGTATTCCAGATTCTGATTCCAAGTGTCATTTAGGGAAATCCAATGAACTCCCTCTGATTTTTATGTCAGAATTAAAGTCCTTTTCTATACTAGTAATGTTGGGTACTTACTACCTGATGCACATTGCTCAAAGTACTTTACCAGTATTAATGTATCAAATCCATACACCAAGTCCATGTAATTGGGCCCATTATCTCTGTTTTACCAGGAAACAGAGAGGCTAAATGACTCTCCAGGGACACACGACCAGGGGTGTAGGAGCCAGGATTTGATCCCGGGCAGTCTGGCTCCAGCATCTGCATGTTTGGCCACCATTTGATTCTGCCTCTCATTCACTTTGGAATCATTCGTTCATTACATAGATAGTTTTTGAGTTCCTGTTATGTGTCAGTCAGGCTTGGACCTTCCACCAGTAACATCACCTGGGGACAAAGGGTACAAACAAGAACAGGCATATTGTCTGCTCTGAAAGACAAGTGTTCTGACGGGTGAGACGCCACAATGAATGATAGTTTCTTGGTCATCTGCCTCCATGCTCTGAAAGGGGTGAGCAAGGTGAAGGCATAAGGATTTGCATTTCTAACAAGCTCCCACGTGATGTCACTGTTGCTTGTCTGGGGACCATGCTTTGAGGATCGCTGGGTAGAGATACCCCTTTTCAGGAGGAAGAACAGGAAGTGAGCCTAGAATATGATTGGGAGGTTTGTAGTTTAAGAGGCAGGAGGAGAGAATGTCTCTAGGCCTGGAGGTGACATGCAGATAGCACTTTGGGAAATGGAGGCAAGGCTGAGTGGCTGGAAAATCAAGCTGAAATCTAGCGGGTGAAAGGACACGATTGCTGAAGAGGCAGCTCGAGGCAAATAAATTTAACAGCACTCTCACCTCGGGAGAGGGTCACACCCCTCTCCAAATCCTACTGCGCTGCTACACAGGGTCACCTTTTGGTATGAAAGTCAAGTCAGATTTCTAATCATTTATCTGTGCTTCCCCCATCTTCTGCTGGAGAATCTTCCCTAGGCCAGACTGACCTCATGTTTCTGTGGCTGCATGAGACTAACAAACATTGCAAGAGTCAATGGCGTGGTTTGTCCATGATCAAAGTCAGCTCTGTATGGAGATCACATAGATAGCTGTCTCTGCAGAGGGTTTGGAGAGGAACTGGAAGGTTCCACTGTCTGCCCAAGAGATTCCAATTTCCACTATTGATAGCATTCATTTGCATTAAGCTATTGCATCACCACACGACTCCTATTAACATGCAAATGTGTACACAGGATAGGTAATTTATTACTACCATGATCCTCATGAATGCAGTTTTAGGATTTTATCAAATTGTCTAGTCGTTGTCCATAGCCTGGGCTGGGATTGGGGAAATAGAGGGTCTGTCTCATCATTCCTAATGGATGGCTCCCCTCATGTAAACTGTGACAGATGTGCATACACAGCTGCGTCCAGAATTACCTATGTACACATCCAATTTGAGATTCATTGGCCAGTTCATTTCAGTCTATGTGATAGTTGCCTATACACATATACATTCTCTCTAGAATTGTTTTATTTCCCCAATCACAAATGGACAACAAATGTTTAGGAACCATATCTTAGCAGTAGAATGTGAGAGCGAGTCCCTAAATGGGTGCAGTAGGAATAAGTAAAAATACAGAATGAGGAAAAAGAGAAGGATTGAGTAATCTCAAAGTGAAATGGGAGAGAGAGAGAGAGAGAACAGAATATATGGGCAGTACTGGGGTACCAGATGCCAAACTGCCCCCACCAGGCTCATGGTGTAGGATTCTGCTGGGAGAGGAGTGGGCTGGGTTTATACGCATGGGCAAGGTTGGTTACAGGCCCAGCAGAGGTGTGCTGTTACTAACCTGCTCTCTAAATGAGCTAGTGTTCTTTGCTGGAATGGTGTCATAGCTCAAATCTTTTACCAAGATAGAAACTAAAGAATGAAACAAAACAATACCCCTAAAATTTGACAAAAATATTAAGAAAAAAATCATTCTTTAAGCTCTAAAACATGAATTACAGTTTTACTTTTTGTTTTCTTCTGCCAAGAGGTGTGCTTCATTGACAACTTTAAGGTGTCTGGCAATGAACCTGAAATGGCACAGTGGGAGTGGGGCATGAGGCGGGACAAGGATAAAGACTTAATGTTCCCCACCACTGCAACCACTGCCAGCACAAAAAGGGACCCTTCTTTTAAGGTCTGGGTTAGCAAGACCCAATGAGCTTCATTTTACTCTCATGAGATGTTGATAAGAGGACTGTGAATGTTTTCTCTCTCTCTCTCAAAACCTGATATATGTCAGGCCCCCAGCTTGTTAACTGCTGATTTGGCCATCATTAGTTCCTGCTTCAGCTGACTGCCCCATTTATCTTGGCTTAATACATCACCATGCCAACATATGAGGGTATATAGGTATTCTTCTATTATGCTCAAGTAGCACATTGAAGCATGTTTCAATTTAAAGTGACACACAAATCTAACTTTTCTCATCCTTTAATTTGACTCAGTGGCAACAAAATATGGGAATAACAGACAATGTACAGTCTATTAGCAATTTTACAGTGAATCACTGGTAGAGCCTGTCATCTTAGTATTTATTTAGCTGAGTCTCATATGGTCTAGTTGAACATTGCCTACATGCTTGCGTTTTGCTTCCTGACATCTGTGTACACATCTAGCATGGCATATGAAACATGCATGCATCCTCCCATGAAAATATTTATAAATAGGTGATGTTAATAGTAAAACAATTAAACAAGGATGACATAATTGATTCTACTCCAATATGCAGAGTTATGGCATTTTAAAACTCATTAAAGGATACAATCAGAAGAAGTGGCTTTAAAAACTAGGGATGTTGTATCAGCTTTTGTGTTTCTCAGCCTCCTTCTGGAAGAAAGAGACAGGGAGAGTTTTCAGTTGGCCCCGAGACCATGACCATGGCAAAAAAAAACCCACTTCATTGACCTTTAGGTGATTGTAGTGTGGTGGTATTTTTTTGTTGTTTTCTATTTGGTGATTGAGAAAATTACAAAAAGGACCTTTGAGAAAACTCAAATTTTTCTGAAAGCACTACAAATTCAATCTCAACAGCACTTACATGGATTTGAATAAGAAGTATATATTATAATATACACATTCATACATGAGACAAATACAGTATGTGTATGTATACATATATTATACACACACGCATCCAGGATCATCTATATATACCATCAATTTCTGTATGTGTGTGTATATATTATGCAAAGGAAAGCTACCTCTCATCCTCCATGTTCTCAACCTTAATTTAGAACCATTCTTCTCAACACATTTCCTACTTGCCCTTCAGGCAATCTTAGATAATAGCCCTCTTTATGTTCCCTTAAACTTTACAGTTGGCTGTGCCTTGGCTTTGTTTAGCAATGATGATTCATTCCTAGAGTATTTGAATCATCTTTATTGAAAGGGATAGAGAATTTCTGGTTATATCAGACAATGGGTTTTTTTGTTGCTATTGTTTTGTTACCACTGGTTTATTTAACGTAGTTTGAAACAGATGATAGGTTATACAGCTTCAGGCATTGCTGGATCCAGGTACTCAAAGGATGTTGTCAGGACTCTGGCTATCTTGCCATCTGGGGATTCTCCTTCCCTCTGTATGATTGTGTCATTCTCAGATAAGCTCCCTCCAGGGGGTGGGGAGCATCCCCAGGCCTTCATCCTAATGGCTCATGATCTAAAAGGAAGAGAAACATTCCTTCTTCTAGTGTGCATATGTAGAATCTCAAGGGAGGTTTCTCACTGGCCCTATTTAGGCCACACCCCTCCACCCCAGAATCATCACTGGACCTCTTTACACTGGGTCTGCCATGGTGACCTGAGTCCAGCTTAGGGTCAGGGGATTAAATGGGGTTCCATGAATAACAACCCCGTCAGAAGCACATGGAATGCCATGTGTGTCGAGGAGTTGGATGGGGAGAGAAGTGCCCATAGAAACGGGGGACTAGAAGTAGAAACCACTTTGCCACCTTAGCTATTTAGGTGCCTTGACTCAGATAATCATCTCTCCTTATTTTATCTCACTTGGGGCTCTCCAGTCTTTACTGGGCCACCCAGGTCTCAACTATTTTATTTATTTATTTATTTTGCTAAGCATCCTTTGAATCACAGCTGAAGTTGCTCAGGACTTTCCCAGGGAGGTCATGAGTCAACAAGAGCTGAAGAGATAAATACTTGCATGGCCAATAAGCCTCAAAATTGGCAGTAAAAGACAAGCACATGGTCTTCACTGAAGAGTTTTGAAAAAGCAACCAGACATTCTGTGCATGCCTAATAAACATCAAACAAATAACAGACATCCACAAAGATGGGTTCTGCTCATGACCACTGGCTGGATCCCTGGAAGAAAAAGAGAAACATGCCCTAATAGTGTTTCCTAGCCCAGTTCCTGCTTTCAGCCCCAATTTATCTCATATATAGCCATTGACTATATGCCTTTCCTAAAATGACTTGTGGCATAGCACACAGTACTTGAATGCAAGTTAAGACAGACTTGTAAATGAGGATGAGTCACCTAACCTCTGTGAGCTTGGCTTAGCCTTTATCTTTAGCAGGGGGATGAGAATATTCATTTTGTGGGACAGTTGTAAGGATCAATCCTTAACCTCTTTAAGCTTTAATTCCATGATCTGTACAATGGGCATGTAGTAATACCTTGCTCCTAGGGTAAAGCGGAGACCGGAGTTGCTGACTCAATAACCATTCTGCTCTTCTTAGTGACATAATTCTAGTTGTAGTAGGGGTAGAAATATGCTGTGATTTTAAAAAGCCTCAGCCCTCCTTCCAGATAGGGGTGGTTAATGAGATATAAGTGAAATTGTTAAGAGCCGAGAATCCTTTTAAAGGGGCCTGATGTTGCTGACAGTTATACATTTTGGCCTTTATTTCTCTTTCTGTCTGTAATTAGGATGCGATGTCTGCAGCTTCAGCAGCTGTCTTGGGTCTGTGAGGAAAAGACAAAGAACATTGCTGAGACTTAGGCTCTGACAACCTTAAGCTGCTGAAACAATGCCAGCAACCTCTTGCTTCTGGACTTCTTATGTGAGAAAAATGCAGTATGTAACCGTATAAGGTTTCCTAAGGATTCAGAAAAGTAATCCGTATAAAGCACTCATTGCAAAATCTGCAAGACTGAGTCCAAGACACTTCGGTGCTGTCGTTTTTTTGTTCTTACTAAAAGGTGTCAGTGGTGTTGGCTATGTTGTAACTGACACCTGGCTGACGACAAATGCAAACTGCGGTTCATTTATAAGATGTACCCAACTTCAGAAATGTTAGGATAGGAAAATTGTTTATCTTAGATTCAATGAGATAGGATAATAATAGTTAATTCATAGAGAGGTTCTTATTCACATATGTAATGGTGCCTAACTCATTGCCAGCTACACGCAGGTGCTCAAAGTGTGGCGTTCTCCCCTTCCGTGCTTACCCCTTCTTCTAATGCTAGGGCGTGTCTATGCAGGAAAAGTCAGCCACTCTCAATAATAGATAAATGACAATAAGTTCCAGGTACACACAGGAGGTGACAACAGGAACAGCACTTTCTTACTACAAGGGAAACCCAAACATAGATTTGGGGATAATAATGAGTTTTGTAGCAAACTGTCTTTTACAGGGGGCATGACAAGGCTGGTCTCTAATTCTGGTTGGCTCTTCAGAGTAGGTCTGATTAATGGGCTGGAATTAGTACTCCTGAGACAGACCAGTTTATTGAAATATTCAGAGTCTCCCAATGTCACCCTCCACCCAGGCCTGGTGGGAAGGCAGCGTTTCCATGACAATGCAGTACATTTAGTCAGCAGCACCTCCCGAGTAAACAGTAATCCTTCAGAAAAACAAGAAGGTCATTACAGCAACTTGTCAAATCAATGCAGAGGGTGTCGGAGCCGATTAAGGCATCTTCTCTCGCAGCTGACACAGTGTCAATAGTACTGGGCCACCACTGCTCAGGCAGATGATTGAAGTGAAGTGCCCATCAGTCAGGGCGTTGAGGTGGACTAACGATTCCCCGCGCTGCCTATTAGAGCTACATGACAACTCAATCCTGCTTGCTGGCAAAGAGAGAGAGCGAGAGAGAGAGAGAGAGAGAGGGAGAGAGAGAGAGAGACAGAAAGAATGGAAAAAATAGTGACCTTGTTGCTTTGTTTGAAGCTGAATTAAATTGACAAGAGCAGCTAATCTTTACCTAGGGCGATTAACAGAATTAAGGACCACAACAAAGACACCCAGGGTTTTAGCATCTATGCAAGGGCTCAGGCATGTTTATGATGTCCGAAGCTCTCCGTGGGTATTCAGGTATGATCCAGATATATATTCTGGGCCAAGCCTTCTCCAAATGAAGCGTGGGTAATCCCATTAACACCCTGCCAAAGCAACATGCAAGGATGGAAAGCGTTCACTGAATATGCCTCTTCCTGCATCAGCCAGGTCTCCTCTTCCCAGTGGCACTGGCTGATCATTTTAGACTTATGAATCTGGGCTGGTGAAAGTCATAAATACACAGAGTTTAAATATATTTCCCTGGAGAAATATTTTGCCTTATTTTAAATCTTCTAAGTCCATGGTTCCACAGTAATTTTTTCGAAACCAACCAGTGGTTCAGCAAAAAACAAAAAAAAACAAAGAGAGAGAGAGAGAGAGAGAGAGAGAGAAGTGCCTCATAGCAGAAGAACAGAACTCCTGAAGAAGAAAATGAGCAGTCTAAGAGATTCTCAGACAGAACTTATGATTTTTTTCCTCATTTACTGGAACTTTCTACCCTTGATACAATTAAAGGCATGGGAGCTAGCATGTCTTTTTTGATTAGAATAAATGTGGAACAATGATATCAAGGATGAAAGTTTTCCTTTTACATGTAAAATTACATTTACCATTTACTAAGAACACTTCAGTTACCAAACACTTTCCGTAAAGGCCCAGATAGTAAACATTTTAGGCTTTGTGAATCTTATCATCTCTGTTTCAACTACGCAACTCTTCCAGTGTAGCATGAAAAAAGGCCATAGACAATATGTAAACGATGGGAGTGGTTATATTCCCAGAAAACCTTTCTTTACAATGGATCCCATTTGGCCTGCTGGCTGCAGTTTGCAGACCCCCGGTCAAAAAGAATATAGCAGTTCCATTCTACCAGCTAACAGTTATGGAGTGTTTTCCATTTGTCAGGCACAGGACTAGCTGTTATTAAAAAAAAGATGGAAGAGACATAGTCCCTGCCTTTGAAGAACTTGCAGAGTGATAGATAAGATAGTTATTTGGGTGTGTGACTACAATGCAGTACATTAGCTGCTGCAGTTAAAAGAACACAAATGAAAGTAATAAATTTTTTCTAGGGCAAAAGAGGCCAGAGAAACTGACAGAAACAAGGAGACTTGGGGACTACACATTTAAGAATTCTTATGAAGGTAAGGTGACTAAGGGCAGTACAGATTCAGTGTAGCCAGAGTTTAGTGTGTTTGTATGAGAGAGACAGAGATGGGGGGAGAGGGAAGAAAGGGAGGGAAAGAGAGAGAAAGAAACAGGCAAGACAGTTGAAATGAGAGAGGCAAGGAGTAGGGAAGAAAATTTTGAGAGACAAAGTGGTGGGAGAAAAGACTAGAAGGGTACATTAGGGCCAACTGGAGGGATTTGTAAGGCAAGCTAAAGAATTCAGGTTTGTTAGTCGATTGGCAATAAAAAGCCATTAATGACTTTAAGCAGAGGAATAATGAAATCAGATGGCTGTGTGGAGACAAGGAAAGTAGGCAGAGACTATTATAAGAGTTCCAGGCAAAAAGAATAAAATCCTGGATTAGGTTGGTCAGGGAATAGAGAGAAGGACAAAGACATGAGAAATGTTTTATAAATAGAATATGTCAAGTGCCTGCTCTTAGGAATAGGATAAATAGGACTGGAGGATTGCCACGGCATCTGTTCCAAGAAAACTGGTCTTGGGGGAGTGTAGGACCTTGAGAAGAATTTGCACAGGGCTAACTAAGGCAACACAGGCAAGGGAGAAATGTAATCTGAGAGGATAGCTGAGAATATCACCAAGGAAACAGTCTCTAAGAGCCAAGCAGAGAAGATGGTCCAAAGGTAAAAGTGAGGTCATGGATCACTGAGGTGAGAAGCTCATGAGATTTGGTGGCGGTCAAAATACAGCGCTAGAAAGATGGTTGGAGCAAATTATTCAGGACTGAGGTGAGTAGGAAATGGTCCCTCCCTCTGAAGTGGTACTAGTGTGTGGAGAGTTGATGATATATGGGCTCATATAACTCAGATACGAGCAACAGCACCAGGAATTATTCAAAGAATTCTAGCTGGGCAGTTCAAAGCAGGGTGATGTTAACAGAAGTAGCAAAGACAGAAGATGATGTGGGCAGAACAGTAATATTTACTTTGGGGATTGATGAATTGGAAGCGACTACATGCTAACAGGTGACTTATTGCATGGAATGATGTAAAGCTTAGATATACATTTGAGACTAGTCAGTATATAGCTGTGGTGGAAACCATGAGGATAGATGGGAAAACTCAAAAAGAATGTGTCTGAGGAGTACAAGGAGAAAGATAGACTCCTGTGAACAACACCTAAGGAGAAGGTGGAGAGAGATGACTCACTAAGAAAGACAAGGAAAGACTGACCAGAAAGGTAGAAGGAAAGTCGAGGGAGACAACAGATGGTTAAGGTCAAATGCTAACGGGAAGTGAATTCAGAAAAATATTAGAACAGAAAAGATTTTGGGCTAATTGTTGGCCATCCTGGGTTAGAAGAGTAGTGTGGATAAAACCCTGATTGTTCTGGGTTGAGGACTGAATGGGAAGCATTGTCAAGACTCTTTTATTTTATTTTTTATTTTTATTTATTTACTTTTTATTTCTTTATATGATTTTTTATTTCTTGATGACAAAAAGAAAAGAAAGGTATTATAGTAACTTTAGGGAAATTTACAGCAGAAGGAATATTATTGAAAAATCAGAAATATTTAGAGATATTTAAGGTCAGAAGAGAAGCCAATGGAGTATGAAAATAGTGTCAAGGAGATACAGCAAAGTCTAGGAAATTGTTTCCTAAATGAGCCCGTAAATGAAAACTACCTGTGGTTATGTGTTAATTATATTCCTGGGTCCCAATTGAGACCTTCTAAATTAATATTTTTATCAGAACAGCCTGGGGATCTGAATGTTTAATATGCATCCAAGGAGATTCTTATAGTTAGGCTGGTTTAGAAGATGTTCTTACAATCAATGAGATTAATAAAAACATTCCTAAACAGAAAAGTCCTGGAACAGATGGTTTCACACTCAAATTTTACCAGACCTACAAACAAAAACTGGTGCCTATCCTGCAGAAATTATTCCACAACATCAAGAAGGAAGGAATCCTCCCCAACATAGTTTATGAAGCCAAAATCATCCTGATACCCAAACCAGGAAAGGACGCAACAAAAAAACAAAACTACAGACTAATATCCCTTATGAATATAGATTCAAAAATTCTCAACTAAATCCTAGCAAACTGAATTCAGGTGCTTATCAAAAAAATAAGACATCACAATCAAGTGGGCTTCATCCCAGAGATGCAGGGAAGGTTCAATATAGGCAAATCTATAAATGTAATTTGACACTTAAATATAAGTAAAAATAAAGATGATATGATCCTCTCAATAGACATAGAAAAAACATTTGACAAAATTCAGCACTCTTTTATGATAAGAACACTTAACAAAATAGGCATAGATGGCACTTACCTAAATATGATAAAAGCTGTATATGATAAACACACAGTCAACATCGTACTGAATGGGAAAAAATTGAAAGCATTCCTGCTTACAACTGGAACCAAACAAGGTTGGCCTCTATCATGACTTCTATTCAACATAGTGCTGGAAGACCTAGCCAGAGCAATCAGACCAGAGAAGGAAATCAAGGGTATCGAAATGGGGGCAGAAGAGGTCAAACTATTGCTCTTTGATGATGATATGATCTTGTATATCTAGAAAACCCAAAAGATTCTGCCATGAGACTACTGGAATTGATAAACACAGCAAAGTCTCAGGTTACAAAATCAATGCACACAAATCAGTAGCACTCCTATATACCAACAACAGTCAAACTGAGAATCAAATCATGGACTCAATACCCTTCACAACAGCAACAAAGAAAATATAACATCTAGGTATATATTTAACTAAAGAGGTGAAAGACCTCTACAGGGAGAATTATGAAACACTGAGGAAGGAAATAGCAGAAGACATAAACAGGTGGAAAACCATACCATGCTCATGGGTTGGCAGAAGCAACATTGTTAAAATGTCTATACTACTTAAAGTGATCTACAGATTCAATCCCTATTAAATATCAATCCCTATTAAAATATCAACATCACTTTTAACAGATCTAGAAAAAATAATTCTACACTTTGTATGGAACCAAAGAAGACCCAGTATAGCCAAAGCAATCTTAAACAAAAAGAACAAATTGGGAGGCATCAATTTACCAAACTTCAATCTGTACTACAAGGCTATAGTAACAAAAACATCATTGTAGTGGCACAAGAACAGAGACATAGACCAATGGAAGAGAACTGAGAACCCAGATAGAAAACCATCCTCATATAGTCATCTTATCTTTGACAAAGATAACAAAAACATACACTGTGGAAAAGAATCCTTATTCAATAAATGGTGCTGGGCAAATAGGATAGCCACAGGTAGAATACTGAAACAGGATCTGCACCTCTCACCTCTCGTAAAAATCAACTTACGGTGCATAAGAGACTTAAACCTAAGGCATGAAACCTTAAGAATTCTAGACAGAAATGTTGGAAAAACCCTTATAGACATTGGTCTAGGCAAAGAATTTATGAATAAGACCCTAAAGGCAATTACAGTAACAACAAAAATAAATACATAGGACCTGATCAAATTAAAAAGCTTCTGCACACCCAAGGAAACTATCACAAGAACAAATAGACAACCTACAGAAATGGGAGAAAATATTCACATGCTACATCCAATAAAGGGCTGATAACTAGAGTCTATATAGAACTCAGGAAAATCAGCAAGAAAGATATCAAACAACACCATTAAAAAGTGGGCAAAGCACATGAACAGAAACTTTTCAAAAAAAGACAGAATAATGGCCAACAAACATATGAAAAAATGCTCAACATCTCTAATTATCAGGGAAATGCAAATAAAAACCACAATGAGACATCACTTAACTCTAGTGAGAATGGCCTTTATCTAAAAGTCCCCAAACAATAATGTTGTTGTTGATGTGGAGAGATAGAAACACTCATACACTGTTGGTGGGACTGCAAACTAGTACAACCTCTATGGAAAGCAATATGGAGATACCTCAAAGAGCTACAAGTAGAACTACCATTTGATCTAGAATCCTATTACTGGGCATCTACCCAGAGGAAAAAAAGATAGTCTGTAAAAAAGGCATCTGTACTCAACTCTTTATAGCAGCATGATTCACAATTGCAAAGATGTGGAAACAACCCAAGTGCCCATCAATACATGAGTGGATTAATAAAATGTGATATATGTGTACCATGGAGTTCTACTCAGCCAAAAAAAACAATGATGATCTAGCACCTCTTGCATTGTCCTGAATAGAGCTGCAGTCCATTCTACTAAGTATCACAAGAATGGAAAAACAAGCACCACATGTACTCACCATCAAATTGGTAATAACTGATCAACACTTCCATGCACATATAGTAGTAACATTCATCGGGTGTCAGGCAGGTGGGAGGTAAAGAAAAGGATGAGTATACTCCCACCTTATGGGTGTGGTGCACACCGTCTTGGGGATGGGCACACTTGAAGCTCTGACTTGGGTGTGGCAAAGGCAATATATGTAACCTAAACATTTGTACCGCCATAATATGCTGAAATAAAAAAAGAGATTAGAGCAGTGTTTCACAAACTTGAATGCCCATCAAAATCATGGAGGAACTTCAAAAAAATATCAGTGCCTATATCCCACCCCTAAAATATGCTGATTTTATTGCTCTGGAGTTCTGCCTGAGTGTCAGGAATCTTACCATTTCCTTGTGGAATTCTAATGTGCAGCCAAGTTTAAGATGTAGAAGTGGGAAGATGAGGATGCATGAAAATAAGTTTGGAGGAAGAATAAAAGAAAATATGGTGGTTTCATGTTTCTGTGACTTCTATTATATTGGAGAAAAGGCTCCATTGCCTGTTGAGAGTGAAGGAGCAGAAGTGGAGTGTTGGGCTTAGGGAAAGTGGCAATGGGAGCAAATGGAAATATGGGATATAAGAGCACTAAGAATGTTGCTGACAAGATTCAGAAACAGCAGCTGGGTGAACCTGGTGCTGTGGCTGACAAATGCAGCAATTTGACCATCAAGAAGAGAATTGAAGGAATGGGAGAGAGAGAGGTACTAAAATTATTTTAAAAGGAGGCATGGGGCTGGGCGCAGTTGCTTACACTTGTAATCCCACCACTCTGGGAGGCCAAGGCAGGAGGATTGCTTGAGTTCAGGAGTTTGAGACCAGCCTGGGCAAGAGCAAGACCCCCATCTCTACTGAAAAAAAATTAGAAAAATTAGCTGGGTGTGGTGGTACACGTCTGTAGTCCCAGCTACTTGGGAAACTGAGGCAAGAGTATTGCTTGAGCCCAGGAGTTTGAGGTTGCAGTAAGGTAGGCTGATGCCATGGCATTCTAGACTGGGCAACAGAGTGAGACTGTCTCAAAAAAAAAATCAGGAGGCATGGTAAGAATGTAAATTGGTAGAGCCATTATGAAAACCAGTATGGAGGTTGCTTAAAAATTAATAATGGAACTACCATATGGTCCAGCAATCCATCTTTTGGGTATATATTCAAAAAATGAAATCAGCATCTTATGGAGATATCTGCACTTCCATGTTCATTGCAGTATTCTTCTCAATAGCCAAGATATGGAAACAACAGAGGTGTCCATCAAAGGGTGAATGTATAAAGAAATTGTGGTATATATACACAGTGGAATACCATTCATCCTTAACAAAAAGGAAATGCTGCCATTTATGACAATGTGGATGAACTTGGAGAATATTATGCTAAGTGAAATAAGCCAGGCACAGAGAGAAAAATACTGCATGATCTCACTTATATGTGGGATCTAGAAAGAGGCTAATACATAGAAACAGAGAGCAAAATGGTGGTTACCAGGGAGGGGCAGGAGGCATGGGGCAGGACAGGGAGATGTAGGCATAAGTGTACAAATTTGTAGTTAAGTAGGATGAATAAATCTAGAGATCTAATGTACAGCATGAGAATTATTATTAATAATATTATATTATATACTGAAAATTTGCTAAAAGAGTAGATTTTATATGCTCTTAGCATTAAAAAATGGTAAGTATGTGAGATAATGGATAAGTTAATTTGCTTGAGTGTAGTAATCATTTCACATGTATATGTATATCAAAACATCATGTTGTATACCTTAAATATACAGAGTAAGAATAAATAAATAAATAAATAATAAAAAGAAGGAGATATTATTACAGGGAAACTGTAGTGATTAGTAAGTTACAATCTGAGTTTATAATCATGTAACATCAAGTCCACAAAGCATGGCCACAGGGAGGACACGCCCAGGTGATGTGGAGGTGAATATCCTTGTAGTAGAGTTGGTTAAAGAACTATGAAGTTTGAGTGTTGAGATGTGGGATTTCTCAGTGTGATAAAGAGCTTGAACACTGGATTTGTCAAACCTGAATCTTTCACTTACTAGTTGTGTAATCTTGAGCAAGTTATTCAACCCCGGAAGCCTCAACTTCTTCCTCTACAAAATGGGGATCATAATAATTATTAGAAAACTTCATGAACGAAGGAATAGTCGACAATGTCAAAGGCTGGAGAAAAGATCCAACAGGATGAGAAATAAAGAGAAGCTTTCAAATTGGTCAATAAGATAGTTATTAGTGATGACTATTAATAAATTGTTGAAGCAGGAGCAAAATTCCAGTGGCTACAAAAGAAGGTCATTAAGTAGAGACTCTTTCAAGAGTTTGGTGCAAAGAAAGATATTTTAAGGCAAATTTATGCAAAACCATGGCCCATGAAAGACTTAGAGGATTATTGTGATGATTAAATTAAATAATGTGAATAAAGCATTCAGCCAGGTGGACACATTAATACCCCCCAAAAAGTTATCTATTATCATTACTACTATTATTAACACCACAATTGTGTGGATGATAATCACTGGTTTGAGGAAATAGGAATATCATTTGCTTTAAGAATTTGGTGATTGTGTTGAATAAATGAAAAATTTATGACATGTGGCCTGAAGTGGAGACAAATATTATATTTGAAATCAGAGACATTGTAGCAGACATGATGGGTATCGTAGCTATGCAGGCAACCTAAGTCTGTTAGACAGTGTTCTATTTGTTGTCATGTTTGATGCAAAAACAGACAAGTCTATTTATAATTATTTTTAAAACTTGGAGCCATTCTAAACTTGTTTGATCAATGCCTTCATATCTACATCATATTTCTATGCAGCTCATCTGTTTACATTACTGACCTACTCAATCAAATATGAGAAAATGCTGGCAGGAATTGGGGAGGGGAGAGAGTAAGAATGAGACAATCCATTCCAAAAAATTGGAATAAGAGAAAACATGAGAGAAAATCAGAAATAATAACTTTCATCACTGGTCCTGAGCCATGCTGGGTACATGTACTTCACCATGCAGAAAAAGGAACCACTGCCATAGATGCTCTACCATTTAGAAGGGCTGGATTCCAGAGAAGATCTCAAATGGGGCATTGCTGAGAGGGGTTGGGTAGACTTAGCAGGCAGGGAAAAACATTCTAACCTCTATCTTATGGACAATTAAGCAAAAGCCTAGTTATTTCTACAAATAGAGCAGAAACAACCTCTAAAACAATGAAGGCCCCACAGTCTGAAAAAAAGTCTTAATATAGCACTTGGTTTTAAATAACTCCAGGCAGGCCATCAGAGCACCGGGACAGAGTTATTGTAGTGACTTTTAGTTGGCAGGATTGGATATGGTGGATGGAGGTGGAAGGTATGGAGATGCTGGGTCTATGTAATGAAGGGCATTTTTACAGCCACAGACGTGGGAGGGGGAGCTTCTTGGAAAATAGTGACTTTTTGTTTGCAATGAGACGCTCCTTAGATGAGATGAAGGATCAATTGCTGGGAAACTTGTGGAGGGGTTTACACATTCAATGGGCTATTAGACTCTGAAGTTTTCTTCTGACTCCAAGATATTAGTTTCAATGTCTTGAAAAAATTAGGGCCATGTATAACACTCACATGCTAAGATGACATTTACTCTTCCTTGTAGTAAGCCAAGATTGGGTTGGTCAAATCTCTAACTACATAGGCAACAGAATATTGTGGAAAGAACTATGGGAAAAAAGTTTTAAGGAGACATTTTTGGCAGAAGAGTGGCTCCCATTTATATTTATGGAGACACATTTTTTTTTGATGTGCTGTTGAATTCAGTTGGCTAATATTTTGTTGAGAACTTTTGCATCTATATTCATAAAGGATATTGGTCTGCAGTTTTCTTTTTTTGTTGTGGTCCTTTCCTGGCTTTGATATCAAGGTGATATTGGCTTAGTAGAATGAGTTGGGGAGGATTCCATCCTTCTTGATGTTGTGGAATAATTTCTGCAGTATAGGTATGAGTTCTTTGCAAGTTTGGTAAAATTCAGGTGTGAACCCATCTGGTCCAGGATTTTTTTCTTATTGGAAGATTTTTTATTGCTGCTTCAATTTCTGTGCTTGATATTGGTCTGTTCAGGAATTCTATTTCTTCCTGATTGAGCCTAGGGACATTGTGTGTTTATAAGAATTTGTTCATTTCCTCCATTTTTTGTAGTTTTTGAGCTTAGAGATATTTATAGTATTCAAAGATGATGTTTTATATTTCCATGATGTTTGTTGTGACCTCTACTTGTTCATTTCTAATTGAGCTTATTAGAGTCCTTTTCTTTCTAGTTCTTGTCAGTCTAGCAAGAGGTCTGTCAATTTTGTTTATCTTTTCAAAAAACTAACTTTTGGTTTTATTAATCTTCCATATAGTTCTTTTGTTCTTGATTTCATTTATTTCTGTTCTGATCTTAGTTATTTATTTTCTTCTGCTGGGTTTAGGATTGATTTTCTCTTCCTTTTCTACTTCCTTGAGATGGTTTATTAGTTTGTTGATTTGTGAACTTTCTCTCTTTTGAACGTGGGCATTTAATGCTATTAGTTTTCCTCTCAGGAATGCTTTTGCTGTATCCCACAGATTATGATAACTTGTGTCCCCATAATCATTTAGTTTGAAGAATCTTTTGATTTCCCTCTGAATCTCCTCCTTGATTCAATAGTCATTTAGAAATAGATTGTTTAATTACCATGACTTTGTGAAGTGGTGAGTGTTTCTGTTGGAATTGATCTCTAATTTTATTCCACTGTGTTCTGAGAAGATATGTGATATAATTTCTATTTTTTAAAATTTTTTGAGATCTGATTTTTGGCCTAGGATGTGATAATTTTTTGAGAAAGTTTCATGGGCTGATGAGAAGAATTTATATTCAGTTGTGTTTGGGTGGAATGTTCTGTAGATGTCTGTTAGACCCATTTGTTCTAGAGATCCCAGAGATACAAGGATGGTTCAACATACACAAATCTATAAATGTAATACACCATATAAATAAAAGCACAAGAATGAAGGCCATATGATTCTCTCAATAGGTGCAGAAAAAGCATTTGACAAAATCCAGCACACTTTTATGATAAAAACTCTTAACAAAATAGGCATAAGTGGGTATACTTCAAAATTGGTAAAGCCAAATATGATAAACCCATAGCCAATATCATACAGTATGGGGAAAAATTGAAAGCAATACCACTTAGAACTGTAACCAAACAAAGTTTTCCACTATCTCCACTTCTATTCAACATAGTGCTAGAAGCCCTTGACAGAGCATTGAGACAAGAGAGGGGAATTAAGGGTGCCAAGTAGGGGCAGAAGAGGTCAAACTCTCACTGTTTGCTGACTATATAATATTATATCTAGAAAATTCCAAGGATTCAACCAGGAGACTCCTGGAATTGATCAATGAATTCAGTAAAGTCTCAAGATACAAAATCAATGCATACAAATCAGTGGCATTCCTACATACCAGTAACAATCAAGCCAAAAATCAAATCAAAGACGCAACAACTTTCATGATTGCATCAAAGAGAATTAAATATTTAGGAATATATTTAATGAAGGAGGTGAGAGACCTATATAGGGAGAATTACAAACACTGAGAAAAGAAATTGTAGAAAATGGAAACAGATGGAAAACCCTACCATGCTCATGGATTGGTAGAATCAATATTGTTAAAATGTCCATACTACTTTAAATGATCTACGGAATTAATGCAATCCCTATCAAAATACCACCATCATTCTTGAAAGATCTAGAAAAAAATAATTCTATGCTTCATATGGAACCAGAGAAGACCTTGTATAGTTAAAGCAATCTTAAGCAAAAAGAACAAATTGGGAGGTATCAGTCTATCAGACTTCAAGGTTTACTAAAAGACTATAGTAACCAAAAAAACATAGTACTGGCACAAGAACGGAGATAGAGAACAGGACTGAGAACCTAGATATAAAGCCATCCTCATATTGTCATCTAATCTTTGACAAAGCAGACTAAAATATACACTGGGGAAAATAATCTATTCAATAAATGGTGCTGGGAATTGGATAGCCACATGCAGAAGATTGAAACTGGATCCACATCTTTCAACTCTCACAAAAATCAACTCATGATGGATAACAGACTTAAATCTAAGGCATGAAACCTTAAGAATTCTAGAAGAAAATGTTGGGAAAACTCTTATAGACATTGACCTAGGCAAAGAATTTATGAAGAAGACCTCAAAGGCAATCACAGCAACAATAAAAATAAATACCGTGTTTCTCCCAAAATAAGACAGGGTCTTATATTATTTTTTCTCAAGAAGACACCCTAGGGCTTATTTTCAGGGGATGTGTTATTT